>VBSM01001124.1:43390669-43417512 GCA_008086735.1 Cheirogaleus medius
TATATATATATATATCTCATATTAAATAGTACTTTCTGGTAAAAGTGCTGTGAATTTACCTAGCAAACTCTCTTATTCCTTATTTCCATTTCATTCTTACCTACTTCTTCACTCACTAATTCTTACATTTTCCATATAATTCTCCTAGATTCTAATTTTACTATTTTTTCTCTCTTCCTCTTTCCCTTTATTTAAATTTTGTATGTATATATTTGTAAACATGTATATTTTTATTTATGTATCATACATACATGTTCACTTAATTTAAATCTCAATATGTGTACTATAGAGAGTGATAGATTCTAAATTTGTTGGGATACAGTTTGTTTGAAAGATTTCACAAGGTACCAGATAGTGGTACCCAGGTCTGTTTGATTCTGTTGTAGTATTCTCACTGAAGCAAGTATGTAATGTCAAAAAAGCTGTAGAACTGTCTGTGGTAACAATCTAGCCTCCAAATCTTAGCAATGGGATATGGTCCCCTGGCAAGCTGAGGTCAGCATCAAAGATTTTATCTCTATACTATGGTGGTGATTCCCTTTCTCCTTGCCAAGACCGTTTAAATTGGTTTCTAACTGTGTACTATTCTATCTTGAGCCATGCAATGAAATCTTCAGGGTGTGCCCAAGACAGGAGTTCAAAACTCTTGGACTCTTTAGTCACACAAAAAGCACTGTTACTGACATCCCTATTCACCCACCTAGTCTGCCTACAGATATTTCTACAATATTTCATGGGGCAATAAAACTTCAGGGTATTTGTATACAATATCAAGTAAGTCCCTTGAAATCAACTCTGAGTCTCCTAGCATGCAATTTGGTGGATATATTAAAACAACATAAAATCAAGTTCATAGCAACTTTAACACAATGCCAACTGATTATATTCTGCCATTGGCATTATCAATCCAAAGATCTATATTGTAAATGTACCCTTGAATAAAGCCATATAATATTTCTATTATATAGAAATAAATGGTATTTCATAATTTGAAATAAATCAATAGGATTATGGTATTACAGGCAATTCTTGTATCTGGAGGCACAGAAACCTTGAATAATTAAAACTTAAACCAATTCAAGCAATTGCTTCTCTAACCAAAAAATAAAACAAAGTAACCATAGATGTAAAAAGCAAATACACCTAAAAAAAAAATCACATGGATTTGCTCCTTTTATTTCTCCCTGTTGATCCCTGAAAGCAAATGTCTCCATTGTTCTCCTTCTCTCACCCTGCTTTGATTTCTCAAAAGAGTACCTAAAAGAGGATAAAAAGTTAATAGTCCTTGATAATCCCCAAACAGAATAATCCAACTCTGAATAACAAAATCTGTGCCCTGTTTTATAACCATTTATTGCTAGTTGAATGATACCATTACTAAGAATTTAAAAGTCTACCACGCTCAAATAGAATTTCCTTTTTTACAAGCACATGGAAATATGGTGATTATTAACAACAACAACAACAAAAACTCCACTTAATTGAGCAGCTGAAGATTTCTGAAGGAGTACTCTTTGTAATAGGGAAACATAATAAAAATAATGGATGGTACTTTACCAGACAGGGGCAATAGGTTAGGAGAACATGGATAAATAGAGAATTCCAGGTAAAGGATTAACAAGCAGAACAGTCAACTGTGTGGTCTCAGAAAATAGTACTGTTAAATTAGAGATATAATTTTATTATTTCATGGAGACAGATCTGGGCTATGTAGGAGCTGAAGCCCTTATTCACACAGTAAAAAGTACAAAGCTCTGTCAGCTGATTTACAAAGCATAGTTATTAATGCCAGAGTCAGGGTGGTGGAAGTAATAACAAACATCCAGCAGTATGCTCTGATATCCTGAACAAGATTACAAGATAATAAATAAAATGATGAAGCTAGTTTCCTTAGCGTTGTTCAGGGGGAGGTCCTCTGGAATGGGGTTATTCTGGATTATAAAATCACTTAATTGGCAACAGATACAGATTATCAGCTTTCTAGGCTTAGAGACCTCTCCAGAAAACATCAGAAGAGCCTAAGAATAAAAAACTGAAAAGTCAGATTGAGTCATAATTCTATATCCTTTCCTTCCTCCCCCCTAAAAAGGCTATTCTCTCCCCATCTCCCTTGCAGGAATCTTCTGTTCTTCCTCCTCTATTTTTTATTCTATGCTCCTCTATTTTGCTTCAAAGTGGTCTTGAAACATTCTTTCCTCCACTGAGTGTGTGTCTTATATGGTGTGCAGCACAGAAGCCCAGGCAGCAACATGGGGCCTGCACCACAGAGAGTCAGTCAACATCCTTTCCTGCTCTTTAAACAGGTCAACAGCCTACTATGCTCACCAGCTGATGTCTGCAGGAAGCTCAGAGAACGACACTGGTCAATGTCTCTGCTCCCAATCACTTCAGTGATTCATTACAAGTCCACTCTCAGGGTTCTCTTTTAAATCACTCCCAACCAAACCAAAAAGGTATAAATTAGAAAAGAAGATGAGATGTTCTTTATTGGAGGAACAAGTAGTTGGCAGCAAAGAGAAAATAAAGCAAACCAAATAAAATAGATAAAACTGAAAACCCACAAATCAGATTATAAAACAATATTCTGTTGACATTTAAATAAAGTAATCCCATGGCAACAATTTAACTGCTGCCTTTTTGCCTGCAGTCCCAGATTTCTCTTGTTTGGGACTAGACACAATTTTTATTTCTCTGTGTACTCAGAGCTTCACATTGAACCAACATTATTTACTACTTACTTGTGCTTGCTTGCATACTTTAAAAGGCTGAAGTGTTTCCTGGTAGAAAAGTTGATGATAAGCTTGTAGGTCAAACCAAAAGTACACACTGTTCTTCCACAACTGCAGATGGAAAAAGTACATAAATTATTACCACCCAATTATTAAAGCTCCACAAGTCTCTAATTTCAAATACAAATAATTGTTTAGCTCCTTGCTATTACCATAAATCAGGCTCAATTTAAGATGGTTTTAATCTTCTACCACAAACTGGCAATATACAAAACATTTATCGGTATTGTTGCCAGAGCATTATATTTTTGCATGTATGCCTCTCACATAATTGGCCATTAAAATAGTAAGCATTCTATTAATAGTTAATGGTTAAAGAGTAAGCATATATTTCTGGTATGAAAACAAAATCTGAAGGTATTTTGATATATAGGGGCAAATGTGTATCATAGCAGAACCAAAAATTATTCTAATAATTGGGCCAGTTAAATACTTTACATTTGAGCAAAATACTTTTTGTGATTAAAAAAGAATATTTGATCTGAGGCTGAGGTGGGAGGATCACTTAAGCCCAGGAGTTCGAGGCTACAGTGGACTACGATCATCATGTCACACACTCCACCAGCCTGCGTGGGTGACAGAGTGAGACTCCATTTCTTTAAAGAAAGAAAAATTGAAAAACAGGAAATAATTTTTCTACTATACATTGTAACTTGTAATTGTTGGAAGTATTAAAAAATTAAAGGAGTGATAGAAATCAACTCTGAATCTAAAATATATTATATTGAAATAAAATTACATGAAAATAAACTATTGTTAGTCATGCAAGTCAATCCTTGTCTATCTCTATTTTACTTTTCTTTGTAATTTTAGTAGGACAGTGAACCAAAGAGAATTAAAATTGAGATTTTTAAATGTTTACTAAATATTAAGTATAGATTTTATCGGAGATGGGAATTTTAACATCAAATATAATTTTTTGAGCACCAAATTATTTCAACACCTTATTTTTAAGTGAAGTAAAATTATAAAATTAGATTTTAAATAATTTTTTTACCTCATTCCCTGAACGCTCACAGAATTTAGTAAAGAAGAATCCAGCTCTATTTTCTACATACAAAGATTGCAACAAGTTTTCCATGTCAAATCCTACCAAAGTTCCAACATCTAACATGGTTTTAACCTAGATAACAAAACAGAAGTCCATTATCCACCCAAACACATTGTGATTCTTTATGGCATTGCATAAGAGGGTTTCATAAATTCTGCCAGGCTGTCACATTTTCCCACTAGACTATTTTATTTTTGTATCATATATGTAATTAACACAGTATGTTTGCATCTGTCATATAAGATTCATTTATGGAGCCCAACTATGGCAGCAGAATTCATTCTATTATTAACCAATCTTATTTCAAACATAAAGTTGAAGCAACTTCCCAACCTCAATTATTTTCATAATTTTAGGAGTCTTCCAAATCTTTGTTGGTGGCCTCTTTCCTACATATTTACTGTTATTTTAGCCTTGAGGTGCTGCTATTATAGCTACAAGAGGGTTATAAAAAGAACTATCTTCAAGGCCTCTCAGTGCAGCTCATTAACTGTTCTTAGGGGGTCCCTCTTTGGACAGTCTTGCCCTGTACAGGTCATGGCCTGCACAGTGTAAATGGCAGTATAAGTTCTCATAAAACTTTGCTGTTTATGGGCTTCTCTGCCAACAATGCGGGCAATCCTAATACGATTTTTGAAACACAGAAAGCTGGCTATTTCTCCAAGCACAAGAGTGACTCCAGAATAGAGAAAAGGCATCTACTACTCACTTTAACTCTTTGCTATTTGTTCTGTCTTTGTAATCATAACACAAGTATGGTATGAATAATTTAGGGTTTAAGTAAAGTTCTTATTCTTTGTCATACTATCTACTTCCCTCTTTATCTGCCCGTTAAACAAATTCTGAGGTGAGAATTTAATGTTTTTATGATGTTTAACTATCAGAATTCCAAACTAAAAAATCATTATTTAGTAGGGAAAAAATTCCAATTAGAAGAAAAGGAAAACTACTGTCTTAGAATAAAATAAACAGTCACAAAATTATAGCTAAGTGTTTAGACTGTATTGGGACTGCCAAGGTTTCTACCTAACATATAATCCTTAGGGAATGTGAAATTTTCATCTGAAACTGGTACATTAAATACATATTTTCAGAGTAGCTGCATTCTGGAGATACCTTGCATTTTAAAATTCTAGACCTCCAAAACATAACATCAAATACTATTTTTTATCAAGTGTTAAAAAGTTTATAAAAATACTAGAGGGTTTTATTTTATGTTTCAGGTATCATCATACGAAAGCTAGAACACAGTTGTTTTTGAAAATAGTAATCAATGAAGAATATAGCAGCTTGGTACTACAAAAGAAACACAGGGGAAATTTTTGTGTAAAAATCCTTTGGCAAGGAAGAAAATTAAATGTCTTTCTTAGTAAAGAAAAAAATACTATGATAAATCAATAAAAATTTTCTAAAATCAGGGAACATTGCTCAGTTAAATGAGAAATCAGCTTATTCGGACCTCAAAATACTTACCTTGGGTTCTTCTGTGTAAGTATATCTTTGATCTAGCTGGGGCTTCAGACATTCAGAAATGTCAGTATAAGATGTTAAATGAATAATTTTGCTTTCTGACATGTGCCTTGACCTAAATGATAGGGATGAGAACTAATTAATAAACAAATTTTGAGTACTTTTGCTATACATGGCACCAAATCTTAGGAGTGCTTCTGAGCAATGTGAGAGAATCAGAACAAAAAAGCATAACATTAGTTCTGCCCTGAAGAAGTGAGTTGAGAAAATGAGGCATAGAAAGACAATTCTCAAAATAACTTCTGGTTGAACGAATTTGAGAGAGTATATTATAGATGCCAAATGACTGGGATGGATAATAAATACAGGAGTGTAAGAATGAGAAATTCCTTCAACCCATATTAAAGAAATGAAATTTTTCCTGAAAAATTAGTAAAGATATATTTTGTGTATATACCTGAGTGTGTGTATGTGTGTGTGTGTGTGTGTTAGAGGGGTTCTTTAGATAGGAAGAATAGTGAGCAATAAATGAAGATATGTAGGGAAATCCTTGTTTAAAAGGCAGCAAAGATAAACAGTTTCCTTAGGGCAAGAAGACACTAACAGTTAAGTGAACACTATATACTACATACCAAACACTGTGCTAGATATAATTCATATTATAATATTTACTCCTCAATACAGGTAAGCTCCATAGGGAATTATATAGATCAGTTTGGGGTGAGATAATGGAAGGCTTTGGAATTAAACTAATGACTTTGGTCATTATCTTTTTACATTTTCCTATCTGGCTCCCTCTCCCATGCCCCACTGCAATTATTCTAAACCTTATTTTCTAGCTCCATAAAACACTCCCGTTCTACCTCACCAATCTACCTCCACCCCAATCCACTCGCAGCTTACCTTGCAGGGTCTTCTCACACAAAATGTTTCTACAACGGGCTTCAATTTCCACTCCCCCATGTGGTAGACATGGTTAACTGGTTGGCTAACCCAATTCCCAGTTACATATTTCTATACACAGCACTACTGAGATCCTGAAAATAAACACTCATTTTTCAAGACTCCCTTGCAGACAGAGCTAGCCATGTAATGTAGTTGTGACTAATGAGATATAAAATGAAATCTGCTGGGGAACTTCTAAGAAAGCTCGCTTTCCTGACAAAAGGGAGAGGGTTAATGAAAATCACCCTACCCACTTCTTTCTGATTTGAAAGCCTGATGTCAGGAACTGCAACACCATCGACCATGAGAGAATGGCCAAGAGCAATTCAAAGATTCTGGGCCTAATACTTCTGATCCACTGAACCAGTATTGGCAGTTGCCTACCTTCAAATTTCTTGTTACGTGAGAAAAATAAGCTCAATTCATCTAAGCCACTGTTAGGCAGACTTTTTGTTATTTGCAGCTGAAAGCATTATTAAGTGATCAATAAACATATCCACCTGTACCCATCCTTACTTCTTTCCATCTTGTCTCAGGAACAAGTGCCCCACCTGTCCGTGGTTAATCTCAATACCTTGGTTCTTGAACTTTTCTCTCTATTCTCCTTTGAAAATGGAGACCTTCTTTCTTTTTCATATATCTTCAACTTTTCCATTTCCACTGGATTCTACTCTACTCATATCAATAGACTCAAGTCTCCTTCACCTTTGCAATACCCTTTCTGATGAAAACAAAAACAGAATGTACCAAAATATAAGGGACACAGCTAAAGTAGTGCTTAGAGGGACAATTGTATAGCTGTAAAGGCCTATATTAGAAAAGAAAAAGATCCCAAATCAATAACCTAACCTTCATCCTTAAGATATTAGAAAGAGAAGAACTAAACTAAATCTTCCCACAAAGAAAAGCCTAGGTCCAAAAGGTTTCACTGATAAATTCAATCAAATACTTAAAGAAGAACCAACATCAATTTTTCAAAAATTACAAAAGGATGGGATACTTCCCAATGCATTCTATGAAGCAGTATTGTCCTATACTAAAGCCAAAAATATCTTAAAAAAAAAACCACAGACCAATATCCCTTATACATATAGAAACAGATATCCTCAACAAAATACTAGCAAACTGAATCCACAAAAGTATTAAAAGAATTATATACCATGAACCAGTGGGGCTTATCTCAGAAATATAAAGTTGGTTTAACATCTAAGAATCAATTAATGCAATACATCATATCAATAAAGAACAAAACCCACATGATCATTTTAATAGATGCAGAAAAATTATTTGACAAAATCCAACACACGTTCATGATTTAAAAACTTCAACAAAGAACTTCCTTAACATAATAGAGAATTTATGAAAAATAGCTAATATCATACTTAATGGCAAAAGGTTGAATTCACCCTAAAACTGGGAACAAAACAAAGATGTTTGCTCTTACCACTTCTATTCAGCATTGTACTGTAGGTGCTAACTGAGGTAATTAGTCAGGAATAGGAAGTAAAAGACATTATGATCAAGAAGAAAGAATTCAAAACTGTCTTTGTCCTTAGATGATATGCTGTTGTATATGGAAAATTCTAAGAACTCTATTTAAAAACTACTAGAACTAAGAAATAAGTTCAGTAAGGTCACAATGTACAAGATAAATATTTTCAAAATTGAATTTCTATACACTAGCAATGAACAGTCCAAGAATGAAATTAAGAAGACATTTTCATTCACAATAGCTTCAAAAAGAACAAAATACTTAGGAATAACTTTAACAAAAATGCTCTCCCCTAAATCCAGTTACTTTAATTTTTATTCTCACTCATTTCAAAATTTTAAATCCAATTTTTAAAAAAGAATAATCTATCTAATACTACTCAGCAATAAAAGGAACAAACTATGGATACATGCAACAACTTGGATAAATGTCAAGGGAATTATGCTGAGGAAAAAAAAAGGCCAATCTCAAAAGGTTGCATACTTCATGATTCCATTTATATAACACTCTTGAAATGACAAAATTATAGAGATGAAGGACAGGCATGGTGGCTTATACCTGTAATCCTAGCACTTTGGAAGGCTGAGGTGGGAGGATGGCATGAGGCCAGGAGTTTGAGACCAGACTGAGCAACATAGTGAGACCCCCATCTCTACACAAAATACCAAAAGAAAAAAAAAATTATAGAGATGAAGAACAGATTAGTGGTTGCCAGTGGCTAGAGGAATGGGAAGGGAGAGAAATAGCTGTGGCTACAAAACAGTGGCATAAGGGATCCTTGTGATGAAACTGTTTGGTATATCAACTGTGGTAATAGTCACATGAAAGTACACCTGTGATCAAATTATATAAAACTAAACATACACACACAAGTGCATATAAAACTGGTAAAATATGATAAGGGAGATGGATTCTTATAAATGCCAGTTTCCTGGATATGATACTGTACTATAGTTATGCAAGCTATTACCATTGGGGACACTGAATGAAGGGCATACGGGACCTTTCTACATCATTTCTGACAACTACATATAAATCTACAATCACATCATAATTAAAAGTTAGAAGAAGAGCAGTCTATATCAATTAGTTCCTCTTCACTTTCACTATATTCTTCCAGCTACTGTCATCTGGCTTCTGACTCTTGAAACTTATCTTTGTAACCTTATCCATAACGTCATCATTGATAAACACAATGAACACTTGCTGCTATTATCTTGACTACTTTGCAACATTTAACATCCTCTTAAAATTCTTTCTTCCCTTGGCTTCCATGACACCACTCTTTCCTGTAGCTGCATCTACCATCTCTCAGATTACTCCTTCTTGGTCTTCTCTTCTGGCTCCTATTCTCTGCCTTTACTGTAAAGCTTGATAACTTAGTTCTTCTCATGATACATTACTCTCTCTCCTGATCATCTCATCCATTCCCACAGCTTCAGCTATCCCCTAAAGTGTAAAGCTTCTCAAATATTTTTACATAAAGTTGATCTCTCTCCTGGGCTCCAGAGCTATATTTCAACTCTTTTGGACATATGTATCCCAATGTATAATATATCCTAATATAATCTTAAATTTTTTACTGAGACATAATTCACATTTTCAACACAAAAAATTTGTGTAAGCAAGGATGTAGAGAAATTGGAACCTAATGTAGTTTTATCTCAGTCTTCAAGAGTACCTTGGGCTCTATATTCACTCATTCAATAAAGGTTCATTGAACACATACTACATGCCAGACACTGTAGTACACACTGGGGCACTCACCTAGGGAGCACCCCAAACCAAACTCATTATCTGCCTCCTCCAGTCCTGCTTTTCCTCCTTCTGAGGATAGCAGGTTCACAGAAAATAATGTAAAATAGTTCTTAAACATATGAAAAAATTTTCAACTTCAGTCAAAATAAGAAATACCATTTTAAAACCTTTCTGGTTAGCAAAAGTAATGCATACTGTGTTGGTGATGGTCTGGTTAAAAAGGCACTTTCACACATGTTGACGGGAGTATTATATAACTTGTTACAACTCCTACGAAAGACAATTTGGCAATATCTAGCAAAATTTAAAAAGCACATGAACTGTGACTCAAGAATTCTACTTTTAGGAATTTATCCTACAGATATATATATGTATTTATATGTGTGAGAAATATAGAAATGTACAAGATCATCTACTATAACATTGTTTGTAATAGCAAAAAATACAGGAAACAATGTCATGTCCATCAATACAGTACAAATAAAATGTTTGGTATAAAATGAAAAAAAAACAGACATAAGAAGAAACAAAATGACAAGAATAAGAACAAGAATCAAAATAGATTGTAGTATATCTAATATATCTTGGGAGAAAACTTCCAAGATATATTAATAAAAAGTTAAAAAACAAAAAGGCACAGAGTATGTGTATATAGCTTGCCACTATTTTTGAACTATGTGTATATATCCAATTTTTAAAAGTAAAATAATTTAATTTTAATAAATGACACAAAAAACTCTCCAGTTCTTCACCAGTGCATAGAAAATAATCTTCAAATTTCTTAATGTGACAGGTAAGAAATTTCACATTCTGAGCTTCATTTATCTCATTAGCCTATCTCCTGCTTTTTCACTCTAATACTCTATACTTTAGGCATAGTATAGTTTTCAAAAGTCAACTTTTCTCTCAACTCATGCCTATATATCTTTTCACTTGTTTCATCACCTAAAAACTGAAGATAATGCCTTCTTCCTGGGATGCAGTAAGAATTAACTGATAAAATGCAAACAAAGTGTCAATACCATAAAAGCTCATTATCTGCTACATTTGGAAATGGCAAGTAAGTTGATTTGGATCAACCTCACATTGAAGGCAAACAAGCTGAAAAAAATATAAAAATAATTCTGCTTGAAGGCATCTAACTGTTAACAATGTAGTCAAGAATTATTGAGTCAAAATCCAAAGGATAAAAATCCTCAGAGGTGACTTCAGCATTTGAGGTTGCTTTATCCTGAGGGTTTGCTAATAATGAAAGACATCTAGTAAACTTAGTAGCATGTTTAACAGAGTAACAGGGACCGATAAATTCTTTATTCATACTTTTGGTTGGGAATTCCAAGGGCTGCACCCTAGTAGTAAGAGTATACTAGAAGTAAACCAATTCTTGCATATACTGTGGCATAATTTTGAGTTGTTCTGTTGGCTCAGAAAAATCCCTGGAATTGGATTAATATGATCGCTGATTACTAGTGCTTGAATTGTCTGGCAAAAGAAAAAAAGAATCCCTTCTAGAAAAATATAACATAAAACCTAAGGTTTAAATAAATTCTGCACGTAATTTTTCAAATAAATGTATAGTATAAAATAAACAAAAACAAGACACAAGAGCAGACAAGGCAACAAGAACAAAAACCAGCTAAAAACAGAACAATGGAAAGGAGTCACATGAGGTCCAGATATTAAAAATATCAGACACAGACTTTAAACAACTATGATCAAGGAGATAAAACAGAAGAACTTTATCTCAGCAGAGAACTGGAACCTCTAAAACACGACATATCTATAAAGGAACCAAAGAGAAATTATAGAAATAAAAAATACAATAACTAATGTTAGAAACTCAATAGATTAATAAATTAACTCAATAATTAAGGCCAGATTAGATATAGTTAAAGAGAGAAACAGTGAACTGGATGATAACAAAATTACCTAGAATAAAGCATGATGAGATGATAGGATGAAATACAGAAGACAGGATATTAGAGGATAAATTGTGACGGTCTAACTTACATGTAACTGGAATTCCAAAATAAGAGGAGAGAAAAGTGAGTTAGAAAAGTATTAGAAGAGGTAACAGCTGAGAATTTTCTAAAACTGATGAAAGACATGAAAGCCACAGATCTAGTAACTCCAGGTTGGCTACATAAAATGAAACCTACACCTAAACACATCAGAGTAAAACTGCAAAAAAAAAAAAAAAAAACCAACAAAAAACCAAAACAAAGATACTCTTAAAGCGGGATGTCTTTGTTTCATTTCATTTCATACCCTTTAATCTTAAAGGAGAAAAAGGTATATTATCTTCAAAAGATCAACAATTAGCCTGACAACTAGTATCTCAGCAGAAACACTGATAGCTAGAAAACAATATAATATCTTCAACACAATAAAAGAAAACTACCAATCTATAATTTTATACCCAACAAAAAATATTTAAGAGTGAAAGTGACCACAATAATGAATCTTGAAGAGAGTATGATAAATAAGACACACACAAAAGGCCACATATGTGTATGTATATATTCCATTTATATTACATGTCCAGAATAGGCAAATCCATAGGTATAGAAGAATAATGGCCAGGGGCTGGGGGAGGAGGAATACAGAGTGACTGCTAATAGGTATGGGGCTTATTTTGGGTATAATTAAATGTTGTAAAAAGGAATTATACAGTAGTGATGGTTGTACAACTTTGGGAATATACTAAAAATCATTGATTATACACCTGAGTATGATTAAAATGGTGAATTTTTTGTCAAGTGAATTTTATCTCAATAAAAAAAGAATGAAAGTGAAGTAATAAATTATTAAATAAAAATTATTCATTCCCTAGTCATATAATAAAATAATTCAAAGTTAATACCAAAGAGTTTTCTTCAGGCTAAAGGAAAATAATCCCATTGGAAATAAAGAATAATGAAAAGAGTAAACATATGGGTAAATCTAAATGAATAAAATAATATACTATATTAAACAAGATAATATTCTTGACAGTCTTACAAGTTCTTAAAGTTGAGAAATACTGAATTGTTGAATAGAGCCAAATAAGAATTAGAGGGCAATCTTCTCAGAAAATTATTGATTGTACAGCTCATGACAGCCTGGACCAGAGGCACCATCTCTTCAAAATTACTAATATCTGGAATTCTACTCCTAATTTAAAGTATGCATGGAAAGTATAAGCCTCTAATGTATAATACTGAAATATAAGAACCCATGTAAAAAATCAATGTACTAGTCTTCAATTTCTATTTAGTTTTTAAATTATTCAAAAATCTTACCATTGCAGAAAAGCAACTGATACACAAAAAGCTGCACCTACCCTTTCTCAATCACATCATTCTTAGAAGAAACTGGATACAAAGACTCGCTCTTCCCAGGTTTTTGAGTTGCTGTTTTTACTCTAGGTGCTTTCTTGGGAGATTTAGGAGGTTGTAAAAAGCTGAATTCCTCTTTCTAAAAGGTAGTAAGATATGAACAAAATGAAAAATGATCAAAAGGGGGAAGAGAGAGAGAGAGAATAAAGCATATAGCTCTGCACACATACCTCAAATTTGTTCAGCTCAATAGAGGACTTTTTCCCTCCCTCTACCTCTTGCCAGGCTTCCCACTAGAATAGAAACTTTTCTCCTTCTCTAACTCCCATGTTTATGCAACCAGCAAAGTGAAATCCAACAGCAATTTAGACTATAAGAAAAGAGCTAAAGGCTTGTATATCCATACTTCCACCAATGTGAAAGAAGACTCTTTCCTGGAGGAAGAACTTTGCAAAAACTGTTCTTTATTCTGTAATTGAATAGGTTTTAGAGCTAGTATGTGTGTGTGTGTAAGGGGGGTCACAAAGCAGGGAAATGAAACAAAGATAGCCATTGTCCATTAGAAGGGGTGGATCTATATCTTATCAGCACTATTGCTTTCCATTTTTGGACATTTTATTTTCATGGTTATTTTTTCCCATTCTTTTTTTACCCCCATGGGGCCATTCTTAAAAGTTCTTTATGGTAAAAGTTAACAATTTAAATCGAGAATATGAGATCTACACGCATGAATCAAGAAAACTATAAACAACTAAATGTCCAAATGGAGAAGAAAGAAACAATTACCTGAGTATAGGATATACATAAATGTAACATTATACAATACTAAAAATAGTGGTTATAAAAATGATGACGCATGGAAAAATACTTATGATAAAAGAAATAATCATAATACAAAAGTATAAGTGTTACAGCAAACAAGACTGGGAAACAAACTAAAAGCGACACGAGAGTACTGCAAAATAGGCTTTTGTTATGCCAGCAGGCTCAGAGGGGTCTCGCCTCCAAATTCTGAGCAAAATGGGGTCTAAGCCTAATGGCTTTTATATGTTACAGAAGCAAATGGTTACAAAGTCTGCACAAGCCCGTGGCCTAGTCACGTGTTACTCTATAGTTACTTAGTCATGTTATTTTGCAGTTATGCACAAGATTGAAATCTAGTCAAAGGTCACTCTACAGTTGCTTATGCTAGTTTGCAGGTATGCACTATTAGGAAGGGAGTGGAAAAATTCTCCCTTATGTAAGTGCATGAAAACAAAAAATTCACAAGAAACCTAAGAGAAAATAAGTTAGTAGTTGTCTAACAGTAGGTAAGATCAGAAGTGATTTGTCTCTTTCTCCAGTTTTTAAATTTACAGTAATTTTATTATTATTGTAATTTGAAAAACAAACATAAAAAACTTTTCTAATATGTCAGCTTGCATTAGAATATAATATATGTTGCTGGAAAGCAAGGAATATATTTATGATGTTTTATTATCCAGAACAAACAATAAAATCTTACGTATACTCCATGTAGCCAATAACTACTAAGAATTTTTAAGAATTCTATAAACAAAATGAATAACTTAAGTGTATTCTACATGTAACTACCCAGGTATCAGGGCTCAAATCTGTTTTAGTAATTTACAACACAGCATGAATTAAATACCACTCAAAAAATAAGAGTTACCACAGGAGGCTGAGCTTCAGTATATCATACAAAAGTTGTCAAATTCAAAGAAAGAGAAAGTACAATGGAGATTATCAGGGGCTGGGGACGGGGGAGAGAAAAGAGGAGTTGTTTTTTAATAGGTATAGAGTCAGATTTGCAACATGAAAAAGTTCTGGAGATCTGTTTCACAAAACTGTGAATATACTTAACACTACTGAACCACCTAAAGGAAGTGAGGGGGCAAGTCATGTAGACATCTACAGAAGAGTGCTTCAAGCAAGGCAAACAGGAAGCACAAAACCCTGAGCGTTATGTGTGGTGTCTTCAAAGAAGAGCAAAGAGACCAGAGTGGATGGAGTGGAGTAAGTTAGACAATGGCGGGACATGAGGTCAGGGGGTTAGCAGGGGCTTTCCCAAGCTGTGTAATGACTTAGGATTTTATTCTGAGTTAGAGCAGAGGCCACAGGAGAATTGTGAGCAGATGAGTGATATGATCATGTATTTTTAAAGGAGCACTGTGGCTGCTTGGTAGAGAACAGACTGACTGTAGGTTTTCTTTTTTTGTTTGTTTGTTTAATGTTAATAGATTTAGGGGGTACAAGTTGAATTTCATTACATGTATATATACATTACCTGTATATATATAGAGGTGAAGTCTGGGCTTTTGGTGTACCCATCACCCAAACAGTGTACATTGTATCCCACAGGTAATTTTGCACCCCTCACTTCCTCTCAGCCTCACCCCATTTGAGTCTCCAACATGGATTATACCATTCTATGTATCCTTGCATAGCCATAGTTTAGCTCTGGCTTATAAGTGAGAACATGTGGCAACTATTTTTCTGTTCCTGAGTACTTCACTTAGGATAACAGCCTCCAGTTTCATCCATTTGCTGCAAAAGACATTATTTCATTCTTCCTTATGGCTGTGTAGTACACCATAGTATGTGTGTGTGTATATACACACACACATATACATTTATATATATACACATACACCACATTTTCTTTATCCACTCATCAGCTGATGAGCATTAGGTTGATTCCATATCTTTGCAATTGTGAACTGTGCTGTGATAAACATACATACAAGTGCAGGTATCTTTTTGATATAATGATTTCTTTTTCTTTGGGTAGATATCTAGTAGTGAGATTGCAGGATCAAATGGTAGATCTACTCTTAGATCCTTGAGAAATCTCCATACCGATATCTCCATATAGGTTGTACTAATTTACATTCCCACCAACAGCTTATAGCAGGGGTCCTCAAACTACAGCCCACGGGCCACATGTGGCCCGCCGAGGACATTTATCCGGCCCACCGGGTGTTTTTGCCTGTTTTGTTTTTTTACTTCAAAATAAGATATGTGCAGTGTGCATAGGAATTTGTTCATAGTTTTTTTTTTTAAACTATAGTCCGGCCCTCCAATGGTCTGAGGGACAGTGAACTGGCCCCCTGTTTAAAAAGTTTGAGGACCCCTGGATAGCATTCTCTTTTCATTACACCCATGCCAATATATGTGGTTTTTTGACTTTTTAATAATGGCCATTCTAATTGGAGTAAGATGGCATCTCATTGTGTTTTTAATTTGCATTTCTCTGATGATTAGTGATGGTAAGCATTTTTTCATATGTTTGCTGGCCATTTGTATATCTTCTTTTGAAAAATGCCTGAGAACAGACTGTAGGTTTTCTTATTTCCTAATTGTTGCAGCAAGTACATTAGCAACAACAACAATAGTAACAAAAAAGCTTATGATGAAACTTAAGATTCAGTGTCCAAACACTCAAGCACAGATATTTTACTATAAACTTAATAGAGATGAAAGCATCGATGTATACCCTACCTGGACCTCAGATATCTGTGGAATGCAAGATTTAGGTCTTAGTGGCAAGAGGGTTGCCATTTGTGGAAAAGGGTCAATATCCTTCCTTGGTTTCTCTTGACGGAGGTGCCAGAATTTCAGTTCATTACTAGCTTGTTTTGCTGAGGCTGAATAAGTAACACAGAATCTTGGTGCCCTGTATATTGGAAAAATAAATTTAAGACTGAACTAGACAATAAGCCTCAAAAATCAAAAGCCTATAAAATATATAATAGCTGTGCTTACAATTATCCATTTTGCTATTACCACCCCCCCTTCTTTTTTTGTGAGACAAGAGCCTTGCTCTGTCACCCTGGGTAGAGCACAGTGGTGTCATTATAGCTCACTGCAACCTCAACCTCCTGAGCTCCAGTGATCCTCTTGTCTCAGCCTCCCCAGTAACTCGGACTACAGGCGCACACCATGAAACCCCAGTTAATTTTTCTATTTTTAGTAGAGACAGGGTCTCATTCTTGCTCAGGCTTGTCTCTAACTCCTGAGCTCAAGCAATCCTCCCACTTCAGCCTCCCAGAGTGCTAGGATTACAGGCGTGAGCCACCACGCCCCACCACTATACCCCTTTTTAATGTCTACTTCTTTTTCTGCTGCCTAGCCTCAAAAATATTTTTCTATGATATGTTAACTTCCTACAATCCAATTCACTTATATAAAAAGGCAATATACATTAGGGTAAAATCCTAAGTAGTATTATATTCAAATTATTATTAGGCTTGATAAGAAAAACCTGTATATTTATCAATGAAGGAATTTTAAAAGTAACTCATGTTTCTAGTAAAATAAAAATCAAGTTTACTTCTGATAATTTTAAGGCAGTTTAGTATTTATCTATAGTACCAAATAAAAATTGGTAGAATGAAATTAACATATAAATGTTTTTATAATGCTTAAGTATGCTAGTAAAATAGGTTATGATTCATATTATTTATTTTCAAGCCTTTAAATTTGAAGGTAAATTATTTTACAATAATTTATATAAGTGAAAGACCATTACTACTGCCATAAACTAGGAAAAAAGAATGGCACAATATCAAGGCCACACTTAATTGGATGAATATCCTGGTATTCAGTATGTGGACTAACTCTTTATTGGATATGGGGTTAACTCCAGATGTCAAGGCCTGCCACTAATTGCTTCTTGGACCAGGTTTTTCTCCCTGATGCCACACCCCAAAGTCTAATTCCTATTCCATATTCCAGAACCTGGTAGAAAATTTCTTCCCTTTAAATAAGGAAGAAGATAGATATCTTTCCTGATGTGAACACAGATGTAAGTAGAAGAGAACCCAAAGTCCATAATTAGTTTAGGATCAGAAAGCATTCTGTATAGATCTCCATGGTCATTCCATACTATATTTCAGAAGCTTTACTTGCAGACTTGGAAATATTCAAAATTACTTATTTGCATGTTAATTAGTAAGTGGGCATATCTACAAGACTCTTATCAGCCAGGCACGGTGGCTCATTCCTGTAATCCCAGCACTTTGGGAGGCTGACGCAGAAGGATCTCTTGAGGCCAGCAGTTTGACACCAGCCTGGGAAACATAGAGGGACATCATCTCTTAAGAAAAATAAAAGGACCCTTATCAAATTAAACAACGTGTGATGGCCAGGAAATCTAGGTGCCTCAATTTTCCAATTTACATCATTTGAGTATATTCATATGACTCCATAAGTCCCTGATGCTCTTACCATTTTAATTTTATACTCTTATTTCATTCAGATAGCATTAATATTTGATTAGTCACTATATGAATTCATCAAATATTATGGAATATATCATAGTGAATCCTAAACTGGTATTGTATTATTTTTGATGTTTCTATTATACAATTTCTCATGTACACTGATTATACACATCTTAATTCTCAAGCTCTAGCAAGTAGGAGAAGATATTTGCCAGATAACCACCAAGGACTTATATCCAACACGTGTGTGTGTATGTGTGTGTGTGTGTGTGTGTATCCAATGGTAATAGACAAAAACTGGAAACAACCTTAATGTCCTTCAATGGGTGAATGAATATAGCACATCCATACAATGGAATTCTAGCAATAAAAAGGAACAAGCTATTGATACACACAACAGCCTGGATGGATCTCAAGGAAATTATGCTGATTTTTAAAAAGCTAGTGCCAAAAGATTACATATTTTATAATTTCATTTATTAGCAGTTTCTAGTAGTTAGGGATGGAGGGGCCAAGGGGGGAAAGAGGGAGGTGGGTGTGGTTACAAGAGGGCAATACAAGGGACATTTGTGGTAATGTAACTGCCCTGTATCTTGAGTGTGGTGGTAAATGCCTGAATTATAAAGTGGTAAAATGATAAAGAACTAAATATACACGCACACACAAATGAGTGTATGTTAAACTAGTGAAATATGAAAAGATCAGTAAATTGTATCAATGCCAATTTCCTCATTGTCTATTGTACTATAGTTACAGTTACGCGAGATGTTACCACTGGGGGGAATTGTATGAAAGGTACACAGTATCTCTTTGTATTATTTCTTACAACTGCATATAAATCTACAATTATCTCAAAACAAAAATTTCCAACTAAAAAATGAAACATTACTGTATTGGTCATGTTGTATTAAACTTAACGTTTTATTAAGTTGGGTGGGTGTGTACATAGGTACTCACTATAGTATAATTTATACCTTTCTGTGTGTCTTAAATATTGAAGAATAAAATGCTTTAAAGAAAGAAAGAGGAGAACAGCACTCTGTCTACATATAGAAAAGTGCAAAGCATATAAGTAATCTGGAACACCTAGATGGAAGATGATGCCAGAGAAGTGGGCAAGGAATAAATCGTGATCACCTTATTTGCCAATTTTAGGAATCTGAGCTTTACACTGAAAGCTCTGGGGTAAAGGGTGAGAGATTTAAAGCAAAGAAGTGACATAATCAGATCCATCACAGTCACAATGGACAACTCACTGATCTTCAAATGTCACACATTTCTTCCACTATGCCCATTCTCTTTTCCTTGCAGCAAGTCCCCAGAGTTTCAGGTGAAATATGACCTCTTCTCTGTAATCCTGTGCATTTACCACACTTTCTGTCATTATATACTAAAATATTCACAATATGTTTTTCCCATTATACTATGACACTAGACTTGGCCATGTTTCACCCTTGTATCAGCACTTGGCCTACAGCAGGTGCTCGAAAAATATTTATCGAGATGATAAATCTGTAACTCTAGCTATGTGTATAAACACATACACATACACACCAATTTTATGGGATACATATCATAAAAAGGTCAAAGTTAAAAGGGAACTTAAGTACTGCCCGGTATTATTATGGATTTACAGTAAGCCTGTTGTGGCAAGTGTTAACAGCTCCTGGTAGTGTTAAACAGCTCTTAGGCGTTGACGCTGGAAATAACCGGGCAGGATACGGAGAGTCTGAGAACTGCCTTTATTCCATCTTGCACCCTCAGCCGTCTTCTGTTCTTCTCACACCCCTTCCCCCATCTCCTCCTGCTTTTATACCTTTAGTAGGACTCAAAAAGGGTCCAATCAGCAACAAGCATTAACAGCCAATCAGCAAGGAGCTATAACATCCAATCAGGAACAAGCATTAACAACCTATCAGGAACAGTGGGATTCAAAAATTACCCAATCGGGATCGCGCAAGCAGCGCGACCAGAGGACGGGAGCAGGCGGCGGTGCATAGAGCGCGGGCCCGGACCGGCCGGTGCAGTCCGTAAGAGGCCCGGCTCCAGCAGTGTGCACCCGCGCACCCGCACACCCGCCCGCCGCTGCCTCCAGCCTGCTCCGCACAGCACCGGGCCGCGGGGATGCGGAGCGGCGGGGAGGCAGCGAGCGGGTGCGTCCCAGCGCCCCGCGGTTTTCCCCATCAAGCCAAACATCCAGATTATCTAAAAGATGAGTACCTTAAGGAAAGCTAAAGATAAAATGATCTTGTCATTTTAGATTTTCATAAGTTGTGTATCCATAAGACAAAAAAAGTATAACTGATAACTAGCCTAAGAAAAGTGAAATTAAATAATGTTGATTCATGCTCTTTTTCTTACCAATAAAGAAGTAAAGGTTTTACAACTTCAGACTGAATATTTCTTAAATGCTCTTCAGTCCACTGAGATCCATCTAACAGTTTAAATTTTGATAAGATTTCTGCAGAAAGGTAGTACTCTCCACTGCTCACTAGATAGCATCTTTTCATCTTCTCAAGATGTCTGAAAGAAAACACATATTTACATATCCACACACACAGAATATTCAACTACCAAAATGTTTTCACCTCTAAAAGGTTTCAGGCAAGTAATGAGTAAAACAAACAACCAATACTGAGTGTCAGGGAGTACCAAACATTTTTGTGGAGATAATATTTCTCACAGTTACGAGTATGGGAAGAGTATTTGTGATGGCCTGAATAGCGGCCTTGGCAAAGCTGTCCACATTCTAATCTCCAGAACTTGTGAATATGTTACCTTACATGGTAAAAAGGACTCTGCAGATGTGATTCAGGTAAAGACTTTAAAGGAGATCATCCTGGATTATCTGGTGGTACCAATGTAATCACAAGGGTCCTATGAGGGAGGCAGGAGGGTCAGAGTCATAGAGAAAAGATATGAGAACAGAGGTCAGAAAGATGAGAAGATGCCATCCTATTGGCTTGAAAGATGGAGGAAGGGGCCATGAGCCAAGGATGGGAGGTGGCCTTCATAAGGTGGAAAAGGCAAGAAACGGATTCCTCCCTAGAGCCTTCTGACCTCCAGAACTATAAAAAAATAAATAAAACTTAGTTACTTTAAGCTATTACATTTGTCGTAATTTATTACAGCAACAGTGGGAACTACTACAGTGTTGATCCTGAAAAACCTATGTATGTTACTTAGCTATAACTTCCCTGATATGTTTTGAAAAGTGGTAGGTGGTAATGGGACCTTCCATCCCATGATCAATCAGATCATGCTACATAATCAACCATTTGGTGACCCCTGCTTTTATAACTTGTAGAACAAAGAGCTCTATGATCTGAATTCCATTAAAATAACTGAAATAACCCAGTCACTAGCATACACTCAGTCAAACCCTTAAATGGGAACTGCAATCACTATAGTTGACCTGCTTCAGTGCAGATCAGGAGAATAAAGATGACTTAAGGACTTTCCTAAAACAGGGTCGTCTTAAGGTTCTTAACTTACAGTAATCTAAAACATATGAAGCTGGCCAGGCACGGTGGCTCATGCCTGTAATCCTAGCACCTGGGAGGCCGAGGCGGGTGGATCGTTTGAGACCAGGTGTTGGAGACCAGCCTGAGCAAGAGCGAGACTCCCGTCTCTACTAAAAATAGAAATAAATTAGCTGGACAACTAAAAATATATAGAAAAAATTAGCTGGGCATGGTGGCTCATGCCTGTAGTCCTAACTACTCGGGAGGCTGAGGCAGGAGGATCGCTTGAGTCCAGGAGTTTGAGGTTGCTGTGAGCTAGGCTGACGCCATGGCACTCTAGCCTGGGCAAGAGAACGAGACTCTGTCTCAAAAAATAAATAAATAAATAAATAAATAAATAAAACATATGGAACTGACCAAATGAAGACCTGAGCCCCATCAGACCTCCAAGAGGATCTCCAGCAGAGAGATTCATCCAAATATCCATGGAATTTGTTAACGGAGCAGGCTGCTAGGAACAACAGGCTCTCACACTGGCATAAGCTCTTATAGGCTAGTGTGGTTGTATAACTTATAGTTTATTTTTTTCTATAAAAATTCTGTACAATTGGACTATTGTTAAAACTAAAATAGAATTAATCTGAAAGAAGTTCTAGAATTTATGGGAAGAAACATTATGCAAACCAAATAATTGGTATCATTATCTGAAAACTATGAAATCAGAAAACTAGTAAAATCAACTATTATATTTAGAAAGAGTATAAATTACATTTTTACATTTATTTTAGGCTTTCTGCCTGTGCTTAAATAACTCAAACTAATATTCTATAATTTGTTTTTAAAACTATTGAAAAATAAAAAATAGAAATACCTTTGAAGTCTTCCAGGGTCCTTAAGAACTTTTAACCTCTCAATATCCATCCATAGTGCCCAATATTTCTCTCCTAAGGTACCTTTTACAAATTTCTTAAATCTTTCAAACTCCTTTCTACTGCCAATGTCAGATGTTTTATGAGAAATACTCGAGTCAGTCCTGCTCTCTAGTCCAGAGCTCTCACTCTTCAAACTTAAACTTGTTTGTTCTAATATTTCCTCTGACTTTTTCTTTGTGGTTTGAATTGATTCTCTTAAAAAATTCCTGCCAGAGAGAAATTCCAAACAATCATCAAATGACACCTGTCTGATACTGCTGAAGTTTACATAGTCTTGGATTTCTCCAAATGGCTCTCCAGTAATTTGCTGAATTGCTGATATCAAAATGAAGTGTATATAAGAGTTTAAAAATTCTTCAAATGTTGAGAAATGCAATTTTCGGCTTTCATCATCTTGTTGCTTTCCAAGGTACATTCTCAGAAGAGCGTGGGAAGGAGTATCTTGTAGAGATATAGAACCTTCTTCTTCTTCTTCTTCTTCTTCAAATTCAGAAATTAATTTAGTAGTTTTAGCTGGGTCCTTTTTTGTCCTGGGGTGAACTCCATCAATAAAGATAGAACTCTCTGTATTAAATCATAAAAAGTTATTAGATTAGATATGAATATAAAATTTTTAAATTATTAAATAGATGCTATAGGGCCAGGATGACAAATGAGTTTATCACAGATAGTGACTGCATGGGCCAGTCTCTTAAGAAGGATTCTGAAGCCAGAAAAACAAACTGCCAACAGGGATCAATCCTATATTCCCTGGACATAGAAAGGGAGAATGATAGCAGATAGACTAAATATTTGACACTCCTAACACAGGGGATAGTTCAAAAATACTATTATATACTTTTTAAATGTGATATTTCAGACTGATATAGAATGTCAATACATAAGGGCCAAATCTATTAAGGAATTAAATGACTATATGTGCTTTAATATTTCATGTTGTATGATAAAGGAAAATTATCTACTATAGATGATGAGATCATAGCTGAACAGACCAGAACTGGACTCAATATCAGCAATTTTTTAAAATTCACTGTTTTATCAGAAAGATTTCAATTTCTATCATACAGCTTTTCATTAAAGTTACAAAATGGCATAAGGTATTTATGAAGGCTTATAATGAATTATTTTTATACTTTTTTCTAAAGAGATAGTATTTAGCTCCTCTTTCTCTTTCTTTCAAATACTAGATGTTAGTGCTTTATTTCACGTGGTAAATCTACCCCTTGAATTGCCACAGATCAAGTGGCTGTTGGAATCTGTGTCCCACTGTCAATGACCATTTCTTCAGTTACCAGCTTTCAAGTCTCAATGAATTGGAAACATTCATTACAATTTTTATTGGAGGTAAATATACCAAATTTTCTAAATATTGAGAGATTAGACTTTGTAAACCTGTGAAAGGGTACTGGACACACACTCGATCCCCCGCAACTAAAGGGAGGCTGCGGCAAAGGGCGAGGCAGGCATTTCTGCTCACCACTTTACCACTCTCCTGCCATCCTTATTCCTGTTTACTATCTTTACTCTCTAATTTTCTACTTTAATATTTTGGGGAAACAGCAAGAAACCTATAAATCTAGCTATGTTCAATTATGAAGATTCTTTTCCTCTTTACCTAGACTTAAGTTCAATTCTAGAGAATCCAGATTTATCTTCCCTAGAGGTTGCTTATAGTTTCAAAGAGATCAGTTAAGTACTGTTGGTGAATTCCTGAGGTCCTTTCCTGAATCACACCTACATTTTTTTCTCTAGCAATATCATAAGGACTCCCATTTCTCGAAGGTTCGTTCTATTTTTATGAGTTTATATTATGTGCAAAAGCTCAGAGTAGAAATTTATCTTCTTTTCAAGATGAAAAATAGTCTGAACTTAAGAACAGAAGGAAAAACTCAAGGACAGAGAAATGCTGTATAAACTTTATTACAAAGACTTATCAAAAATTTGTAAACTGTGATAGTAAATAATGATAAGACAAACATTTATTGACTGCATATTAGGTACCAAGCACCAGGCCAGGCATTTTCTATACATTTAATATGTTTCATTATTCCAATCTTTCAGAAAAGAAAAGCAAGACTCCCAGAAGTAGAATAATTCGTCAAAGGTCTTACAGCTAATAAGTATCAGAGTTGGGTTCTAAACCCATCCTCTTCATTATACCAAGTTGCCTTTCAAAAAACCAGTAGGAAATAGAGTGGGGGCAGGGGGATGTGGATAATTTTTTTCTCCCCAACCACTAAGCGCTGTACTATAAGATTAGAAGAAATAAACAAAAACTTAAAGAGGAGTTCTGAAGTCATTCTTCTTCTTTCCTGCTTACCAGAAACAGATGAAATAACTGGTGACTCGATCCTTCTGTGTGGTATAGGAGTGAGTAATGAAAAGGTTGGTACTGTTTTCTGACTTTGTTTTGCTAATGCAAACCAATCTTTTGTTTGAGTATAAGAGGCCTAGGAAGAAACGAGCATATTTGTTTAACATAATATTAGTAGTATTCTTCTAATCATAAATCTGGACAAATAATTATAATAACATTTAATTTGTGTAGTACAATATGTAAATGAAGAATTATCCCATGAAAGAAAAGAAAATTGTACTCAGAAAAAATTCATTAGATAAGAGAATCGTGGGAAGGAAATTTCTCTCCAGATACTTTTCATAGTAGATAACCAAAAGAAAAAAATGAGTCCAATACTCAATAAATTCTCTACTCTTACTCTCAGGCTATTGCTGATCAAAGGCACAGAACCCTGCTTCCTGGATTCACTACAAATTCATGCCATCTGACTTCAACTTGGCAGTCACCATGGCTCATCAATCCTTTGATACATTTTTGCTAGCTGCTTGGATTTTTAACTTACCCAATTATTTCATGTCTCCATTTCTGTCTGACCTGGATCGGTATTTTTAACAACTCCTCCCCCATTATGGCAGAGACTCTACTCTTAGTACTACTAGAAAACTCTCCAAGTTCAGCCACCCTTTTGTCTCAGATTCAGTTTTCACAACTTTGCTTGGATTGGATACTTCCTGCAAACTGATCCCTGACTCCATCTGCCCCTGGATGCAGCCTTCGTTTTTCCTTTGCTTTGCATACTCCTGAACCAGCCAACCTAATTCCCAAGCTGATCCTTAGCTTCTAGACCCCATCCCTAAGAAGCTCCTATCCCAGACTTCCTGGGAAAATTCCTCTGCCTGCCCCTTTCAGTGATATCCTCTTCTGTTTTTCCCAGAGAATCCAAGTTTTTCAACAGGAGCAGAGAAGGGAATGTACAGCATTCCTGTCATTTTTCATTTCTCCTTTCTCCAACTGGGTCAGCTCGCTGGTGGGCACTTAGCTTAAGGAATACTTGGAGAAAAGGAGACGCAAATGGAAGAGATATTATTTCCTATCTATTATGCAGAATTAACAGAGCAAGTCAGGCCACATAATGAGACCAAAGTGAGATAGAGAATTGAGGGGTGCCATTTGAATAGTTACTTCCCCTCTTAGAGGTAAAGTTTCCTGGGTGCATAAAAGCTTTGAAAGACTAATTCACTTTTGTTTCCTCTTTCCTTTAAAACCAAGTTATTTATTATTAACTATATGTTCATTCAACATATATTTATTGAGTGACTACTTTATTCCAAGCAATAGCCTAAGCACTGACAGGAGGGCAAAATAATTAAAGAACATTCAAGGAATTGAGAGAGACCAATATACAAGTGTCCTTGCTATTTTGATTGCACGAAAATGATGAGAGAGGACAGGGGAGAAAGAAGTCACCAGTCAAACATAAAAGTAGTTCATTACTCCACTTTATATTTTTAAGAGATGGGTTAACTGGTTTTTAGATGGTATAATTGAAGACTCAAACAAATATTACCAATTATCATAAAGATTAGTCCCCATCTATAATCATGGCTTAAATAATTTAAGGGCCCAAAGAACTTTGAATCCTCAAAACTCAAAGACTATTGAAAAATGACATAATTAAAGAATTAATCAAGAGAACAGAAATAGTTCTTTCATCCCAGAAAATAGCAAAAGTAAACTAGTTTAGATTTTTTACTCCCTTATATTTGATTAAATTCACATGTAAGGAATCAAAACTTATTCCCCTGGATTGATTCTTTCATTTGTGTGCTTACTGGCCTCAACTATTGGTACATATTTTTATTTTTATGACATTCCTGACATTTCTATAATATTTAAGTTTGGAAAAAAATAAATACTTAAAAATAAGTATAAGAGAGAAGAGGCTGGGCACGGTGGCTCACACCTGTAATCCTAGCACTCTGGGAGGCCGAGGCGGGTGGATCGTTTGAGCTCAGGAGTTCGAGACCAATCTGAGCAAGAGCGAGACCCCCATCTCTACTAAACATAGAAAGAAATTAGCTGGACAACTAAAAATATATAG
>VBSM01001124.1:43417612-43431628 GCA_008086735.1 Cheirogaleus medius
AAAAAAAAAAAATTCAAGTAACAGAAGATAAGTCCATCCATTCCAACACAAATGGCAAAGAGGATTCCTCTTGTATGACATCTCTGATCAATTGGAAGTGCTTGCCCAGAATACTGTGTTGAAAAGAATTTGGGGCCAAGTCCTGGCTCAGCAGAAAAATTTCCACAATTGATTAACAATGTCTGTCATGGATGGAGACTAGGAGAGTGACAGCACATGGCCTACATATTTGCCATTCCTGATTTTGTATAAAAGTATTTCCAGAGATAAGATTTGATAATTAGGCCAAAGATTAAACAACAGTTTTTACTACAATGTGACTCTCCAAAAAGACATTTGATTCTAGGTTATATCTTTTCAAATGCACTCCTACAACCCTACATTTTTCCAATCATGGAGGACAAATTTATTTGATAGCAGTTATACAGTAATGCATTTTACTACTAAGGAACAATCTAGACAACAGGAAGGAGAAGACTCAAATTATCATCTTTTTGTACAAAAGTAACAGAATTCAAATAATAAAAATTTTGGAGTGGACAATGAAACCATGGATATAATTCAAGTTACCCTTGATTCCCAGGTGGTACAGCATGTTCTTCCTTGCTTTTGTTACTTTAGACACATGAGGATAATATTTTTAATTACCTTTCATGTGAAAATGTGCAGAGCAAATGAGTCAACATAAATCCACAAGAATTATTGCTAAATCTGTTTTAGAAGTATTTGAAATCATTTTCCCTCTCCAAGTGTTACAAATGAAATTCATGCCCCTAAAATGAGAAGTTTCATTGGAGTTCCAAGTCATGAAAACAAACCTTATTCTTTTACCTCGCCAAGAGAAATGTAGAACTTTTTCATAATTATAAGATTATCTTCTTCAGTGGCAGGGGGTGGTGGACTGGGTGTTTTGTTCAGGATCCAGGGAGTAAAATTCGTACCTACTGTGATATTCATACCTGACTTGCTCCATCGTACTTGTGAGACCAATTTGGCTAACCTGTATTTTAGAAATCATACAGTTTTGAAATAAGTTTCAAATATGGTAGAATTCCGGAAAAAGAAAACACTACAATTTTATTTTATGTATTCAAGCCAATCTCCCCTCCTAACTTTGGCAGGATGATTCTCTTAGGCTTATTCACAACACTACTCATTAGTTAATAATTATTGTTTTAATTTACTTTAACTTAAAAATGGTTATTCTGAGCAAAGGCCAAATTTTAGGTACTTACACTTTAAAAGTCAGGGAACATAGGGAAAATCTTGGTCTGGCACTATGGAATCCTATCTTTTTCATGTCATACTAATATTCATTTTTAAATACCCTGAACATAAGTACCATTATCACCAATAAATAATTTTAAAAATATAATGACTATACAGAGTAACATAATGGACATTGGAGACTCAAAAAGGAGAGGGTGGGAGGGAGGTGAAGGATGAAAAATCACCTGTTGGGTACAATGTACACTATTCAGGTGAAAGGTACACTACAAGCCCAGACTTCACCACTATACAATTCATCCATGAAACAAAAACCATTTGTACTCCCTAAATCTATTGACATAAAAATAATAAAAGTTTTAAAAAAATAAAACAAAATAAAAAATATAATGACCAGAAAAGTATAACTGAAGACCATTTAGTAGGTGCTGTTTCTCTAAAATCTCTTCACAAAAGTTAAGCGATTTTCAGCAAGGTTCTATCACTCTTATTCTATAGCAGATGGGATCCAAACTCCAATGGGTTAAAAGATATATATATAATTTTACTAAGATATCCCAGAAAAATGAGTTTCGGTGAAAAAAATAGGCATTTTAAAAATATGTATATTGATGGGATTGTAATACCTGTATTCAAAGTAGCAATCACTTTCCAGAAATGCTGGGAGTCTTTCTTTTTTGATCCATTTAATACCTTGTTCACGACTGAGACACTATTGGAAGAAAGTGAAAAGAAGAAAAAAAATGTTAAAGAAAACCACTTTTAAGACAATTAAGGCCTAAGCATGGGAGCAATAATGACCTCTAGCTATCACTACGAGCCCTACTCCTACAACTTCTATTTGCACAAAAGAGATCAACAGTCCTGACCCACAAACGTGAGGTCATTTCTTGCCTCTGGTACCTCTTTAATTCTCTCAACAACTGTGTCAACTATTATCTCCATTTTTACAGATTAGCAAATTGAATCCAGAAAAGTTAAGTAACTTATTGAAGGAGGAGGAATAAGGAAAAAAGCCAATTGACCTCAGTATTTTCACAGTCATAAAATGAGTTAAAAATAATCATAATCATGAACAGAAAAAGAATCACCAAGAAAATTTAGGGAGGCCATCAAAGTCACTGTTGGCCCCTTGTTCCTCAAGTTAGCAAATTTTTTTTTTGTTGTTATATATTTAACATCCTCAGGCACTCTCCTGGAGAAGTCAAGATTAACAATTATAGCAATGTTACAAGTGCCATGGTACAGAGACTTCTGTGGGAGCCCACATGGGCACTAAACCCAAGAAAGTTTTCCCAGGAAACATGCCCTTCACTCATCAACCTGAAGCAAGACTAGCTAGGTCGAGTAGGAGAGCAGGAGAGGAAACAAACAGTAAGTTTAGTAGTTTTAGGTCACAGGATGAGATCTGAGGGATGGAGGGAGGAAAATTGGAGAAGGAGGCAGGGGCCTCACTGTGAATTGTCTTTTAAATAGCATTAAGGAGTTAAGATTTTATCTTGAAGTTGTGAGAGCAATACAAAATTACTGAAGCATTATTGTTACTCATCCTAAAATGTTTACTGACTATTGATTCTATTTTTTCTTACATTCACTTTTTTCAGAATTCTAAAGAATGCCAGAACCTTGGACACAAAACAAATGCTACTAATAAATAAAACAATCAATAAAATACATATCTCAACCAGGTAGATAGATATATCTGCACTTACGTGGCTTCCATGGACTATCTGGTAAAGCAAGAGTTTTGCTATGATACTGGCATCAGAGTCAATGTACAGACCATTACTACCTCCTTTGGGGAAACCGAATGCCCAACAGGGGTCCTCAAACTATGGCCCGCGGGCCACATGCGCCTGCCAAGGACATTTATCTGGCCCGTCGGGTGTTTTTGCCGCCGCTGCCTGTCCTGCTTAGCAGCCAATTCGTCCCGGGCCCACAGTGCGCATGTGTGGAATGTGCGCCGCACTCTCCAACGGTCTGAGGGACAGTGAACTGGCCCCCTGTTTAAAAAGTTTGAGGACCCCTGGCCCACACAGTGGTGCTGCTGATATCTGATCAGCTGATGATCGTGAGGGTGCACATGTGCTGAACATTGCTGACTATGTGGCACAAAGACCTCAGGCTCCCAGGATTGGAAAAATGGGCACATAGTGGTTTTCTCCTGTTCCTCAAAAAACATCCATTTGCCTTTACCAAACACTATCCTCTTTGTAATGAAAAAAAGAAAACTATGGAAACAGCCAGAGCCTAATCAGCAGCATCTTGTTGACTGTCTTATTGCCTATTGGTGAGATCTGAAGGACATTTGGATCTTGAAGTTAAAAAAGACTCCACGTATGCTATATACTGACAACCATGCAGGACTCTTAAATTCTCGTTAGCACTACATACAGTGTATCATAGAATTATGCCAAATTATATATAAAGATCTGTATAAACCCTAGAAGAATTCTACAAGGTTGTCAGACTATTGGTCAGTTCATCGAAAATCAATTTGCCTACTATTTACCTAATGAATGAAGTTTACCTACAATTCATCCTCTTTGAAGTGTTTTTTCACCTATTTGACCTAAGAATGAAATAAAAAGAAAAATTTAAAAAGAATAAAATAAAAAATGGAACAAAAGTCTTTAGCCAAACTGCAAAAAAAAAAAAACTTCAAGTTTTTTAAAAAAGTAATTATTAATAAGACCAAAAACTTACAAAACAATCCTGATTAACAATAAAAAACTTAATAAGTACTTATAAGAAACACAAAAATAATTTACCTAAAATGAAATTATTTAAACCTTAAATTTTTTTTAAGTTGGTTAAGAAAGAAAAAGAGATGATCAAAAGGTTAGGGGAAACTGGCTTTATGTAAATCACTCTAAAACTATTTCCAAATAGCCATACACAAGCTGTCTAAAATGCCTATTTGATTAGATTAACAAAAATTATATTTAGATGTGAAAGGAAATCAAATAAAGCATGATTATCAGCCAATAGATCTTTTTGTTTAGTAGGATTTATTGAGATATAAATTACATACAATGAAATCCATCCTTCTTAGTATACAGTTCTACAAGTTTTGACAAATGCATATAATCATGTAACAAGGAATACAATCAAGATATAGAATAATTCCAACACCCCCCACATTTCCTTGTGCCACTCTGTAATCAACAATTCCCTCTAACTTCAGGCTCTGGCAACCACTGATCTGTTCTATAGTTTTGCCTTTTCCAGAATGTCATATAAATGGAATCAATATAGCATGCAGCCTTTGATTCTGGTGTCTTTCATTTGGCATAAAGCATTTGAGATTGATCTATGTTCTGTGTATCACTAGTTCATTCCTCTTCATTGCAAAGTATTAACATTCCACTGTATGGATATGTACTACAGTTTGTTTATCCATTCCCTAGTTAGCAGAATTTGGATAACTTCCAGAATTTGTGATTATGAATAAAGCAACTACAGACGTTCATATACAGGTTTTTGTGTGAATATAACTTCATTCATGTAGGTAATACACATGAGTAGAACAGATGGGTAGCATTATATGTTTAACTTAGAACTGTTTTCCGAAATGGAATTCTCATCAACAATGTAGGAGTTCCAGTTGCTCTGCATTTGATTGCACTTCCCTTATGATAAAGATACTGAACATCTATCTTTTCATGTGCTTATTATACTCATTTGTATATCTTCTTTGGAGAAATGTCTATTCAGATCCTTTGTACATTTTTAATTGGGTTATTTGTCTATTATTGAGTTGTAAGAGTTCTTTATATGGTTTAGATATAAGTCCTTATCAAATATATGATTTGCTAATATTAATATTTTCTTCCATTCTGTGGGTATCTTTTCACTTTCTTGGTAGTGTCCTTTGAAGCATAAAAGTTTTACATTTTAATTTATTTATATTTTTCTTTTTTTGCTTGTACTTTTGGTATCATATCTGTAATAAAAAACCAATGACTAATTCAAGGTTATGAAGATTATGCCTGTTATCTTTTAAAACATGATGTATTTTTTTTTTTCAATGACAATGCTGGGTTCAATCTGTTTACTTTTTGAGAATTTTTTGTGTCTGTAGTCATGAGGTATATTAATTTATGGGTTTTGCTTTTCCTTGAAATTTCTTTATTGTTAGCATTAGGATAATGCTAGCCTCCTAAAGTAAATTGGAAATTGATTCCTCTTCCTTTGTTTTTTGGAAAAGTTTTCGTATATTTGGGATTACTTCACTTGTTTTATAGAATTTACCAGTGAGGCCATCTGGGTCTGGAGTTGTCTTTGTGGGAAGACTTTAAACTATAAATCCAATTTCTTTAATAGGTATAGGATTATTCAGATTATTTATATCCCCTTGAGTGAGCATTGGTAATTTGTGTCTTTCAAGGAATATGTCTACTTCATTTAAATTTATTGAGTTTATAGACATAAAGTTGTTTGCAAAAGTCCCTTATTTTTTATTGAAGGTCTATATGATCTGTAATGACATCCCCTCTTTCATCTCTGATATTGGTCATTTAAATCTTCTCCCTTTTTTTCTTCATTAGTACAGCTAAAAACTTACCAATTTTATTAATGTTTTCATAGAAAAAAATAATAAACAAGCCTTTATTTTCATTGATGTTTCTCTTTTGTTTTATGTTTTCAATTTCACAGATTCTGTTTGGTTTAATTTAACTTTATTTTTCTAGTTTACTATAGTGAAAAGTAGATCATAGATTTGAGATATTTAGTCTTTTCTTTTATAAGCACATAATGCTATAAATTTCCCTCCAAGGACTAATTTAGTTGCATCCCCCAAATTTTGACTTATTATGCTTTAATTTTTATTCAATTCAACATAATTTTTAATTTCCCTTGGTACTTACTCTTTGAACTATTGGTTATTTAGAAGTATATTGGTTTAAGACTACTTAGTAGATCTTTCTGATTTCTATTCACTGAAGGAAGTGAATAAACTAATAAATATTATGGTCACACCCAGTAAAAATGTTTGTAACTAACAATTATATAGTGCTATATAGTTCAGAATATTTTTCCTTGTTTTGGCTTCAAAACAATGCTTTAACATAGTTATCATTATTACCATTTAATTTTATGTGAGTTAATAGGAAAGATATTAAATATTAATATATTTGAAAACTGAAGAGGCTGAAGTAAATCTATGTCTTAAGTGTTGGGCATATTTTAGCCTATTTCTATCAGACATTTTAAATCAATGGAAAATACAATTGTTAAATATTCATTATTATTTTCATTTGATCCACACAACAAGCCTAAGTAGTAGGTAAAGGCATCATTTGACAGATGATGAAACGAGGTTTATCAAAGTGACTTATCCAAGGACACAGAGCTAGTAAGATGAAGAGCCAGTATTAGAACCCAGGTGTTCTAACCTCATTCTAAGGAGACAACATCTAGAAGCTGAGAATAGAATTTAAGGCCAAGGAGGTCAAAGCCCCAAGGTGTAACCTGAGGCTCAGAAGTCTCAATTCCCAACTGCCTGACAGGGCTGGTTTAAAACCCAAATGAAATAAATCTCTGTATACCCATATTTTCTAGAATGCACCTAAACTATGAAATAAAAGACACATATATTTATACAGCCCCAAAGTAACCTAATATTCTAAATATTCAAGGTAAATTACATGACTCTTCTCATATTGATAACAGAACATCAACAAAGCTGCTAGACTAAACTAGCCATTAGATTTGAAAAGATGATATAGTGCTTAATAAATACTATGTGTAGGACAGGCACAGTGGCTCATGCCTGTAATCTTAGCACTTTGGGAGGCATAAGTGGGAGGCCAGGGGTTTGAGACTAGCCCCAGCAACACAGCAAGACTCCATCTCTACAAAAAATAAAAAAAATTTAAAACTTAGCCAGGCGTGGTGGCATAAGCATGTAGTCTCAGCTACTCAGGAGGCTAAAGAAGGAGAATCACTTGAGCCCAGGAGTTTAAGGTTGTAGTGAGCTATGATGATGCCACTGCACTCTAGCCTGGGCAACAGAACAAGACCCTATCGCAGAAATATATCTATATTAAAACAATAACAACAACAACATCAAAATACTATGCATAAGTACAACACAATTTAATAAATATAGCAACATTTCAAAAAGGAAGCCTAAGGAAACTTGTGTTAATTTCACCAAATGCTTTCTAATCTAACAAGATATACACATAAGTATACTTTCTTACCATAATATTGTAGTTGATATTGATGGTCTCATCTTCATAGGGGGCATTGATTTGAACAGGTTTAACATCACACTTTCCTTTCCTTACAACATCATAGATGGGATTTCGAGGTTGCTGGTTTTGTAGAATTTTTTTCAGTTGCTTTTCCAGAAGTTGTGGAGCATCATTAATTACTTCAAAAACTCCATAATCCCCATTAAATCTAATTGCCTCTGAAAAGGTCTATAATATAAATGTGTGGAAATTAAAACATTTTTTAAATCTGGAAACTCGCTATCTCTATGACGACTTTGTAGTTACATATGAACACGTATACCCCTCACAGAGATTTGTGTTTTTATCATTCCCTCTTCCCTTTTAGGAGCTAGGAAACCCCTTGGCTAGAAGTAAGGGAATCCACTGAACCCTTTCTTACCAATGTACTTATGCCATGAATAAGTGTCAGGGTATGCTATGGAGAAATTCCCTTTGTATAAACATCTTACCTCTACAATTCTTTGAAACTGGAAAGAGATACACACCTGGTCTCTATGAAGCAATGTTACCCTCTTAGAAGGGGGTGGATTACCAGGGAGGAATGAGTAAAGGAAGAAGAAATAATGCTCCCGGTATCTTTCATGTCAAGGAACCATGAAAGCTAACAATCTCTCTCGCCCAAAAGGAGAAAACTAAGTACAATGTGTTCTTCATTTAAGACTATTTCAACACCATTCCTCGCACTGTGACAAAAAAAAAAAAAAAAAAGAGTAAAACAGAATAACATTTCTGAGCTTTTCTCAGTAATTCTAAATGCTGCCAACTTTTATTTAAAGGCAGCCAGTTAATATACAACAGGTCAGGAGTCTTGAGTTTGAATGTCACCTTGTGAATAAGTAGCTCTGTGACTCTAGGTAAATCATTGGACATCTGTGGAGCCTCCATCTCCACAAGAAGTAAATGGTTGACTGGCCATGTCTTGTCCCATTTGCCCTCCAAATCTAAAATCAAGCCCCTTTTTCTGAATATTCACTTATTTGAGGTACCTTCAGTGAACTGATTATTCATGTAGACTAATTTATACATATTTAGCCAGGCGGTAGAAGACATTAAACTCTTCCCCTTGGATCAGTAAGTGTTCTAAGTAGAACACTAATTCTTTCAAGGTCTACCAAGGGATTGCTAGATATATTACAGTTATAATTTAATAAATGGCAGAATTTCATAGTAAAATTAGAGCTAGAAATATGGGTATGCATATAGATATATATTTTTTATTTTAATGTCAGATAATATCACATATCTAAAGTGTGACTGTCTCCTCTTCTAAGGAATTTAAAGTAGAAAATAGAGCTCAAGATGAGTATCAGTCCACAGTCCAAAAAGCCTCAGGTCTAAAATTTTTCCCCAAAATGACAAGTATAGCTCAATGAATAAGTGAGAATAATTAGCAGTAAATTATGTATAAAGATTCTTTAATAAAACTAGCATATACTTAGACCACTTTCTTTATGCCAAGTACTTTGCTAAGTAATGACCCTATGAAGTTAGGGTAGCTGGGATTCAAACCCAAGGTCTTTTGATCCCAAAGCCTATGCTCTTATTTACTCTGGTTTTACTAGTAAAGGCAAAGAGGCATTAAGCAACATGTCATATGTGGGTAACTCTAAGCAGTTCAATGCAATTATACTAGAACTAGATTAGCTACGGTTGACATAGTTTAAGGAACAGAGAAGAAAGACTTGGAGTAGATAAGAGAGAACCAGATCACAAAAGGCTTCGCATGCCATTATAAAAAGTACAGTTTTTATCTTAATCCTCTGGGAAACAGGGAGGCATGAAAAAAATCCTAAGCAGGGGAGTAACATAGTTACTTCCAATTTGTGTTTTAGGAAGAGTCTCCTGGTAGCTGATGAGGTAGACTGCTCACATCCCACAAACAGAACCATCACCACACTCTGGGAAGGCTGTTATCTCAGAGCTGTTGCTATCACAACCAGGTTTAGTGTGGTAATTATTACCTTTCTGGAGGGGATACTGTCCCCATCATGCATAGGGACCAAGGCAGGTTTTTAAGGCAGTCAGTTAGAAATTACTTCTATAGTTAATTTACAAAGCAGAACTGCAGCCAAGAAAGGTTAAATGATCTCTTCATGGCTTTATAGCAAGTCCCCTAATGAGCTTACAACAGAGCCCTGGGATTTATGACTATGAAACTGCTTTAAACCTAGGATTGACACATAATATTAGTTAAGGCTTGCTGTACATGCTGTGGACGGGCTCATTCAGGATCCGTTCCAATCTCCTGAAATGCAAAGCCTGGAAAACTAAAAACTGTATTTCCCAGACTCCCTATAGCTATGGCTTCATGTGTGATTTAGGTTCTGCTATTCATATGCACTCACAAAAATACTTAAATTCTGAATGGAGTTAGTGGGTAAAGGGGCCGAGTGTATCCATTCTGAGGAAGAAAAGCTGAAGGATGTAAGTACATGAAAGTGAGGAGAGGACCTGGTCAAAAAGAAGTACTTTACAGAAAAGCATAGGAAAAGCAACAAAAGAAAAATTAGAATTATTTGTGTTTATGATAAAATGATACAAAATATTCCTACTTATAAAAAAATATAAATGTATGATATGTTAAAATATTTATAATTTTTAAACTTTAGAATTTCTCTCTGTGAAACTAATTGAAATGGGACAGAGATCTTGCCAAAGATAAATAAATGTTTTCTTACTTAAAAAGTCATTAGTTAGCTTAGATCTCCAAAGGTCCATAGTAGCACTGTGATTCTAAGATGAAAAAGGGAGCAAATAACTGATTCAAAGCTTCTCCCAGGTAATTCATTTCAACAATAGCAAAATTTTTGATTGCCCAAGTGCCAATTATTGCCCCAAGCATAGAAGAGACTAAGATGCATAAAGCATTGTTTCTGCCCTTGTTGAAGGAACAAGTACATAATCATTCATTTTTCTTTATGATGAAAAGAGTCAACAAAATACTGAAAATAAATTAAAATTAGTGTAAATGCAAATGCCAAATGGGAAATATGTCCACAGAGACAAGGGTAGTAATACCAAAATATTACGTCTTATCTAGTTATCATACTTTAAAAGGGATTTGGCTAAACTGGAAACTATCCAGGGAAGGATAAGCAGAATGATTAAATGGAAGAAATGTTGGGCAAATCACTGCCTTTCTGAGACCTATCAGTAAAAAGGGGTTTTTACTAGATAATCCCAAACTGCCTTCCATGTTTGATACTCCATCAGTCCATGATTGTCCAGGAAAAAAGAATCTACATCTTCTGCTCTACAGTAAGATCGCCAAGCTCTACTTTTCATTTGTTAGTTCATTCATTTATTCATAAGTATGTAATGAGCCAACACAGAGCATCCTCCATAAAGCCATAACTGAAATGAATGAGGCACGAATCCTGCCTCAGAGCACACATAATCTAGCACAGGAAGAATGATGAGTAAATATACATACATAATAAAAACCCATCCTACAAGAGGAATGGACCCTAAAAGTCAGCATATAAGTGAAATCATATTTGGTCAAAATTATCCCTTGAAATCCTTGAAAGCACCCATAAAGTACAATGTTATCTTCAATAATGTTCTCAAAAAATTGACCACAGTCAGTTTTTTCTCCAGCATTGAAATGGGTCACTGATTCTTCAGTTAGGGACCAGATGAAGGGGTGGGCTTGTTTTTAAAGCTCACGTTGTACAAAAAGTTAGCTTAACATGAGGAGATGACTACACACTTTAAGAGGCAGGAAGGATGAGACCTACCAAGGGAATGGCAGATTCCCATCTTCCATCTCACACCCTCTCCAGGGCACACATGCATGGAGTGATACAACAAAATCAGTCCCCACTCTTTAAATCACCCTCACTCTCTCTGCTGAACATGAATAGTTCAATTTGAATAATAATGCATATATATTGCAACTTCACTTTAACACATAATAAGCACAATAGAAGTATGTGCAAAGTAGTATGATGATACAGAAAGATTCATTAACTATCTCCAGAAATGAAGGCAGATGTATAGAGAAAGCGGGATGCTAGAGTTGGATCTTGAAGAATGAACAGGCATTCATCTGATAGACAAGGAAGAGAAGGGAAGTCAGCAAAATAAATAGCCAATGCATCAGATACAGGAGTACAAAATAAAAGGGCACTTTTGGTGAACTGCAAACAATGAGACATCGCTGAAGTTTAATATTTCAGGGGAGAATAGCAGGATATAAGCCTGGGGGAAAAGGACTAGACCCTCTATTATATGCTGTAACTCTCAACTTACTCTCTTGAATCAAGAGTCAATGGTTCTCAGAGTGTGGTCCCTGGACCAGCAGCGTCAGCATCACCTAGGAATCTGTTAGAAATGAAATTCTCAAGCTCCTTCCTAGAATCAGAAACTCTGGGGGAGGGGGCCAGCATTCCAAGTTTTAACAAACCCTCTGATCATTCTTGCTTTAGAATCATGGGGAGCAACTAAAGAGGTTTTAACAGAGGAGATGCAGAATCCAGGTTCAGACAAACTTCAAAGCGCACATTGTGTCTGTTACTTCATGCTGACTCTCATGTGTATTCATATATGTGATGACGCCAGCCATCTATATTCCATACCTAGAAAAAAGAGCCCTGGCCTTTCAATATTACCCAAATTCCTGTTGTCTGCTTAAAAAGACTCTCTCTCTCTCACCCATCAAGTCCTCTGTATTTACCATTTCTAAGCTTATCTACAAAATTCATAAAGTTAGTTTAGTATGTGACAATAAAAGGCTCACACGGAAGGGGTATCATTTTCCAAATGTTCTAAAATGAGTTGATGTGAAGGTGGTGAAAGCTAACTTTGTAGTACTAGTCATCCATGTGCGAAAAATATTTTCACAGAAAAAGCAAGTGCATGAAAATATTTTTACCACAATAAATTGCTGGTTCCACATTTCTTTGAAAAGGGAAGGGAAAAAAAACCTGCGAATAATTAGTGATGTACTTAAACTGCCAGCCCAGCACCAATGAAACTCACCGTGTGCCAAATTATTTAGCTGAACAGTATTTAAATTAAAAACTAATGACTAGGTTAATTTAATACATGTTCATCTCTGCTCCAACTCTGTCTGTACTAATTGAGCTCCAAAGCTATATTTTAAACATGCATCTCCAGTCAGTGAATGAAAAACATCTGACTACTTTAGTATAACAAGTCAGTTACAAATAACAACTTCTTTTAATCTAAATTTTATTGTCATTTTAGATGTTTAACCATAAACTGTTTACTAGACATATTCACCAATAGGATAGAAGGAATTATGTGCCACATAAAATGTATAGAAAATATCCTGAGTTAATAAAACGAGTTACATTAGGTAATTTGAGTGCTTTATGTTTGAACTACAAAGCTTATCAAAACACCCACAGGTATAAACGCTGAACTAAGCAGTTACCTAGAGCTCTATCAACACCTTTAAAAATCAGTCTCTGAGTATTTAAATTCTGGCAAAGGAAGACCCAAAAACCCTTCACCTCCCTTCATCCCACTCATTCCTCAAATCTATACTCTGTCTTTCCACCCCCACACCCCACACAACAATCCATCTAGCATGTAACTCCTTCATAAAGCTGTAAGAAATTATAATGGTTTACAGATTTTAAAAAAAGTGTAGAGAATAAGTCCAAAAAAAGAAGTTATGGTAAAATTCCAACAGCACATAGCTAAGCATGGTCTGGCAAACATATGACATACCTATCCTTGCAAGGAGGGTATAGAATAGGCCACCCCTTCAGCTTCTGCAAACCATAAATGTCACAAACATTTGAAACCACCCACAGAGGACCAACCTAAATCTATGTGGGCTCATCTACTCAATCCCACAACAGTCACTGAGCATAAAACACACAAAACAAAATCAAAAGGAAAAAAATGTTTTCACACTATAGCACAGAAGAAAACTTAATAAGCAAACACTTGTCCATAAAGAGTTGACAGCAAAAAACCTCCCAGACACCAAATGAAAACAATATCTGAATGTGAACTTGGCACAAGAACAAACAGAATGAAGTTATGAAAGCTAGGATTTGGAAAGTGCCATAATCATTTATAATAGCGGCAACTGTCCTGGATTCCCCTCATCAAAAAATAACATGGGGGCAGGCTACCAGCCATCAATTTCTGGATCTTACAATGTGTCCCAAGGGTATAATGGTGTAATGGAAAGAAACAGTGTAGAAGCCAGAAAGCCTGATTCCTAGGCCCATTTCTGTCACAATCCAGTTCTGGGACCTTGAGCATGTTGCTACAGATGTGGGAAAAGTCTCAGAAATCTAGATGACCTAAGGGCCGTATAATCTTTATCTACATTCTCAGGTTTAGATTATTGTTTTTGGTGGAAGGTTGGGTGGAGGGAAGCAGAAGAAAAGGTTAGAAGGTGTATTTGTTTATCTCAAGGATCTTACAATGGAAGATGTGGAAATAAAAAACATAATCATCCTTAAGAAGCTTTGGGAGGGCCGGGCGCTGTGGCTCATGCCTGTAATCTGTAATCCTAGCACTCTGGGAGGCCGAGGCGGGCGGATCGCTCAAGGTCAGA
>VBSM01001124.1:43435523-43472922 GCA_008086735.1 Cheirogaleus medius
AAAAAAAAAAAAAAAAAAGACATTGCTACAGTACTTGGAAAACAGAATAAATGAAAAATATAGCAGAACATGTAAATGAAACATCAATTAATATAAAATCATATACCCACATGGTGAATTTCCCATAGATTTATTAAAAATATACATATTTCATAAAAATAAAGGCAGAGTCAATAAAGACAAAAGCAGTGTTTGGGGTTAAAATGAAATTGAGAATGTAAATTTCTTAAATTACCCAATGATGTGGTAAGTAAGTGAAGAAAATGTTCTACTGCCTTCTCCCTCAGAATGAGATATAGTTTTCTTAATCTGGATCCTGCTTCACTTTTTCATGAGTAAACTTTGACAATGCATGTGCTCTAAGCATAAAGATTGTATACATTTTTTCCATAACTATCTCATCCACCAACAGAGCCACTTTTCAAATTGGCAAAATTGAAAAGCCACTGCCAAGAACAAAATCTCTCTTCCAAATCACAAAACACCTTATTTTATTAGTAATTGTTTCCATTGTATCAAAAGCACATCATGGCACACTGTTGTATAGTACATGTGTTTATTTTGTTATTCATAATTATATTTCAATTTTGCAAATCTAACATGAAAGTTGACAATATGACACAATGCTATTATTTCCATATGGCTGATTACTTTCTTCTCAGACTGGCCAATTTTAAAAACTTTATTGAAGTATAGTGCTATAAGGAAGACACTGTACTATATTTATACCTACTTTGGAAAATAGATTTTCAGGGTAATTTCTTTAAGTAAATGCAATGTCAGAAGAGAATTATAAACTATCACCTATAGAATTTATACCAAGGAACTTACTAAAAACCTCAACTGACTAAAACAACAAAGAATTTAGTTTACTAAAAATCTCAACTGATTAAAACAACAAAAACACGAATTTAATAAATATACAACCTTAGTAGTGGTACCTTAATAATTATGCTCAAATAAAGTTCTGATTGGCAAAGGTCTGACAAAGCAGAACAAGGCAGATATCATTCAAAGTTACTTTAATTTTATAGACTGTATTTAGTGAACTACCTAGTTTTTGCTAACTCTTATTAGAAAAAATCTGATTCAATAAATATTTTTTAGTATCTCCTAGGTAGAAGGCATTGTGCTATAATAGGGTGGCCAAATTTTCCAGTACTGGGTCATCTGATCAAAAATCCATGGATGTAAAGGGTATGTATTTTTAATTAATAAGAGTAATACAGTACAATCCCTTGTTAATTTTTCTAAAATATACCTTTTATTTTTAATATTTAGCCATAATACAGAGTATGTATTTCATAGAGCCAAGCAGACCTAAAGACTGCCTAGAATTTGACCAGCCACATGGCCAGAAATTTCTATTAATAGATATTCTTCAGATTCATATATTCATTTCCAGATGCCTCATACTTCTAAGATATTCTAACTTAATGAACTATGTGTGATGAGATACCTGATTTGTTTTTGGTTTTTTCCTTAATTCATTTTAAACAGATAACTTTTTAAAATAAATACTAGAAAATGAAACAAAAGATATACATTATAATCCCAATTATTTTTATTATTAAATTCAATAGATATAAACATACTCTGTTGAACTGCCAGAAAGTTTCTAAACATTTACTCTTAATTTCTGAGCTCATCTTTATGGACTGATAAGCACTGTCTCAGGTGGCACCAGTAGCACTGCCCTAAGCCCTTGGTGACTCGGCATTCAGTCACATCCTCAGGTATGCACTTACAGACAGCCATGGAAACTTAAAGTATTATTCAAATACATCAAAATCTGTATTTATTTTCTAAAATTGTGTCTGAATTTCTATCAGTATTAAATATTAGCAATTCTGTTGATATGGGGCAGTTCCAGAACAGGAAACAAGTGCAGCCTCCAAGTGCTATCTGCTCAATCCTTGTGTGGCACTTAAGGGGGAAGGCCTGTACTTCTCTAAATAAACGAGCATATTTTCCCACTGCAGTTTCTAGTTCAATGTGTTCAAATATCTTGTCACATCAGTAAACAGTCATGTAAATCAATGGGTATCTTATAAGCCCTTTAGGCTCCAAACCCTTTAATTAAAAAAAAATTTTTTTAAGGCCTTGAGCTGTTAGGAGTTCTGTTACTCTCAGTAAGTTTCCACAGTCCAGTTACTTGGCCATATTAAAATGATCTAAGTCTTCATACTTGACGAGTCTCCGTGGTTCATGCCTGTAATCCTAGAACTTTGGGAGGCCAAGGTGGAAGGATCACTTCAAGCCAGAAGTTCAAGACCAGCCCGGGCAACATAGCAAGACAAAAAATTTAAAAATGAGTTGGGCGTGGTGGTGTATGCCTGTAGTCCAAGCTACTCAGGAGGCTGAGGCAGGAGGATAGCTTGAGGCCAGAAGTTCTAGGTTATAGTGAGCTATGATTATGTTACCACACTCTAGCCTGGGTGACAGAATGGCACCCTGCCTCAAAAAAAAAAAAAAAAAAAAAAAAAAAAAAAAGTCTCCATACTCAGGTTTAATATCTCCCAAGTAATCAATAAACTGGTGATGGTTAATGGTACAATCAGGAAGAAAACTGAGTTATAATCAATTCCTCCATTACATCATTCCATAAACCTGACTGCAAAATTTGTAACACAGATTCTTTCTGCTGAATGATGCAATGGAAAGTAGGAACACTTCTTAAAAATTGAATATACTCTTGAAACCCGTTTTTTCATGTATTACAGGTGTGCCATCTGTGAAAGTGAAGTCAGCTTTTCCATTTTTAGCCCAAACTTCTCCAATTTCTTATTGAAAGAGAGCTAAGCAAAATAGTTTATGTGTGCTTGCTAATTATGGTAGGTAAAATTTTTTGCTTAAAATTATTTTGCTGTACCCTCAAATCAGATGAACCACAATTTCTTCACGAGTCCAAAAGATGCAAAATGCACAAAGAATTTATGAACAAGAAAGAGGAAATAAAACAAATACTGACAAAAACCATAATCCAAGAAAGAATATAACATATGCCATATGAGAATTACAATATAAACTGTTTCCTCCAAAGGAGAGAAAGATGTCATCTAGTAGGAAGAATCAGAAGACTCAAATGGGAAAAACGGCATTTGAAATTCATTTCAAATAACTTCAAATTCTGTATTTAGAAGTATAAATATGAGTGCAGAGAGAAATGCATGAGCAGGGAGATCAGAGAGCAAAACACAGGACAGTAGTTGTCTCTGGAGAATGGTGGCAAGAATCAACTGGGAAAGAGCCTGAAAGAACTCCTAGGATTATGAAAATGTTCTATATATTGATTAGGGTTTGGATTACACAGGTATATACACTTGTCGAAATTTATCAAATTATCGCTCTTTAAAAATTTGCATTTCACATGTATAAATTTTACATCAACAAAAGAACCATAAACTAATATTAAATAGTTCATGATACTCATGCTGAAGTGTTTAGGGGTGAAGTTTATCAATGTCTGTAACTTACTGTGAAATGCACAAAAAGAGGGACTGATGGATGGATGGAGGGATAGACAGAAGGATAGAAATGTGAAAAAGCAAAAATAGGAAAATAACAACTGTGATATATTAGTGGTGGGTAATATCAGTGTTCACTATACAATTATTTTAATTCTTATATGTCTAAATTTTTTCATAATAAAATGTTGGGAGGAGAGCCTCATGTACAAGGAAACAAGACCAAGTTTCTCTGCACCTATGGACAGCCTTCTTAGATCCTTGAGTGCTAAATGATAGATCCCAAATCACTATCATTGTTTCCAGAATAAATTTCTGGTTATCTGGTCATCTTCTGACCACTACCCTGAAATCCTATCCACAAAGGGTCAGACCTCCGAGACCTCTGGTTCACCCTCTTATCCATAATATGCCAAACCTCATCTTTCCTACCCTTCTTATCCATACCACCCTATGGGTCAGTCTCCCTAAGCACACCTCATTTAATACAAGGGATCCACTCATCTTCCAATCTCCAAGCCTTTTCTAGCATAAAAAGGGCTTATGATGAATGCAATTTGGCTCCTGCTCATATTTCCAGCCCTTGTCTCATAATACCATGCTGTATTTATGCCAATTTTTTTTTTAAGAAACAAGGTTTCACTTTGTCACCCAGGCTAGAGTGCAGTGGCATCATCATACCTCACTGCAACCTCAAACACCTGGCCTGAGGTGATTCTCCCACCTCAACCTCCTAAATATCTGGGACTATAGGTGCATGCCACCATGCACCACTAATTTTTTAAATTTATTGTTTTGTAGAGACGGGGTCTCACTATGTTGTCCAGGCTGGTCTTGAACTCCTGGCCTCAAGCAATCCTTCTACCCCGGCCTCCCAAAGTTCTACGATTATAGGCGTAAGCCACCGTGCCCAGCCTATAATTTTTTTATAGTTCTGCACCTTTGTGCGTGCTGGTTATTCTGCCTAGAAAATTTTTTCTCCCCTTATTCACCTACTTATCCTTATTCTTATCCAAAAGCCTAGAATAGCGGTCATTTGTGTTTCCCCTATAAAAACCTTTATCACTTCATAACTATAATTGTTTACATGTCTTACCCACTGGTTGCGAACTTTTGGAGGAAAAGGACTATTTCTTGTTCATTTTTTAAAATTCCCAATACCTGTAGATAGTAGATGTTTACAACATTTAATTGAATGAGTACACTTGAGGACATGAAACCTGAAGAGAAAAGACTGATACCTAACAAAGACACTAATAAAATAGATGTTGGTCAAAAGAGGAAACAATTAGAAAAAGAGAATGCAAGGTGAAACAAGCTCCACAGAGTGGCTTGTTGAAAGGCATTTTTGAAGTTTAAGAACCAAAAGCCCATTTATCAGATACCCACTGATTTGCAAAATTATATTTTCTTATAAATGAAGTCTATGAAAGAGGAAGAAAGTAAACGTGACTCATGCAATGAAGTGCAGATGGACTCTCCTTTTATTCCCAAGGGTTATTGTCACATATTACACATCAGCATCTACCCAGAAGTACTTTTCCATTGGGTTTCTGTCCCTCTCTCTCTCCTGGAACAAACACCCCAAGGCCTGGAGAAGCTCTCCACTCTCTCCCTTTCATCCAATCATACACTTCAATTATACCTACTGGGCTTCAGTCAATCCATTAGCCCAAATACCTTAAGGCTTTCCCCCTGTACAAACGTCCTTGCCTGTGCTCATCAGTTTAATATCTGATACATCCTTTATCTGATATTCTAATTTAAAAGAGAGGGTGCCTCACACCTTTTATCACCTTTTTTCCCATTCTACACCTTACTTGTGGGTAAAAAGAGGATATGACAAGCTTCTCTAAACCCTAATGCACTTTTGGCTCAAACCTCACACTTAACACTTAAATATAAACTTTTTATCCTCTTATTGTTTTATAATATAGGTCATCTCTCCAATCAGAAGGTATGCTCTTTGAGACTAGTGACTGACAATGTTTGTCCTCAAAGTGTCTAATGCTGCCATAAGCGTGAGTAGTCATTTAATGTTATACTTACTAACTTATCAATGGAACCTATAACACAGTTTCTGCAGTTCCAAGAAAGCATCACAGAATTTGATTCCTACCTAGAGTACATGACTCCATAGAGACAAAAGAATTTTCAATAGGCTAACACTTTCCAAAGCACCCTTGGGACCCGTCTCAGTTTCCAAAAGACTTGTTCACAACACTTCTGGCTCCTAGCTCTTTCCTTTTAAGGAAAGAAAGGGAATAGGGAGAGCGGAAGTGGTACCTACAGCCACCTACCCCTGCCTTCCACCATGTCCACAGAAAGCCACCTAGTGTGTCAGGCCGAGTAGGCTCTGACAGTTCATCCAACCCAATTTATGCATAGTCTACCGTGTTTAATTTGAAAAAATAAACACCAAGTGGTCATTAATTGCCACTTAATAGTCTTGTTCATGAAGATGGGAATGATGGACCCTTTTTGTACATAGTTGTCCCTTGTATCCATGGGGGATTGGTTCCAGGACCCACACAGGGATACTAAAATCTGTGGATGGTCAAGTCCCTACTACAAAATGGTGAAATATTTGCATATAACCTACACACATCCTCTCATACACTTTAAATCATCTCTAGATTACTTACAATACGTAATACAATGTAAATGCTATGTAAGTAGTCATTAAACTATATTTTCTAAATTTTTATTATTTTTTGGTTTTTTCCTGAATATTTTTGATCCGAGGTTGGTTAAATCCACAGATGCACAACTTGTGGGTTGACTATATTAGAGAGCTGACTATATTACTGTATGTTAAAATAATGTTAATATTTTCATGCTTGGGAAATGCTCTCTGTTTATTATAATTTCATTCAACCTATAAAAATAATGGAATATGAATTTGAGCAGATGAAAGATTAGCTGAAAGTGAACAATACCATTTTTAACAAGTAAAATATAGTAAATACTGCTTGAAACTAAAGTTCCTCTTAATTTTATGGTTAAGATTAAAAGGAATCATCTTTTTTTAACTTTTTCCTTTTTTTGTTGTTTTTTTTTCTTTTTGGTGCCGTGACTCAGATAACCTTTTCTTTTTAAAACAGCTTTCAATCTACTTTTAAAGTTAATGAAACTGTGGGTTTTATATGTTAGAAAGCCTTCAACAAAATAGATCATTACACAACAATATTTTTATTCCATAAAGACTTTTTTTGAAGCATGACACATCTACTTGCATAGCTACAAACCAACTATTTTTAAGGCACAAGAAAATGATATTATTTTGGAGTTAAGAGTCATTATACATCAAATCTTTAATGTTAATGTAATGTTAAAAAAATTTAGGAGTCACTCTCACTTTAAACTTGTCTCAGTGTGTACTTTACACATAATCAAATCCCAATGTATCATAAAGCAGTCTAAACTCTAGCCTTTTTGCTATGGTAGATTTATATTTGTTTTTATGTAATATGAAAGCCATGAGAAAGGCAGAGACTGTGAGAAGTAATGAAGGATTCACTTTATATTATTTGAATTATTTATAAGAATATATTCATATATTACTTATGTAATTAAAGTACACTCCCCAAAGAAACTAATGAGAGAATTGAATATATTAAATTTTTGTGTATGTTTCCCCTAAGAAAATTATCAAAGACCAATCAAGCACAGTTAATAAACATGCTAAAGCAGAAAAATATCAGGGGACAGGTGCTTAAGAAATGTGGAACACATATCAAATGAAACTTTGCAAAAAAAAGAAAAAGAAAAGTGAAACAAATAACACCGATTATTGTATATAAAAATATCCATCAACCAAAGTTTATTAATCATCTTCAAATGGCATATTCTGGACATTGCTACACACTATGGGGAATATTAACGTGTGTTGAGACATAGTACCAACTCTATAGGAATTCACAATTTTATAGAGAAATTATAAAATATGCACATTAAAAAGTTAAAATAAACACAACGTAGTATTTCCCTGACAAACAAATGATTTATTCTAAATGAGTTTTCTATCCTTTGAGGATAAAGACCTCATGTTAAAGTTAAAAATATTTTGCAGATACCCATAATAGCACTGCACCTTTAGATCCACTGATGGAGAAAACATGAAAAAAGTTAGTCAAAGCCAAAATCAAGAAAACACTATTTAAATAAAATAGAAGTTTATTTCTCTCATGTAATGATACGCAGCTCAAGGCTGGCATAGTAGCCTCCCAAATATCAGGAGGCCAGACCCCTTTGATCTTCTGACTCTGCCATTCCCAAGATGCCCTTTCCACCTCATGATCCAAGATGATTGCTTCAGCTCAGGCAGCATATCCTCCTTCCAGCCAGCAGAAAAAAAGAAAACAGGCTTGTTCTCTCCCTCTACACTTATATGAACATTGGAGTCAACATAGCTTAACTTGTAATTGTGGCTCAACTAGGTACTAGCTGTGTGATCTAAGAATCAGTTATTTTCATCTCTGTAAACATCAGCTTTCTAGAAGGAGGACAAAACACTTCTGCTTACATCCTACTGGCCAGAATTTGGTTACATGACCACATCTGGCTTGTAAGGGAGGCCAGAAAACATAGTCTTTATTCTGGATAGCAATGTATCTACTGTGTTTCCCCGAAAAGAAGACCTACTCATAAAATAAGCCCTAGCAGGACTTCTAAGCATTTGCGCAATAGAAGCCCTACCCCAAAAATAAGACCTAGTGATGGGCTTGACTACGCAGTGTATCTGCACAACCCATGCATTTCCTCGCGGAGCGGTAAAGACGACGAGCAGCCCTTCTCATCTGCCCCATCATGACAGCTACTATCCCAGAGGTGACCAGAAAGGTGTGGGCAGCCCCACCAACAAGGTCGGCTCCCCCTGTCAGGTCCTGGCCATCCTGTGCGTACTGCAAGCTGAGGCTTTGAGGGGAAAATAACACATCCCCTGAAAATAAGCCCTAGGGTGTCTTCTTGAGAAAAAATAAATATAAGACCCTATCTTATTTTCGGGGAAACATGGTAGTATCTATTATGGAAAGGAGAGAATGGAGTTTAGGTAACCACAGGTCTCTGACAAATAGTTTTTCTAAGAATATGCAATTTGTTAGTGAGAACAATACTTTCACACTTGAAAAACAGAGATAAATATATGTGCAATACATGTTAATTATTTAACACATTAACTGCCATGTGAGTTGTATTTAACTCACACTAGTTTTGAGGCCGGGGCCTCATGAAGCATATGTAACTCACATGTCTCTTCACTTTGGGAACCGCAAGAACTATTTTTCAAGTTGCATATAACTCCGGAGGGAAAACAATAAAAAGTAACAAATTTTTCATTAAATTAGAAAGAGTCATTTTGTTTTCAAAGTTTTTATTCCATTTTCATAACAAAACACTGTGGCCCCAAGGAAAAATTTTTTTTCTAGTGTGGCAATGTGTGAATCTATAGCCAAATGCTTGGTTGAGCATGTGAATTTGAGCATCTAGTCACAAACTGGTCTCAACTGAAAGCTGCCCAGAGCTCAAAGGCAGTCTGGATGATGTTAGGTTGGAAAGGTTTCATGGAAGAGATTAGCTGGGCCTTGAAGAATGTGCAGGATTGTGAAATCGATGGGGAAGGGCAACTGAGACAAGACTTGACAGCAAAAGCAAGTAGGGTATAGTTTGGCGGGAGCAGAGGGCATGTGGAAGTACTTTATAAACCAAAAACACTAAGAATGTTGTCTTTATCACAGAGAAAAGTATTGTGAGATAAGGTTAAAGAAGGCTTAAAAGTTACAGCAAAGGTTTTGAATGCTAACGCAAAAGTGTTTGACATTTTGGCTTTAACAGTTGCTACACATGTGGCCTCAGGTCTAGTTAGTTAACCTCTATTAACTTCAACTTCCTCATCTGTGAAATGTGTATAATAATAACTACCAATAGGGTTGTTTGGAGGTTAAATATAATACTAGCATGTAGCCAGCATTCAATAAATACTAGCTATTAATAAAAGCTCTGAGCAAACAAGTAACATGGTAATGTTTTAAAGAGTTAATAGCAATCTGATAAGCCAGGGGGGAGAGTAATGGGAGGAAGAAAAATCTAAAGGTAGACACACAGAACAAAACAATAGGAAGTAATCCAGTAGAGTTGATGCACAGGAATTTGCATTTTATGCTTTAGACAAAGAAAAACTGGAGTTGGCAGAGGGAATATTTGAGGCAGTGATATCAGTTAGGATTACTGCCAAAGTCCAGGCCCAGGGATGAGGGCCTGAAATAAGACAGTAGCTGTGAGGATGGAGAAAAAAATCTGGCTATGAAAGGAATTTGGTAAATGATTGCAGGCAGGGGATGTAGAAGAAGGAAGAAAGGCTCCAGTTTAAGTAACTGAATGGCCAGTGGCACCATTAACCAAAATAAGAAAAAGTGGAGGAAAAACAGAATGGGAAAAGGGAGGGGATGAGTTCAGTTTAGACTGCTGAGATGATGCAGGGACATCTGGATGAGGAAGATGCCCAATAAATTAGGCATACAGAGCTGGCATCAAAAGTGGTATCTGGCTGGAGGTGTGTAGATTCGGAAATCCCACGAAATAGGGGTGGCTGAAGCTACAGGAGAAGAGGAGCTCACCCAGAAAAAAGCCTATAGAACAGAATCTTGAAGAAGGTCAATACTTTTATGAGAAAAGAAAAAGAGGAGCCAGAAAGGGGAAATAAGAGTGAGAGATGAGAGAACTAGAAGATAGTGGTGTCAAAGAAGCCAAGAGAAGGGAAGTGTCTTAATAGAGTCTTCAGGCTATTATGAGTTCCCAGATGGAGCCAAGCGCCTGAAATGGTTGGCAAACTGCTCACACATCAACTGGTACGTTGCTCAGTGCTCTTCAGCAGTGCGGGAAAGGATTAGCTAGCTCCAGAAATGCTCACCTCCTGCTGGCACGAACAACAGTTCAGGAAGGCCTGGAACAGCTTAAAGAAATCTCCCACTAAAAGCAGAGCTCTGCCAACATGGCCAGAAGATGGCAGGAATTTCTGTCATGCTCCGTGCCTCACTGTGTGTGTGTGTGTGTGTGTGTGTGTGTGTGTGTGTCTTTCTCTCTCTCTCTCTCAGCAGTGGACCAAAGGACTGGAAAGGTGACCAGCCACCAGCTTTGGCCACCACACCAGCCTTGGCCTCTCTTATCTCTTAGCCCCTGCTAGACTGAACTTCTTGAGAACTATCCTCATCCCTTTGGACTGCACTGTGAATATACAATCACTCATGCTTGTTGAATAAAAAGCCAAAAGCAAATAAGATAATTTAGCCAACAAGAGAAATAAGTGCTGGAGGACATAAGTAAATAATAGAGAGATGTGGTTACAGCTCTTGAAGTCAGACTCAGATCTTAGTAAGAATTAGACTCTGCCACTGCCTGTCTGTGTAACCTTGGGCAAGTTCCTTAAATACAGTATACAATAGGAACTACAATAGAACCCACCCTAAATATTTAATATAGCATTCATCTAAATGACAACTATAGGATGTATTTGGCAAAGTACTTATTATTACTCAACTTCTCCAGAAGTCTGAACTGAGAATGATATTTAGTACATTTTAAAGGAATTATAAATATAAATTGATCACTCATTATCAATCAGTGCCACCTACTTATGTTTACTGTTACCAGGAAGTGCACAGCCACATCACAATGAAGCCATGGAGACAAAATCTGCCTCTCATGGAGTCATTAAAGAGTTTAGAGGAATTAAATGAGGTAATTTATGTGAAAGAACTTTAACAATAAATAGCATGCAATATATTTAATACAAATCAATTGTCTCCGTCTTAAAAATGTACCTGTTAAAGAATATAAAGAGGTCTTGCACACAGTTATCACCGTTGTTACTAAACCAAAGCTTCTACTGTACTAAGAAGGCAAAAAGGAGGAAAGAAAACAGAGTTCTCCATGATCTAGTATTTGCTATTAAAAAAAAAAAAAAAAAAGCCAAGGAAAAAAACAAGTAGTCCCTAAATCGTACTTACAAATTCTTCTTCTGTAAGAGCTGGTGGCTCTGCAACGATAAAATATTACATTATCTCACTCAGATATGATTTCCTTTTAGAACAGATGAAATAATTTGAGACAGCACCTAGCCCTACTTTATACGTGGGAAAGCTCAGTAAATTTTTGGCTCTCTGTTCACTCTATGCACATGGATTGAATTTTAAGTTGGAATTCAGGGTGGAAGTGGGAAAGTGGGAAGGAAAGGCCTCTGGAATCCAGCGTGGGCACTAATTCACTGTGACCCTGGAGTTAACCTTAAGAGATGGAGGCCTCCATTATTCCAGCAACAAAATAATGGAGAATTGGGCAAGATAAAACAACACGGTGCCAATGTAAACGGGGAGGACGCGAAATTCGTAATAAAATGCAATGAGAGGGCAGCGAAGGCAGTTTTTCCAGTGTTTGGAGGAGGGGCGGCCACCGGCCCCGTCCTTGGTCCCCGTCGGCGAGGGCGACTGCCCCGCGCAGCCCGGGCCCGCCCCACCTACCGGCGGTGAGCCGCTTGTCGGGCATGCCGTCGCCGTTGCCCGCGCCCGGCGAGCGCGCGGGCCGTCAGGGCCCCGTCCGCGCGGGCCAGCCCTGGACAGAGCCCGTCTTTCCCGGGAACCGACGCAGTGGTGGCGCGCGGGGCCCTCGCCTCGCCCGAGTTGCCATGGAGCTTAGACAATGCGGCCGCAGGAGGCCCGAGGCCGGGCCGTCACATGCCTTTCGGGGCTCCCGGACACCCCGGCCGCCACCAGCCCTGCGTTCCTACTCCCCCGGCGCAGAGACCCGCGCCCCGGCCCCAGCGCGGCCACCCCGGGAGGGGCGCCCTGGAGACGCCTGTGGCCCTGAAAGACCGAACTAGCCCGGGACTCGTTACTGTGGCGACCGCGGCTCAGGCCTGTTCCAGCTCCACAGGAGCCCGCCCGCACTATCCAGCGGCATTTGGAGTTCCACAGCAGGGAGAGCCCGGCCGGCACGTGGGCGCGGGCGGGGAAGCCTGGCGGGCTGGCCCAGAGAAGAGGAGGAAGAAAGAGCCCGGCCCCTGGAGTTTTCGTGCTACAGAGGAGGCGCTCAACACACTTGAGCTTTTGATCTTCTTCACAGTTGTATGAAAGGTTAAATAGGACTTTGGGAACCAGATCTTTGTTCACACGTTTGCTCCAATCGGTTAGGACTGCTGCATTTAAAGGATTGCTAAGCTTTAAAAATTACCCAAGGAGGCTGTTGGAGAAGTGATAGGAAAAAATTGAGGTTGCCTATAGTGTGTGTTCAGGAAAAAGTTATGATGGGTTTAAGTATAAAAAGTGAAATTTGAAAACCACAATAATTCTAATTAGAAAAAATTAACATTTTTAGAATAGTGTTGGGTAACTCAAATTCCCAGCCCAGACCTCTCCCCCTGAGCCTAAGAACCTCAAATCCAATTGCTTTGCTGTACTCAGTGATGGCTCTTGCTTAGGTGCTTCCAACTCAAATGTCCAGAAGGAAACACACATCTTCCCTATCCCTAATGTTCAGACTTCATCTTCTAACATTACTGGTACCTTCATCTACTAAGTGACTCAAGCCAGAAACCTAGGAGGTTTCCCTAAAACTTTCCCCCAAACCCCATAATTAGTCAAGCGCTGGGTCCTGCCTATTCTACCTTAAAGTATATCTGAATTCATATCTCCTCTCTGTCCCCACTAGCAGCCACAGCCTGAGTACAGGCTCCCATCTGGACTGTTGCAAAAACTTCCTAACTTGTCTCTCTCCCAATCTTTGCTTCCAGTGGAATTCCCCTTAAATCCATTTTCCATGCTGAAAGCAAAATCATCTATCTAAACAAAAATCTGGACTACTTAAAACCTTCAGTGGCTCCACATTTTCCTCCTACATTGTGGGAGATGCTCCAGGGCCCCGCAGGTATGTGGATGCTTAAGCAAGCAAGAGTAAGTGGGTGCTTTTATTGTAAGGAAGCCTAACACCTGGCTAGTTATATTTATTGCCTTTTCAGTATTACATAGAAGAAGACAAAAATAAAATAAACCACTATTTCAGCCAAACAAAATCAAAGGGCCAAATGAAGTCAAGGGAGAGTGGCAGAAGAGAACAGAGAGGTAAGGAGAGGCCATGGGGGAACAAATCATAGGGCTTTGGTGGCCCTTGTAAGGACTCCAGCTTTGATTCTGAGTGAAATGCGAACCACAGGAGAGTTTGAACTGAAAAATATAGAGATTTCACTTTGATTTGTAAAGGATCACTCTGGGTGCTGTCTAGAGAATGTAGTTAGCCCTAGGGGAAGCAGGCAAGAGCTGATGGTGGCTCAGACTGAGCAGTACAGGCTCGAGAGGGACTCAGATTCTGCACACATTTTAAAGGTAGAGCCAAGGAGGATTTCCTGACAAGTTGAATGTGGGAATGAAACAAAATAGTTGAGAATGACTCAAGGATTTGGCCTGAACAGGCAGAGGGGTGGAGTTGCCATCAACAGAGATGAAGAAAGCTGAGTGGACCATGTTGAAGAAGGCAGTTTAACACATTGACTGTCACACTAGAAAAAAAGTATTCTTCCTTGGGGCCATGGCGTTTTATTACAAAAATAGAATAAAAACTTCGAAAACAAAATGATCCTTTCTAATTTCATAAAAATTTGGTATTTTTTTATTTTCTTCTGTGTGTGAATTATATGCAACTTGAAAAATAGTTCACACAGCTCCCAAGGTGAAGAGACGTGTAAGTTACACAAGCTTCAGAAGGCTCTGGACTCAAAACTAGTGTGAGTTAAATACAACTCACATGGCAGTCAATGTGTAAAGAAGTCTATTAGCCATACAAATTAAGATTTTGAGTTTGCATTTGACATAGGAACCCAGAATTTGGGAGATATATATTTGAGAGCCAGCACTTAAATGGGCTTTTCAGATGTTTGCTTGTTCTGTCGCCACTGCCAGAAAGAGAAAAAACTCTTCTGGCCTTTCTTTACCAGGCTAAATTTTCTCATTCTTCAAGACTCAGTGTGGGTGTCATCTCCTCCAGTATTCCTTCCTATATTCACAGCCTCTCCTCTTGCTCCTGTATATTTGGTGCAAACTCATATGTTTTCTTTTTTTTTTTTTTTAAGACGTGGTCTCGCTCTGTCACCCAGACTAAAGTGCAGTGGCATGATCATAGCTCACTGCAGCCTTGAACTCCTGGGCTCAAGCGATCCTCCTGCCTCAGTTTCCCTAGTAGCTGGGACTACAAGTGCACACTACCACATCCAGCTCATTTTTCTATTTTTGTAGAGATGGGTCTTGCTCTTGCCCAGGTTGGCTATATTCATGTTAAAACCCCCAGTACAAGGAAGTACACCTCAACTCGAGTGCCATCCACCAGACAGTAAATTCCTGGGAGCTGAGGGAGCTACATCTTATTTTAACCTCTCCCCTCTCCCCACCACATGCACAACCGAGTGCCTACCACTCAGATAATTGTTGAAATGAGCTTCTGGAGTTCCTCTCCATTGCAATCATTTTGCTCGGTGCTCTGTTCACAGGCAAGATTTGTATTTACTGTGGGCCCTAACAATAACTTGAAGAGATTGGTATTATTCTTCTCAATTTATAGTTTAAGAAACTTAAGAGAGGTGAGATTATTTGCTCAAAGATACATAGCTTGAAAGTGTGGAAGCCACAGGTTGATCCAGTCTGTCTGATTTCAAAGCCTTTGATCTTTGACCACTATTTTATGTGGCCTTTCTCTCTCAAAATAATCTCACAAGATTAAAAAACAGCATTGAGAACCATAACGACAGCAATTTGAACTCAAATGTCTAGGTTATAAACTGTTCTAATGTTTTGGTGAGAATATAATTCGTATATCATAATCATAAATTCATCCATTTAAAGTACACAACTCAGTGTTTTACTATGTTCAGAGTTGTGCAACCATCACCACAATGAAATTTAGAACATTTTCATCATCTCAAAGAAATACCCTTCAGGTATCAGTCCCCATTCATCCCCCATCCGTAAGCAGCCACTAATCTACTGTCTCTATATATTTACCTATTCTGGATATTTCATATAAACAGAATTATTCCTTATGTGGTCCTTTGTAACTGGCTTCTTTCACTTGGCATAATGTTTTCAAGGTTCAGCCATGTTGTGGCATGTATCAGTACTTTGTCCCTTTTTATAACTGAATAATAGTCCATTGTATGGCTGTGTCACATTTTGTTTATTCATTCATCAATTAATGGAAATTTAGGTTATTTCCACTTTTTGGCTATTATGAGTAATGCTGCTATGAACAATAAGTACAAGTTTTTGTGTGTACAATATGTTTTCATTTCTCTTAGCTGTCTATGTAGGAGCAGAATTGCTGGGTCAAATGGGAACTCTATGTTCAACTTTTTGAGGAACTGACAGCCTATTTTCCAAGTTGGCTGTACCATGTTACATTTCCACCAGATGTGGATGAGGGTTCTGATTTCTCTACATCCTAGCCAACAATTATCATCTGACTTTTTGATTATAGTATTCTATTGGGTGTGAAGTGGAATCTCCTTGTGGATTTAATTTGCATTTCCCTGATGACTAAATTCTGCTTACTTTTAGCATATTGTATTCTGTCTTTGCACCCCAAATGATAAACCCTAAACAGTTTTTCTAAAAAGTCCTTTTTTCTACAACCAGTCCTTATTGTTGAAACAAAGACAGTGAAAATATATCTACATAAATGGAATTAAGTTTCTGTTTATTTTCTTCTGATTCTGGACATATAGTCAGCAAATTTGAAGGGTTTGTTTGGGATGGCCTTACATAGAGAATTTTTGTACACCTGGAATTCAACTTGGGGAATACTGGAGAGCATCTCAGATAGTCATCCCTCAAAACAACTAGAACTGTAATATGAGGAGCCAATGTAACTGTGAACTAGGACAGTTAAGCAGCTACCAAAAAATGATATGGTTTCAGATATGAGCCCCAAACCAAACACCACAAGGGCTAACCTTCAGAATTACAAGGATTAATTTGCATTAGGTGTATTTTATGTAGCCTGCTCAGGGTGAAAAACTGTAGAGATTTAGTTAATGATTCTCCCAAATACTGCTGGAGAAACTGGCTAATATGTCTATGTGTAAATATCTCCTTGAAAAACAAGAGCATATTTTCAGGCATCCTACTTATTTAATGATTTAAAAGAAAAGTACCAGTCCTTTCTTGAGTTTGGTGTGGTAAGGTCCAACTTAAGCCTTTTCTAACTTTTCTAAGTGTGAACAAGAATAGCACTAAGAGATGAACTTCCTATTAGTTATCACTGTGATTTTAATTTTTGGTGGTAAGGGGATATTTTATATGGCTAAGAGTCTGAATATACCAATGGACAATGGCCAGACCATATATGACAATAAAACTCTGACCCTTAACCTCTGCTGCAACCAGCCTTGGACACTGAACCACAACTTTTGCAGCAATACACTCAGAATGGTCAGAAATTACCAGCTTCCCTAATTTTGCCCCCACTTCCAACTCAAGACCAACCACAGAAACTCAAATATGCTCCTCAAACCAATCACATAGGATGCCCACTAGATTCTATTATAGTTAACTCACTTCCAGCTTCCTATGCCAACAACCTCCAATCAGAGTATACCTGAAGCCTGCTCTTTTTTCACTATAAAGCTTTTCCATCCTTGCCTGAGTCTGCAAAATGCAAGTGATGGGGGCTGCTGACTCCATTGCTGTAGCAAGCTCTGAATAAATAGCTTCTGTTTGTTTTCATTTGGGTTGCCTTCATTTATTTCCACATATCTAAACTATATTTTTAATTTTTATACATAAATGGATCAGAATGACAGTACAGTGCCTTAGAGTATTTTTCCTTGGAGCTGGCCAGCAATGCAACATCTTAGGATGTATGATACAGTCCCTAAAGTAACTGCAGGTGTGGCAAGGAGATTTAGAAACATGGGCTATAAAATTTATATATTGTTTTATTTCCACTCTCTTTTTGATAATCCTTATCTTTCCTTTTTGTTAAATTTTGTATCTTGTCCAATTGGGTAACAACTACCTACATCCGTATTACATTTAACTGGAAAATGGCTTTTTTCTCCCATTTCCTAACTTAACAATTCATAACTTTTTGAAGAAGGAACATAATTAGTTTAATATATTCATTAGGCAATTTCTTAACTTATCCAAGATAACTACCATCTGGACCTGCTGGTTTAGATTTATTCTAATTGTCAATATATTCCATTACTTTGTTTCTTGCACAGACTGATGAGATAATTCAATTTTTAACTCTTTCCTAGTTAAAGTTTGAAAACTCTAATATTGTTTTAAGATGTTATAATATTTACAAGTGGAGAATACCTTCTTTTTTCTTTTTCTATTCTCCTCCCCCTTCTTTTTTTCTTCCTCCCACAGAATCCCTTTTTAAAAAATGAATTTGAACTTTAAGGGACTTTTTGACCTGTGTTGGTCTGTCCTGCAGCTCCAACACCTAAAACAAAGAAAGGCTGGCATGATGCACTAAATGCTCAATAAATGTGTTAAATGAATGGACCATATTTAATGAAGAAAAAAGATATTATTAGAAGTTATAAAATAATTTTAGATTGTTCAAAATAAAATATCTCAATTTTTAATCCCCCAATCAGGTATCAATGGCCAGAAGAAAAGCAAAGCAAAGCAAAGCAAAGAAAAGAAGTCCAATAGCTTGAATTTCTGATGCCTTTACCTGAAGCCAAACCAACAGCAAGTGATTCTCTAGGAAAGCAGGAAGCAGCAGAACCAAGGCTCTGCTGATGCAGGAGAGGAGTACTATTTAAGTCAGCATGAGCAGGCAGAAGCCAAGACTAAATATTTGGAAACTCCAGCTCTAAATTTACTAATGTAGATGAAAATTATTTTTAAACCCCTCTAATCCTTAGTTTCCTTATCTAGGAAAAAAAAATTGCAGATGATAATGGCACCACCCTCATAGGATTGCTCTTAATATAATGAGATAATGTCTGTGAAGCATATAGCTTACTGCCAGGCCAAATTAAAAATTAGCCACCAAAAATAAAGATATATAAAATTTTTAAATATTTAAATTCATTGTCTTAGGATGCCACAGCCCTTTTGTTCAACATTTGCTGTATCTCTGTATCATTGTAGTGCCTATAGTGGACACTAGAGAACTAGAGGGAAGTAGGAAAGAACAGCCCCTGCCCTTGGGATAGTTACAGGCCTCATAAAATAATTCAAGAGCACTTACAAAGTAACTTGAAAACCAGTGAAAATTATACTTGTTATTAGTAGATAAGCAGGGAGGCAGCTGCAGGCATATCCCTAGCAGCAGAGAAGCCAAAAAGAAAAAGAGGCCTTTCATGTCAGCAGCCCTGACACTGCTTCATTTCTTCAGAGGAATTAACTTAGGAGTTCCCTCTCTCTGCCCTATAGCACTGTGTGTATATCTCGCCTAGATATGCACAGAAGAGGTGGCAGGGAAGGCTTTTGCAAAACACTAAATTTCTGTTCAGTGCTGAGGCATTAGACTAAGTATTGGGGACACAGACACAAGTCATAGGAACTCACTGTCTAATGAGGAAAACTGCAAGTTCTGATAAATGCTGGGATAACACTGTGCAAAGGGGCTCCAGCTGTGCTGAGGACAGTAATACAACCAGCCTGGGGGTGGAAGGGAGGTGATCAGCTTGAGTGACCCCTGAGCAAAGTCTTGAAAGGCAAGTGGAGCAAGGCACAAGGGGAAGGGAGAGAATGACAATCCGAGGGAGAAAATAGCATTGGCAAAGGCAAGGAGGAATGGGAAAATGAGTGTTGCAGCAAAGGGAGTGTGAAGAGGGTGGTGTCTCAATTTTAGCTCTCTCATAAACAACTATATTTGAAGTTCCCTCTGATGACAGCTGAAAAAGTAAAGAAAATTGAGATCTGGATAAAATTTCTCATATCACATGACAACCAGTCATTATTACTTCAGCAATTCAATTAACACTTGCTGCATATTCTGTCAGGCACAAGACACTATGCTAATGGAGATAGAAAGATAAAACATTTCTACCCTTTTGGAACTTGCCAATGGTAGAAGACAAAGAATCTCATGTAAATAAGACATGCCAGAAATACCATAAGAAAGGTATAAATAATCACAAAATTCAAAGAAGGTAAACATTTCATCTTGTTGGAGAGAACAGAAAATGATTCATGGAAAGAAACTAAGGATTAGCTGGATTTTGATGGGATTTAATATGGCAAAAAAGGAAGGAAGTGGGAGAAATCACATGGGAAGTTTAGAAAACAACAAGGAATCTAGTTTGTCTGGAACAAAGTGTACAGGGTGGAATGGTGGGAGAGATTGCTAGAAAGTTAGGACCATTAGGAGATCTTACATTCTGCTACATTTTTAATAGGAAACAAAGTGATTGGAGCCACTTTTTAGTACAAACAACCTGGCAATGGACATTCAAGTGCGGAGAAAGTAGAGGCAGAGATGTGTTAGGAGGCATTTATTTACAGTAATCTAGGCAGGATGCAATTAGGACCTGAACTGAGCACTACCTTTCCGCAGGAATGAGAATGCCAAAGGAAAATGTTGGTAGTACACCGCCACCATTCATAACCAGCACCCACCTGCCACATTTCCACTGCTCCTTCACTCCTCTGGCTCCACAGTCCACTCTGAGGGAGCCAGGAGTGCAGAGCTGTTGGGCAAGTAAACACAGATGGCCAAAGCACAAACCAGAGCCCGCCAACAAGGTGTTCTGTTAGAAGGCATCAGGGAAAACAGTACACTTTCGCAAGCCAACTAAAATATTTTAATTACTAACTCTGAGTAATAACTATTACCAAAATTTATTCTATATACACTTTTAAAAATTAAGTCAAGGAACATTTCCCCAACTTGGCAATGGCACAGCACATCAACGTCAAATACATAAAAGCTACATTTACTTTTTTGAAGAAAAGCCAAAATCATCATAAATGAGTCTTTGGTGCCCCCTTGTGGAATATTTAGTGCAATCTTTGACATGTTTACCCTCCTCCATACAGAAATAATAGGTTATTTCCATTTCCTAAAACACTTAAAGCATTTTCTATATATGTTACACTATTTTTAACAGAAACAATTTAAAATAAAGCCATAATAAATGACTTAGTGCAAACCAGGAACATAACAGATTAAATGTTAAAAAGGTTCAGTAAATTTTGTCATAAATTTATCACAGTTTTGCTTTGTGTCATAATCTAAGCAAAGGTAATGGAAAAACTTAGCTTTACACAGTTCTAAGCATCAAAAATGTTTTCTAAGCAGCAATTCAACCTTTTAATTATTGCTCAGAAGCCCATAATACTTAAGTCTTTAAATAGCTAGAATAAATTTAAACATCCATATTTCTGTCCATAGAAATGCTAATACAAAATTATCAGGTAGCTCTTAAAATGTTGTTTCTCTTTATATCATTTGCCACAAGTTTCTAGCCATTTTTTTCTAAATTAAGGGGTCAGGAATAGGAAGTACCTGTCCTTTCTGGAACTAAGTAGAAGTCAAATAGAAAGAATAGTCCTACCCATTAGCTAGCAAAACTGTCTAGGAAACTGGCCACAGGAGGAAAAGACTGAGAGGTTATTATCTGAAATCAGTAGAAACTAAAGCATTTATTGGTTTTATTCTGAATTAATACTCATACTTTTCTTTATGTCCTTATTAAGAAGTAAAAACAAAATATAAAAATAAAGTACCAAATTTAATCATTCCTCTTGTTTTGAAACTGCCTTGGGAACATAGAGTACATTAATCAGTAAATGTTTGATGGATGCAAATACTTACTGATGCTGTAATAAGCAATTTTTCTTATTATTTTCCCTTATCCAATAATCAAAAACTGATAAGACTGTAGGAATAACTGGATGTGGTAATACTTATTCTTATTTTCATGCCCTATGTTTTTAAATTATAAAGACCTGAGACCACAGTTGTATTTCTCTTGAATTGAGTTCAGATAACAGTATATTTAATTCATTTAGTTTTTCAAGTAATAAAATTGTTTAAGTCACTCATGAGCTAAGGAACTACTCTATTCCAACAGAATTATTCTCAGTTAGAATTGTTTTTTTCCTCGGTACACCACCTGATTTCCTTAAAATAGCAAAACAATTTTCCATGTAAGACATTGTAATTATAAGTATTGAGTTTACCAACAGGAGCTCTGCAAAGAGTTTTGCCATGTACTAATGACAGTCTGCCTCTGCTAGAGCCTGGCCCCCATTTTCTGTCTGCATGATCTTAAATTGTTTAACTTTCCTGATCCTCAATTTCCAGATAATAGCTTTCTTATAGAATCATTGTGAGGAATAAATGAGTTACCACATATAAAGGGCTTAGAACAGTGCCTGTACATACTAAATGCTCAATTAATGGTATGCTAAAAATTTTCTCAGCCATTTTTTGCAAGCAGGTTAGAAGTTGACATTAAAGTTTCATTCAGCATGATGCTAATGATACCCAGGTTATATGTTCTATTCCTACAAATGCTATTTCATTTTATTCTGTTAACATTCAGCCAAATGTGTAGTAACACAAATTAGGGTAACAGTTTCCACAGTGATTTCACAATACAGCATGTCTTTTAAATTTCCCTCGTTTATAAAGGAAACAGGCTCAGATTCAGTAAGGGACTTATATAAGGCATAACTAGTAAGCAATTCAGGATACCAGCCCAAGCTTTTTTACTCTTAGCCTAGTGTTCCTTCCATTACACCCTACCTGGCCCTAAGAAAAATCAGCCAAAAGAATGAGTAGACCAAACAAATTAAATGATTATATGTTTACATGGTATTTAAGAAATCATGTAGATCCTACTTTTTTGTGTATTGACACATTAATCACTGAAATAAAATATTAAGATATTAACAAATTATTAGGACAAAATTGTTTAGCTATTATTTTATAATGGCTTACTTGGATGAAAGTTATTATAGCACTAAAATAATCTACTCATTCATTAAATATCTATCAGCACCTTTTATTCACCTGGCACTATACTAGGTGCTAGGGACACAATGGTATTTAAATCAAACATGATATAGTCGAGGATATCACAGAGCTTACAGGAAAAGAAAGTTAACAAGTGATTTAAATAAAGTCAATCAAGTGCCATGACAGAGGATGTACAAGATGCTATGTAAGTACACAGCTGGGGTAACTAGTCCAGTCAGTTATGACAATAATAATAATTTGTAATAATTAAGATAATGTTGATTTTTTTTTCTGAGTAGCTGGAGCCTCTGTTTATTTATTTTAAGAGACAGGGTCTCACTTTGTCACCCAGGCTGGAATGCAGTGGTACAATCATACCTTACTGCAACCTCGAACTCCTGGGCCCAAGGGTATCCTTCTGCCTAAGCCTCTTAAGTATCTGCAAATACAGGTGGGCACCCCACGCCTGGCTAATATTTTTAGAGAGAGGGTCTCATTATGTTGACCAAACTGGTCTCAAACTCCTAGCCTCAAGAGATCCTCCTGCCTCATCAAGTAGCTGGGATTACATGTGTGAGCCCTCATGCCTGGCTAGAGCCTCTGTTTAATAAAGTTGTACACAAATATCATATGATTTTCTTCCAGTTAGCCTACCTATCTCTTGACCCCATCACAAATATAAAACCTACCAAAAAGAAACTTATCTTTTGAATTCCTACTCTGATCTTTTTTCTTCAGAAAGTTTTATTATAAAATTATTAAAATATGTGGTATTAAGTCCTTACACTATTTCATTCATATCCACTTGATCATAATATTTAAATCCCCAAGTAAAACCAGAAATATAAAAAGCTTTAACTTCCACTGTTTTACAGTTCCTGTAGTAGAGAGAACTACTTGCTTATTGTTGTTTTCTAAAATTAAATGTGATAAAATCTCTTTCACCAACAAAATGAAATAAAATATTACATTCTAATAGGCTGGGTAACCACAAGATGACAAATGTGTTCACACTGAGAGGGCAGTATGACTGCAATATACAAGACAACAGATTGCCTCACAATGGACTAGAAATAGGATTCCAGATTCCTTAATTGCACTACTGGCAATTTCATGTGTAAAGTGATAAAAACAAACAAACAAAAAACACTTATATTTCCTTTTCCATTATTCTGTAATAAAATAATAAAAATTCATAAGATATTGGGAAATATGAACATTTAAAATGATATAGAATAGATAACATTGCATTTCATTTTTAAAAAACATAGCAAGGAACTGAATCTGTGATTTTTAAGATCTGAAAAGTCAACTTCAGGAATGACTTTTAGCTCAGGCAGAAATCAAGAGTATGAAATAGCAATAATGTTCATATGCAGATGAAGGTGTGATTTGATCTGAGCCACAGAAAGAGAGGACAAAGAAAAGTGGTTTAGATTAAATAAATCAAAAAGTTAACTTTATAAATTAAGAGAATCAAGACTGGAATAAATTTCCTAAAAACAAAGAAACTTCTCTGATGGAGGAAAAAAGTTAAGTCTTAAGTGAACAATATTAACTAGTAAATTGATCCTGACACAGAAGATGTCTCAGGAAATTAAATAGGAATTAAAAAGTGAATTTGGCTAGAATCAAATAAATCAGAAAATATGATATAAAATTCACAAATTGTATAACTTTTATTAAACACAACTAACACTTTACTCATATTTATGTTTGGCTTCTAAAAATCCTTTGTGGAATTAGAAAAGATATAGATAAAAATTTAATATTTAGCAGTTAATCAAAATTTTATTGTGAGTTAAGTAACAAATTAAAATTTAAGGCAAATTTTCCCAAATATTTCTATGTGTAATTTATACTTTAAATTGATTTATTAAAATAGCATATAAGAGCTACATTTAAATCTGTAGAGTGTACACACACATATATATACATAAGAGTTACCTAAACACAAAGAAAAAAATTCTGAAACTATCTTCAAATTTCCCCATGGTTTTAGCAATTTGTTCAACAATAGAACTTATCTCTTTTTTCCTGCTGTTCTCAAAATGGAACATGCAACCTCAAATCATTTTTGAAGAGGTATTCCCTAAATAACTTAGTAAATCTTTTTTTTTATTATTTTTATTTATTTATTTATTTTTGAGACAGAGTCTCACTCTGTTACCCCAGCTAGCGTGCTATGACATCAGCCTAGCTCACAGCAACCTCAAACTCCTGGGCTCAAGCGATCCTTCTGCCCCAGCCTCCCGAGTAGCTGGGACTACAGGCATGCGCCACCATGCCAGGCTAATTTTTTCTATTTTTAGTACAGACGGGGTCTCACTCTTGCTCAGGCTGGTCTTGAACTGAGTTCAAACGTTCCACCCGCCTCGGCCTCCCAGAGTGCTAGGATTACAGGCGTGAGCCACCAGGCCCAGCCATAAATCTTATTTTTTAAAAAACTATCTTTTCCAATCAGCCCAGTCAAAATATTAATACCTAGGCTATATTAAATAAATTAAATCGTGACTATAGTTCTAAAACTTTTTAAAGTACTTATTTGAAATGTATGACTTATAAGGGTTTATTAACTAAGACTCCCATTATGAATAACCACATTTCCTATAATTTTCTTTTTATATCTTCCTAGTTATCGATATTAAGTAAATTTTACTTAACCAGAAGTCTACCCAAATATGCCAAAGAAGAGAAAGATTGAAATTATAGAGTAAATTCATAGAACTTCTAAAAACATTTTATTTATATTTCATTTCAGTCAAGTACTCATTTTCCAAATCTATAAGGCCATCTGTGTCAAGTTCAAAATTTTTAGTATTATTTGGAAAACTAATTTTTAAAAATGAATGAAGAACATTTCAACACATAGTGATGAAATGCACAAATTTAAAATGTTACATAAAACAGTAAAATACATGTATATGACAACACTGAATATACTTTATTTAAAACACCAAGTTATTAAAATGGGTAAAAATGACATAGTGAAATAAAAGTTTTTCAAAACTCATCAAACATACAATGCCATAGATTCTAATATATACAAACTAGGAAATAAATCATCATCTGTCATTAATGGGAAGATATGCACATGTTCAAAATATTCATAATTTTACGTCAGACAAATAAAACACTGCTTGGGGGAATATGTCTTTTATATTTAGTCTCTTTAGAGGCGTTTTAAATTCCGCTTACTCTGGGCACTTCCTGGGAGAGCATCTTTTCTAGTTCTTGACTTTGCTGCTTCTCTACTACATTCTTCAGACCCATGATAAGCACACAAACATAACACACAAAAGTCAAAACCACAGGCTGTGCGGCTACACAGTCCCCTTTTCTTATATGGCTGGTACTTAGCAGGGGATTGGCACCTTGGGCAAGGTTTTAACGCTTCGTCAATAAAAAGTGTTTTGGCAACCTGCAGTGAAAGCATATACACTAAATCTTCCAGTTCCATATAGAGAAGAGCTTTATTTCAAACTCTGTAAATATTTATTTCTAATAACTTATGATACTCACCTTAACATATTCTTCCTGTTTACTACTTAAGGGAGTAACAGAAGAGCTTGCTAAAGGTGTCAAAACTTCTCCCCAGGGAGATAACGTTGACACTTGCTCTTTCTGAGAACTGGATGTCCTAGCCTGTGCTTGCACAGATCTTAAAGCTGAGCGATTTAAAAGATGGAGCCGAGTGGCAGCATCCTCGACATTTAATACAGCCCCCTGTGGTAAAAGACAAGAGGAGTCAATAGCTTTCTGATGCACATGGATTAAATGCTTGGAAGTGGTTTTATACCACCAGAATGTTCTTCCTAGACCATTCCTTTTTAGGAAAAAATTGTTTTTTCTCATCTAACATTTAAAAGTCAAAGAACTATAAAAAGGAAAAATTAAAACAATAAATTCTAGCTCTAAGTTTGCATGATTGGTTATTTTTCCATTTATTTTAAGTAAACTTTTCCTGAAAAGGGCCAGATAGCATGTAACTATTTTAAACTTTGCAGGCCATGTAGTTGCAGCTACTCAACTCTGTGGTCCTGGAGAAAGCAGCTGTAGACAAGAAGTACACAAAAGAGTGGGGCTATGTTCCAATGAAGCTTACTTTAAAAACATCAGTAATGGACAAGTCTTGGCCTATAGACCACAGTTTGCAACCCCTGTGTTAAGCCAAGCTCTAAGAAGAAGTGAATCTTTTGAAAGTTTGCTATAGGATATTATGAAATTCTCTGAAGATTTCTTACCTTAGCCACATGTCACAGAACAATGGGACTGGTTAGAAGCCCAATTACTTCTGGCTGAGTTTTGCAAATAAGTGGTGTTGATTCATTTCTACAGTTATATTTTCAACAGCTTTAATATTGTAAAAGGAGAAAAAATCTTTCTCATCTGAACTGGATTGCCACATTACTCAAATATTCAGTCAAGAAATATGTTAATTAGATTGATTCTGATAATATTTCACAATATATACATATATCAAAGCATCATGTTTTATACCTTAAATATATATAATTTTTGTCAATTATACCTTAATAAAGCTGGAAAATATAAAAATAATTAAAAATTAAAAGAAACATGTTCAATGAGTAATCCTTATAGTTCATTTTGTTAAGGTTGGTAATGGGGAAAAAATAGTAAGTTTTTAAAAAACAGATTGACATTCTTAACCAATTATCAAAATAAAATGTACTATGGCCTGTAATCCCAGCTACTCATGAGGCTGAGGCAGGAGGATCAATTGAGACTAAGAGTTCAAGACCAGCCTGGCCAACATAGCAAGACCCTGTCTCTAAAACAATGGAAAAAAATTAGCTGGGTGTGGTGGCATGCACCTGTAGTCCTAACTGCTTGAGAAACTGAGATGGGAGGATTGCTTAAGCCCAGGAGTTCAAGGCTGGAGTGACCTATGATCACGCCACTGCATTCCTGTGCAGCAGAGTGAGACCCCCTTAAAAAAAAAAAGTACTACCAGTGAATTTCCTTACATGTCCAACTTTAATTATGTTTCCTCTCCCTTGATAGTCTCCCATCACTGCAACTGGCTCTTAACTGTGGAAAGAGCTAAAGCATGAGAAATTACAGTAGGGGATAAGTACAGGAGATTAGGTTAGCTGGTCCTGAAGAATTACATGATTAATAGTTTAAAAATATATGCATAAATGTAATAAATAAATGTTGGTCTTCAGAAATTAGAATGAATACCAATTGAACATGTTGAACATGCTGAATTTACCAATTATTTCAAGGACTTAATACATCTCTTTATTCTACATTTGTATAAATGATTTCCAGCCTAGGCCACAACACATGTCGTAAGAACACACTAAAAGGAGAATACCTACTAGATTTCAACGCAGTTGGTAAGTACAGTGATTATGCAGGCAACAAAAAAATGGAGAAAGATATGTTGAAGCAAATTTCAGCCACAGAAGAAACATTCATTCACTTAACAAATATTAATAGAACACTGAATAGATGGCAAGTGAATAAAACAGTCTAAACCCTGTCCTCATGAAGCTTAAAACATGTGCTATAATACTATCTCTGAACAAGAGCAAAGCAGTCAACAAACACACACATTCATGAGTGCCAAAAATTTTCACAATATAGTTATCACATTACCAGAAAATATTTAAATGTGAGGGTGGAGTCATCTGATGGCTGTTCATTTCCATAAATATGAAAGAACAATGAAGAATAAATTAAGAAATTCGATAGAAAAGGTGTGGTATTCTAATTCTAATGCTCATTTTCACTGTTCCAAAGAAAACAGATAAAGTTGAGATCGTATTACACACACCTGTTCTGTGCCTGATCAAAAGCTTTCAGTAACACTATACAAGTGTGAGGAAAACCATCAAACAACTTCCTTTTATAATTTTTTTGTTTTGGTAATGATCCATTGGGATAGCTCAGAGAGAAAGCAACCAGTCCATATTGGAATAGGAGAGCAAAGGGCCCCAGGAAGGAAGTCACTAAGAAACAGAATAAACAGGTAGAATACCTGATTTGTTTGCATTCACACAGAGGAGACTTTCAGTTCTGGTGGATAATGGGAGATGAATCAGGGATCTGTATGGAGAAACACTAAGAAGATAAAAAGGAAAAGGAAAAGAAGAAGGGGAGGGAAAGGAAAGAAAAGAAAAAGAAAGAAAGAAAAACTAGACAATTATTAACTCTGAAAAAAAGTTATGCAGAAAAGAATGTGTAATGTACAACATGTTGCAGCTGCAAAAAAGTACTAATAATCTCAACACAGTCTTATTCATGTCGGCCTCTAATTCTGATTCACTACCAAATGGTGGTGTAATTATAGTCATAAGATAAAAGAAAGGAATTCAGAGAGGGGGGGGGGTTAGGTAGGTAGTGGTAGTAGCGATGAAAGGTTAGAGAACTAACCCAATCCCTATATAGAAAAAAATAAAGAAATAGCAGTAAAAGCTGATTAGTTAGATATATGGAGGTAAATACTAGAAGAAACAACTAAAGCATTGAAAGTGATTGCCTTGATTGGGAAAGAATCGAGAGCATGAAGAGATAGCACAGGAGAATGGTGGGTTTTGTTATAAACGTAATAGTCCAATTTGACTTTTTAAACTATATACTTGTATTACTTTTTAAAAAGTTCTGAAAAGCAAAACAAAATAAGAAAAAGAGTTTAAGAAAGGAAAAAAAAGTATAGTTCTTTAAGAAACCAAGTTTTTAAAAAAAATGATGCCTATAATACGAGGGTAGAAGATTTTATCTGGAATTACCCGAAGGTGATGTGCTGACACAGCCACATGTTTTCTTCCTTAGAAGAGCTAAGGAACATATGGAGCCAAACGTTTTAAATTTTAATGGTGCTTGCTTAAAAACTGTTTTTTAAGTCTGTCCCTGGCATGTGGAGCAGCATTCTAAAAAGGTATATTAAGAAGGCAATTAATATCTTCACTATTAGGTTATTAAGTATGAAATGTCCGATTTCCTTAAGTACTAACTGTGACAGTTGATATCTCTGATATTTCACTTTGACACTTCCAGTTTTATTTTATTGTGAAGGTACATCCTCAGTCTTTCAAGTGCATATTTTGTCTTGTGAATATCTTTCAATTTTTTTTAGAGCAATTTTGTGAAACTATATAAAAAATGTTGTGTTACTTTCGAATACGAGTTCTGTTGTGGAACCAATGCAGCACAGAGTTCGAAATATCAATGAAGTGTTGGGGAAGGATGTGGCTAATGAACACATAGTATATTGATAGTTTGAGAAGTTCCATTCTGGTGATTTTAATCTTGAAAATGAGCCATGTGGGCAACCTGAGACCAAGGTGGATAATGATGAGCTGAAAGCTGTAATGGAAGTGAATCCATCTCAACCTAAGAGTGAATTAGCAACAAGGTTTGTTGCTACTATTCCAACAATATTGGACCATTTGAAACAAATTGGCAAGGTAAAGAAGCTGGATAGATGGGTTCCAGATGAATTAAACAAGCATCAGAAGAGAAATTGTCTCAAGCTTGCCTTTCTTTGCTGTCACAACATAAAGACAAACCATTTCTACACCATATTGTTATGTGTGATGAAAAATGAATTCTTTTTGACAATTGCAAGCATTCAGCAACGCTGGTTGGATAAAGATGAAGTGCTGAAACACAGTCCAAAACCGAATATTTATCAAAAAAAAGCTAATGGTGACTGTTTGGTGGTCCAGCGCTGGTATTGTCCACTATAGCTTCATGAAACCTGGTCAGTGGATTACAGTGGATGTCTACTGCAACCAGTTGGATGAAATGATGAGGATGCTTGAGATTAAGCAGCCGAGATTGGTCAATAGAGATAGGCCAATCCTCTTGCGAGACAACACTCGACCACATGTCACAAAAAGAACGCTGCTCAAACTACAGCAGCTGGACTTGGAAACTCTCTGTCATCGACTGTGTTCACCAGACCTTGCACCAACTGACTACCACTTCTTCTAGGCTTTGGACCACTTCTTGCAAGGAAAAATATTCAATTCTCAACAAGCTATAGAAAATGCCTTTTATGATTTCATCACCACTTGCTCTCCAGGCTTCTTGGCTGCTGGCATAAATAAGCTACCATTAAGATGGCAAAACTGTGTCAATAGTTTGGGTGCATACTTTGATTAATTGTACTGCTTCTTGTTTGAGATATAATAAACTAAACTTTTGATTTGAAATCAGACATTTCACATTCAATGACCTAATATAATCTCCCAGAGCCAGCAGCTGCAGCAGTAAGTAGCCAGGAGCTCTGAATAGATGAGAAGGTAAAACTTTTCTTCAGAATAAAAAAGAAAGTCAAAGTTTTAGTTAACAGTAATCCCTAATATTTCATTGTAATGAGAATCCTACCAGTCTATATCTAGGTGTTCATATTTGTTTCTGTTATATTTCATTTCAATTATTATATTTAGTCAAATTAGAAATTTACCTATAGTATGTTATTAAATAATTTTTAGTACAACAAGAATAAGATAGAGAACTCTTAGAGTCTCTTTTGGCTGAAAAGTTGAATCTACAATCAAACAGGGGTTACTAGAGTCATCAGAAGCCTGTTACACAAAGTAGTGTGTCTGGGAAGAATTCATCAGGTTCTGTAAGACTTTTCTTGTAACTTTAAAGCCAGATCTCAAATCCTCAAGGGAATATAGGTACAAATCGCAGGTACAAATCTGCTATGCTTTCTCACCTACAGGCCTGTATATGCTGTTTCCTTTTCTCCATCTTCTTCACCTGGCTAACTGCTAACTCATCATTCAAGTCTCAGCTGAGATACACTTCCCTTGATTCCCAAGTAAACACTCCTTTGAATCCAATAAAACTCTGAGCTTTCTCTAACACACCTGTATTGTAGTCACTTGTTTACCTGTATCACCCCCAGGGTATGAGCTCCAAGAGGAGAGGGACCATGTCAGAAATGTTCACCATTCTAATCTGAGCAACTGGCACAGTTACTGGCATGTAATATCCACTCAAAAGACTGGATAAAAATGTTATCAGGGCATCTAATTATGAATAGGATCCAGCATATCATTGGTATTCAAATGCCACTAACAGGACATACACTTAAACAGCATCAAACCCCAACAAGATGTTCTTGATGCTAGGTAGTCTACTCCACTTAAAGACTAGGTGAAAATGGAGTTTGGAAAAAGTAAAGAGTTTATGAGTGAATGTCTGCTAAATGCAAAAGCTTAAAAGATAGCAGGAATACCAAATTAGGTTGTCTAGCAATATGGAATTATTATATATTTATAAAAATCCATTTTAGAAAAGTATTATATACATTACCTCAGAATCTGTTTTCAGTTGTATGATGTAAAATTTCCTCCTCCGATTTGCTCTCTTATCTTGAACAACAATTTCACGCCAATTTCTGCTTACTTTCCAAACACTATAACAAAAAGATCAGTCTTTATATTGTATATATTCCACAAGATTAACATTTTTTGTTTTTGGTAATAAGAAAAACTTGTTTTAAAGATTTTGGGCAGTAAATTTAAACCTAAACATTTACATTAAAAATATGACCTTGTTGTGCATAGTCAATGCTAAAAAATACATTTTAAAATAAAAATATGACTTGGTCAACATTGTTGTTCCATATTGAGTTACCATATGAAAGAATTCCTATTAAAATATTAAGTATATGCCAGCATTACATTGAGAGATGACTATTTTATAAATGGTCATATAAAGCCAATGTGGGTCCACTGGGAGACTGATTAAGAGGATTTAATTTCAAATGTGGCATTAAGACGAAAAATTTGGAACACGATATACAGCAAATGATTATCCTCTGTAGCACAAGAGGTTTTATCAATTTCTCCTATTACTCTGTTTAACAAATCTGCCATTTTGACTAAATAACTGTGAGAACAATTAATCCTTCATTGGTAGTACTAAGTGCCAAATCGTAAATACTATTATGGGTAGCACCACAACGTTCCTATTTTATTAACTAAAGTTTCCGAGGAGGAAGCAGCTAAAGAAAAGACACAATTTTTGTCCAGTGACTGCTTATTTATCAATAACTTTGACTATATTAATTGTTAAAGAAAAAGCAATCCTCAACTGTTAATCTAGTCTTTTTATTTACTCTGCTTTAACAAATCACTCAAAGGGAATAAGGTGAGGGGGATAAGAAGATTGGAAAAAAGAAGTCACTTGTTATGGAGGGCCCCAGGTAATGCTTGAGTTGTCAACACTACTATTCTTCCAGCTACCGTGGCCACTTCAGTTGCCATGCCTCTCTCTAAGCTGATATATGTGCCTTATCTCAGGGGGAAGGAGAGGAATAGGCAGAAAGTCACCCATTAATGGGGAAGAAATGAACTATATAATCGGGTATTGCCACAAATATTTCAATCGACCAACTCTCCCGTTACCAAGAATGGCACTGCTAACACGGATACACATTCTGCAGTGCACATACTGTGAGTTTTAAATTTGGAGGGATGGCCAGGAGAGGTAATTGTAGAAATATGACTGAATATCAACTGCTAGCACAAATGACCACCCAAAAGTGCCACCTGATTTTTTTATATTAATTGGTCCATATCCAATATAAAATAACATTCCTATATCTCAGCCGTCTCCTTAATTCTTTAAACAAATAACTTATCTTTTTAACATTTTTAAAAGGCATACACCTATGGGTGCACTAATCTGTTTATTATCCTATTTGGGTTACACCACATATATTCCTGATCAACTCTATTGTAAAAGGCCTTAAACTATAATAAGAGTTTGTGGAAAAGTACTGGATTAGAAATTCAAGAGCTTGATTGTAGACTAGATCTATTCCTATCTCTTTGAGTGACTGTTGGCAGGTCACTTAACTTCTGGGTCTCAAGTTTCCTCATCTGTAAAATATATGATTGAACTAGATATTTCAGAAGATTTCCAGCTATGGAATTCTACAATTCTCTACAATAGCCTATAATTAATGTATGGAAGAAAGGTGAAGACGGGCTTTAATGGAAGTACTGGCCATAAAAACAAGAACTCTAGGAACCAAACTCTTGACGTATACTCATCAAGATCTCCCCCAACCATCACCTTGCAGAAATCCTGTTCCACATGACTTCCCTCCTTCCTGGCCGTGGCATTCCCAAGGTTCTCGTCTTCTGATAGCTTTGCAACTCCCCCAAATTGCCAGCATGAACACAGTCTCATGTTAGTATTTGTAACCCCACTTCCCACCCTCAATACTCCTAAATGTCTTAGTCTTTCTTTAATTATGTAGCAGCATTCAATCCACTGGAATATCTGCGAACACAAATCCTTCAGTTTCTAAATTCTTGAAATTCCCCAAAGTAATTAACTTTCACTGCTGTGTTAGCCATGAAAATGAAATAATCCACATTTCTTTGGTCTCTGGAAAGATGAAAGCTAACCATTGTTCTTGGGTTCTAGAACTTAAATAATTAAATGGCATCCTTTGTATGTTGTCATTTCTCAGTTACCACAATGTTTTACATTATTTCTGACCAAGTGTCATAACATTAATACAATTTGCAATCTGACAATAGGATTTGAAGTATTAAATAAATCATGAAGCAACTTCCATGGAATAAAGCTGGCCATCATGAAAATTTAAAGTTCAACTTTTAGTAACTTTCTTTCCAAATGACAGTGATAAGAACTTTACTCAAAAAAAAGACTATATTATTGCTACTAAGGCAGGCTTTTAAATAGAAGGAACTGTACTAACAACCTCTATTGGGAAGTTCACTTAAACCATCTTTGATATAGTATAAGACAACCAGAGACAGAGATAAAACAAAACAAACAAACAAAAGAACAGGACCACCACTTGAGTCACAGAAAAACTTGCCAACTTAAAAAAACATAAAAGTTTTATTTCATAAGCAACTTTTATTTCTTACCTGCATAGGCTTTCTGCAGTCAAGGAATCTAAAACCATAGCAAGAATATGCTGTAAATTTCTATATTTTAATTCTGTTAGGATGTCTAGCTTTTCCAAACCCATTTTCTTGCCAATCAGTCCTGCAAGTAAACACTGCAGTACAGCTATTTTCCCCCCATCCCTTTCTTCTAAGAATTCGTGTGCACTGTTTTGCTGAAATCTTTTCCTTTTACTTTTCATAAAGAGCTCATGCACTAATTGCAAGGCTGGGGTCTTTGATAAATTCTTAAAGCTTAAAGTCAAATCCCCACTCTTATCACTGCCCAGCTGACTCTCTGAGAGGTCAAAAGCAGCTGCTGGTCTTGCTTCAGAGTTGGAGCGGACGGTCTGCTTTTCCTCTTCTGTCTCTGACTGTGAGCCTTGCTCCTGAAGGGTAGACAGTCTTCTTGTCCTTACAAGACGCCTTGACTTTCTTATGGTGTCCCCGACTTTCAGAGTTCCATTATGTTTCTGAAGCAGTTCATGAAAAGAACCCTCTTGGTCAGAGAGGGAATCTTCTGATTTATCCAAGCTAAGTGAGTTAAAACCACTGTCTTCAGGAGTTGAAATATTGCCTCTCACTTCAGTTGAAGGAAAAGGTGCTTGACTCGCATTAAATTTAATATTGGCTACAAGATTACTTACTGGAGTCACAAATATGTCTTCACCTGTTCCACAAGTTGTTCCACTAATAGAGGAGCCCAGAAGTTCGTGATATGTATTCTCATCACTAATGCATAAACTGCTATCGCTAAAGTCATGTGTGATAGAGTCTTTAAAATCATTGCCCTGAATTGGAGATATACATTCAACTTCAAATAGGCTATCATCTTTGGAATTATCTACTGTGGAAGTCTTTTGCTGAGAAAAATTAAGTCTCAATTTTTGACTACTTGAAGTCACTTCTTCTGTTTTTAAAGTACTCGTAACTAAAGAGCTAAAATAATTTTGCCTTGGAACACCTGAAGCACTGCTTGTAATATTTTTTTCTAAATTGAGAACATGGCTTACACTACTTTCTAAAGAACTATTTTGTGATTCAGAGTCCCCCTTTAGAAGAGAGAAGGCTACATCCAACCTTCTGCGTGGTAAATATTTTTTCCCACTGATTTTAGGAGTTTCCCAAAGTTCTGGGATTTTATCCTTTTCCTTCCTAGAGAAGAGAAATTCCTTTTGTGGAGTGGGAGACTCTAAAGGGTGTGGTAAGCTCAGGCCTGAAGTTTCAGGATGCTCATGGATTAATTTGGGGCCTTTTTCTTTCTTTCTAAAAAATTCTTTATCTGTATTATCAAAGCTGTAAGATTTTAACTCATTATAGGCACTATCTTGAAATGAAGATGTGGAGAAGTCTCTGAAGTTGCAGTACTTGAAATTGACAGAAGGAGAGTCCACCTCATTTCCTGCTCCAGTGCTAGCTTGACCCGAGTGCCTTTGTGACATCTTCAAAGTCTCTGTTTCTATAAAGCAAAAAGAAATTTATTCTTTTTTTGGATGAGTAGCCAGGCAGCTTACACCAAAATACATGATTTGTTAGGAATACAGATAATAATGGAAAATTGTATGGCAATTTTAAAAATACTTTAAAAAACCAAATCTACTTCACAATGAACTGATGTGTATCCTACTTAAAACAACTTCTTAACATTATAAAACCATTTTCAGGTTATAAATGCTCACAGATCACTTGACTTAACCATAGTAAGTATCATGCACAGATTTTTTTGAACCACCCTTAAGAAAAAAACCTAGCAGCATCATTTTTAGATTATTTTATTACCTTATGATGACTTTAACAGAACTAAAGTACATGAACTTAGTTTTAATATTCTAGTGTATATATGCTAGTCTATTTCTTTTAAAAGTTCTGGTATGTAAATAAAACTACTTAAAAAACACTATATGCTACTTTTTAAACATGACTTTGGGAAATATGTCAAACTAGGAGTGCTGCTACTAGATCTAACTGCAATAGGCTGAACTCCAGGGTAATGTTATTCATACATATAACATAGACTTGTTGCAGAAATCTAGTCCCCATAACCATTCACAAGGTCTAAATTCCCAGACTTATATCTTTACAAAGACTCTAAATTACTGACACATCCTTCTTGAGCTAACCAAAATAAACCACTGCACCCTAGGTATAGGGCCATTTCAAACTTGGCATGTTGTACTCATTCATGTTTCAGTTTCTAAATATTTTGAGACATAAGGCCAAGTTGCTGGCTTGAATTCACAGATAATAGGCAACTATTTGTGGAAAAACCACCCTTTATAATATTCCTTTTTTTTAAACAACAGACACCCTGTTCTTGCTTATAATATTCTTGAAGTTGCAAATAAAGAATTCAACTCAATCACTTAAAGAAGAACAGTTACTTGGTAATTATTTGAGCAAGGAATATCAGTAGGAAATATTTTACTCCTTAATATTTTGAACAGTATCATCATATTCCTTCTTTTTAGAAATCTGAATTAAATCTTAACTCAAAAAAGCTAAGAAAAGAAATTTATTATACTTCTGATATTTCTCCAGATTATTCTTTGAGGCACTTGGAAATTGTCATTCCTTCAAAGTTTTCTCCAGGATAAATGGCACAAATTTTCTCTATTAAAAGATCCTGGGAAGATATATTTTAGTTGACTGTAATGGAATAGTAATTTATTTAAATCTAAGCTACATCAGTTAAATATGTGAGTGAATGAGCTTTGTTACAAAAGCAAATTGCTACTATAATCACAAAATTATTTCTTTATGGTATATTGATCACTAGAAGATCATTTTTGCTCTGAAAAATATCTAAGTGTTTTTTAACCTTTTAAACCTATACTCCTTTTTGATAAATCTCACACATGTCCTATTCCACTATACATTCTTTCAGGTCACTAACTTCTTCACATGCTCATAATTATCAAACTCTGCTTTCTAGAATTTGTATTATATTTTAAAACAATTTTTGATTTACAAATATTAAATTAATAAGAATGTGTTTTAAAATTTGGCCGGGCGCGGTGGCTCACGCCTGTAATCCTAGCTCTCTGGGAG
>VBSM01001124.1:43473022-43495843 GCA_008086735.1 Cheirogaleus medius
AAAAAAAAAAAAAAAAAAAATTACATCTCCACCCACGAACTGTTTCCACCCCTGAGAATCATTCTGTTAAGTAACAGCTTTCACTCAATTTGATAAAATTAGGTCAGAGTCCTTTTAAAGTTAAAACATATGTAACTATTTCGCCACTTCACCACTAGGTGTCTCACTATGCTGGAAATTGGGAAACTGAAAGGCAAGTTACTAGAAACAAATTGGAATCCCCTTCCCCTCAAGTCCACAGGTTACTTGTTATGAACAGAAAAAATACAGGGTTTTTTTTTCTGCTCATCTACACATTTGAAGTTGCCTCCAACGTGCTTTCTATCCTGTCGTTTTCATCTTTCGACTACACCAAGGCATTGGTCTCAAAACTTAATGTTATAAGATTATTTATGTGAAATCGCGGGCTTATTTTAATGACTCAACAGTTTACTGATGAATCAAACAAGTCTCTTCGATATTTACTTTTTAAAACCAGGCTCCAGACAAAGGGTTGAGAAAACTTATCTCTAAAATGCTCTTTTTAAAAAGAGAAAAAGCACCTATCGAATCAGAGGGTGAATGGACATCATTTAACTGTATTACAACCATATTTCCTTCATTTGTTAAAGGGAAAAATCTTACCATCAGCAAATCTTGAGCTATTAGACGTCAAGGTTATGTAGGACTCCAAACAAGAAAGTCTCTCATCTTTGCCTTTAAAATTCATGCCAGAGAAAGGCCACCTAAAAACTTTAGTTTGAACAATTAATTAAAACGTGTAGCAGCAGCACGGTGAAAGCTAAAAGTTGAAGGGAACATAGAGTACATGCTGCAGGGATTATTTTTAACACTGGAAAAGGCCTAAATCATTCTGAATTTCCTCAGCCCTCCAGACAGCAGTAATCTTAATATCCTTGTTCTCTCCAACTAGTCTCAGAAATGAGTAAATTTCCCAAATTCGGGTTCCTGAAAAGGCAGTGTGAGCTGCAGCGTTGTCATTTACTGGGCAGGTGCTATCAGCGGGTGGGTGGGTAACGGCCTCACCGGCGTCCGAGATCCGCTCGGCCTCCCGCGACCCTCCCCAGGCCGGGCCGGCCCAGGCAGTGGGGGCGGCGGCGGACGGTGGGAGTCACCTGGAGCGCAGGGAGCGGGGAAGCAAAGGGCTGCAGTGCGCCTCCCGAGTCCCAGCACCTGGAAAACACACTGGGGCGTGGGGTCGGGGACCTGGCGGCCCAGAGAGGCCCGCTACCGGGCTCAGAGCTGGGGTCCCCCTTCCCGCCCACCCGGAGACCGGGGCGCGGGCCCGGCGGGGCGCGTCTGGGGCCCGGAGCCAGGCAGCCGCTGCTGGGTGCGCCGGGGAGGAGCCTCGGCCTCGCCCTCGCCCCTAGGGATGCCCGGCTATGGCAACCCCCACGCCGGCTCCTCGCCGGCCGCCGCGTTTCCCTCCTTCGGTTTGAACTGCCCGCCTTGAGTAACCGCTACGCACCGCCTCGCCCCGCCCCGCGCCGCCCCGGCCCCTGCTCCGCCGCGCCCCGCCCCGCCCCGGCCGCCCGCAGAGCCTGGCCTCGCTCTGCCTCTCGCTCTCTCCCTTCCGCCCGGCCCGAGCCCTCAAGGGCTTCCTAGTTTGAAAGGCTCTCCCTCTCCCCTTCCTCACTTTGGGAAGCATTACTGTATTTAGAGAGACTGATACGTCCTGCAGCGGCATGCCATTAGAAATAATGTAGGAGAACTTTCGCTTGAAAATGTTTCTCCAACCTACCGAGTGTAAAAAGCAGGTTACAAATTGAATGGCTCCTTCTAGGTGAAAAGTGTAGATATACACAGGATAAAGTTGGAAAGGTATGAATAACTTGGTTGCTCTATCTTTGGATAGGATTATGTTTGTTTTTCAGTTGTCTTTTTGTCTGTATTTTGTTCTCATGTTTCTACAATGAATATATATGGATTTTGTGTGTGTATATATATATATATATAAAAGAAAAAAGCTATTATCAAAAAACAGACTGAATGTGTTCATTGTTTACTAACATCTCCTTTTTGGCATCACAAATTCCCAAGTACCTTCAATGCCAGATACATTTTTAAACCCTAATTTTTATCCAATAAATATTTACTGAGCTATATATGCCAGGCACAGTCCTATGCTCTTGCCATCTTCCCTAGTCTCCTTTTTCTGGCTTCTTTTCCTCAGCCTATTCCTTAAATGAGATGTCCCACCTCAACATTTTTCTTAGTTTATCATCCCTAGCTTATATAATTCTCATTCAGATCTTCGGCCATAACTTTTAAGCCAGTAACAGTTGCCAACACCACTCTCCTCTGACGGCATTGCTTTATATGGAAGTCCCTTGGTCATCTAAAATCAAACTCATTAACAATTATTAAGTTCCAACAACATGCCAATTATTGGGCTAGGTACTAGATATACAAAGGTGAGGAAGGCACAGTTACTGTCATTAAGGGGCTCATTGGTACAGTGCAAGTGCTAAAACAGAGGAACAGTAGTAGCACAAAGGAAAGAGGGATCTGGTGAGCCTACTAGAGAAGAGGATGCAGTGCTAACTTCATAATGACCATGACATGAGGTAGATTTTGATGGACAAGTGGCAATTTAAAAGGCAGACAATAGAGAATTCCAAACTTAAAACAAAATGTAGAAGAGCAGGAAAATTCCGTACTCAAAACAAATTGTGCAAGAGCAGTTGGGCACGTTAGAGAAACTGCAAATGATTTGTTATAGCTGGAAGCTAAGACTTGGTGGAAGAAAGGGCATGAGAAAATTCTTGAGAAATGAAGAAACCAAGTCTTGGAGAGTTCTGGATACATGTTAAGAGTCTGAAGTTTATCCTCTAGGTAATGCAGAGCATTTTAGAAAGGCCACTCTGGTGGTATAATGGAGAAGAGAATGAAGAGAGGTGAAGGGGACTGCAGGGAGACCACTAGGAAGCTACTGCATCTCCCCAGTAGATAGTCGGGGTGGAGAAGAACCTGAACTGGATATATTCAGTTGGCAGAATCAATTGCATGGGGCAAGGAGTAAAGAGTACAGGCTTGAGAGAAAACAAGATGAATTTAGGGGGAGATTGTTAAGTCTAAGGTACCTGTAGCACTTAGGTAAGGAATTCATTAACTACACATTCTTAAAGACAGCACCTCTGAAGCCTACCACACACTCTCAGGAAAAACAAATCATTATTACAGCCATTTTGTCCTTCCCTGTCCAGCATTTGCAATCCTTCTGCTGAATTCTGTTGAATTTTCTCTGCATAATTTATTACTTTCTAAAATCCCATATTATCTACTTATTTAATGTCTGTTCCCCATTCCCATCTCATTGTTAACAGGGCAGGGAGTGTTGCCTATAGTTAAATAAAATCCACATAATTCCAAAACACCATTTAAACATTGCCCTGTTCTTCTTTTCCTTAGTTAATTTATTTTTCTTGTGTTATTTTATTACAATGGAATAGTAAAAGAGTATATCATAATTCCTTTATATTGTTCAAGGAAGAATAATTTTCACCCCTCCCTACCCCCAAAAGGGAAAAAAGGCACCTGGTTATATGTAGCTTGCCCTGAGCTTTATTTATATACTCCAGATTTAAACCAGTGAGATACATTTTCACAGTCTTTTGCCTTTTTTATTTCCTTTATTGGATTGGGTGTCATACCATCACTGACTTCAGAATTCTAAAACCCATCTGTTTTCCACAAGATCTAATGCTTCTTTGTAGAACCATCCAATAAAACATGATGGAAGATTTCCCCAATTACCATAACATTCAAACTATGCAGATATACTTAAGTGAATATGATTAAGGAAAAAGGAAAGGCAGAGATTTGGGGGGAAAGTAGCAATTTCCATCTCCATAACCATTTTATAAGGAGTTAAAAGTGTGATTGTCCAGGATGTCAAAACAACTACCCCCATTTGAAGAGAGCAATGCAATGATTTCTGCCATCTAGCAAGTGCTCAAGAAATGTTAGTTAATGTTATCATTAATAATGGGATTGCTTACACTGAGCATGCTCTATAGGAATCCTAAAACTACAGGTTTCTGCTGACAGGAAAGAGAGTGTTATATTGGGAACTAGCACCAATGTGAACTCTTGTTGAAATTCTAGATCTCCTTGCTATGACTTGTCATTACCCTGCCCTTCTGTAGGGTCCCAGAATCTATTTGTATTCTACATGTGTTGATCCATTCTGATCTCTGTAGATTGTTCTGTGCCAGAATCATCTCGATATTTCAACCAGAGAGTTAAAATCCAATACAGCTTGCAAATATGAAAGTTGCACTTTGGGGATCACTCCATTATCTTTCTCTTATGACAACAGTGGTTCTATCTAATACTTCTTGTAGGAAAGCCTATTTTGACTCTTGTATTGCATTACATCTTTGGTTGAAAGGACAGGTACTTTGAAACAGGGCTGATGATCAAAATATCTATGTTCTGTATGTCTGTGGAAGAAGAAACTGGGAACTGCTGTTTCCCTGGAAATTTTTAAATTGGTATATAGGAAGACTGGAAAGATCAAGACCTCAAGCTGGTCTGTGGAGATGCAACCACAGTTTGAACTCCTGGAAGTGAATGGTGAAGCTCAAAGTCCTCAAGTTGCCGGTGGAGGACCAGAAAGGAGAGTAGCCTGCTTTACAAGATACCAAAGACATAGTGCATGCTGGGAGAATGCAAGCTTGCTTCTCCGAATAATTTTATAATAGTTATTAACAACTGCTTAAGTTATTTTTGAATTTCAACGACTTTATCTTCTTCACTTACTTTTAATATAATTAAAACGCTTGCTCTGAGAAAAGCAAACAAGTATAAACGTTCTGAACCGAACTGATTTATTTCACTGAAATGTTGATCTTTGAAAGAACGCAGCACCTCCACTGAGCAGAACGTTTTGTTTTTCTATGGAGAAATACATGGGACAGAGGAGAGGGTCAGTAGACAGTTAAAGCTTCAAAAATCCCTTAGCTTTAAGTGGGAGTTGTTGATGTAGCCACCCTCACGCTAGCCTTTGCTTTAAAACGAGTAAAAGGAGTAGGAGAGAGGGATGACAGGAGCCTAGAAGAGAAACGGCCAGAAAGCAAAAACGAAATCAAGGAAAGGCTAGGAAGCGGCTGCCGCATTGCCCCAGCACAGGTACCAAACAATTTGAAAAACATAATTTGGAAAGTGTTTTTCTACGTGAAAATCATTCGTGGAGTCGATTCTTTCATGTTCGTCGCTAGCCTAGGATTCCACTGGCACTTGTCATTGCGGTTTCTCTTCTAACCTCTGCCCTTCCGGAAAAGTATTACTTTCAACTAACTTCGTTAGCTGAGGGCGAAACAGCACTTAGGACCACACAGTCTAACATACAAAAGCACCCGCTTGCTCGCCTTTGCCCAATCCAGGTTCCCGGCTACTCCCAGGGCGGAAGGGGCGGAGACTCTACTGTGCGTCATATGCTGGCGCCGGAAGTTGGCAACGACACAGCTTCAAACCGGGTTTTGTTTGGAATCGCGGTGAGAGAAGTTTCTCTGTGCTGCCTAGGTAGGGAATTGGTGGCTTGGGATTCGTGCGTGGGTATTTGGGCCAAAACTGGAAAGACGCTTGGGGTTAAAAAGGTCGAGTGTGGAGTTAGAGTTGGGAGGGGCTGGATATAGAGTCTGCAATGTGGGTTACAGTTGAGTGGGACTGGAGATAGCGTCCATGCTGCCAGCCTTTCCTTGTTTAGCCGCTAGGAATTATTTCATTTTTTTTCACCTTCGGTTAGCCTGTTCTGTTGAGAGAGATAATTTTTTTTTTGCTATCTCCGGCTAAAGTTTGGAAAAATAGAACTTGTTAAATAAGAATGCGAGCCCTGCAGTTATATCTGAATCCCTTTGCCTCTTAAACTGAGTAATCCTGCAGAGGTTAACTTCTCTAAGCCTCGGTTTCTTCATCTATAACATAAGAATGATATTTCCTAGGATTGTTGTGGAGGTTATAGTGAAATAACACGTATAAAGTATATATTATTGTGTCTAGTTTGGGATAAAAGCTCAATACTTGTGTGTTTGAGTATATTTCATCCTTTATACCTAATCCATAGGGTTTAGGAAAAAGTACAGATTAGGAATTGGGACCTTTTTAGCTTTTCCTGAGAAAAATGGGGACTGGATTTGTGAGAAGCCCCTTTGAGATATTCAGTATTTGAATCTGTGATTTTAGGGACTAACAATGGACACCCAGAAGGACGTTCAACCGCCAAAGCAGCAGCCAATGATATATATCTGTGGAGGTATGAGTAGCACTTACATAAAGTAAGAGTGTTTTACTTTAGTTTTTTGAAATTATTACGTTTATCCTTTGTTTAAATTAGTTAATTGATGTTCAAAGTTACAAAGTAGAATACATTAGCAACCACTTTTTAAAAAACTTCTTGTTAAGATAATCGTTTTCTCTCCTGAGAAAAGAGCCTACAACTATTTTCATTCCTACCAAATATATTTAGTAATAGCAGCATGTCCTTGATATTGAGTGTGTTTCAGTGCTTTGGGTTGGCTTGGGTGAAAAATACAGTTAAGATAATTTGCTTGTCTGTAATATTTTCCTTTTAGGCATTGAGTAAATGTGTTTTGTTTTCTAGAATGTCACACAGAAAATGAAATAAAATCCAGGGATCCGATCAGATGCAGAGAATGTGGATACAGAATAATGTACAAGAAAAGGACTAAAAGATGTATCCTTTCAACTATGCTTTCTAAATATGAAGTAGGAGAAAATGAAGGATGATACTAGGGTTGATAAATACAAATTTCTGGTAAAACTGGATTACAGTATGTATTTTAAAAACAAACACGATTTAGCATTTTCATGCATCAGTGTATAGGTTCTAAATAATCTAAATACTAGTTGATTTTGATTCTTACAAGTTTATTTTTCTGGGATTCTGTACAGTCATGCTTAAGGACAGGGATGCATTCTGAGAAATCAGCCTTAGGTGATTTCATTGTTCTTACACAAACCAACATGATATAGCCTACTACACACCTTTGCTATGTGGTATAGCCTATTGTTTCTAGGCTACAAACCTGCACAGCATGTTATTGTACTGAATATTGTAGGCAGTTGTAACACAATGCTAAGTATTTGTATACCTAAACACAGAAAAAGTACAGCAAAAATGCAATTAATCTTATGGGGACCACTGTTGTATTTGTATATGCAGTCTGTTTTTGGCCAAAATGTCCTTATGTAGTGTGTAACTATTTAAGTATATTCTTGAGCTTGAGTTTATGGCCAAACTAAATTATAGGGGGGGAAATAAAAATATTGTGTGTACTACTTAACGAGAAAATGTAGGGCCACAAATTAGTATAAATACTGAGAGTAAATTGTTATGTGGTAACAGTTTTAAAGATCAACAAATTACTGCCTTTTACATTGCTTCAGTGTTTTTTGATGCATTGATCTTTTGTATCATGGAAAAGGTCATAAAAATTGAAATAGTTGTTTTAGTTCATCTACAATTGTCATAGTAAATAGTAAATCCCATTCTTTTGTGCATTTTAAACTAAATAACAAACTAGCCTATTACAAAGAGAAGGTGATTTGGAAGCCTGAAATCTTATATATAATTTTTAAGTACTTTTGTTGTCCTTAACTCAGTTTAATACAGTGGTGGTTTTTGATGCCAGATGAAACCTGTGAATTTAGAGGATTGTCTTCATTTGTACTTGGATTTGCCCCATTAATGTTTCTCATTGTTGTATAACTTTTGGTTTAACATACAGTAATACTCCCCACTTATCCTCAGGGGATATGTTCCAAGATCCCCAGTGGATACCTGAAACCTCAGATAGTACCAAACCCTACATATGCTATGTTTTTACTATACATACATACCTATGATAAAATTTAATTTATAATTTAAGCACAGTAAGAGATTAACAACAATAATAAAATAGAACAATTATAACAATATACTATAATAAAAGTTATGTGAACGTGACTGGTCTCTCTCAAAATATGTTATTGTACTGTACCCACCTATTTGGGGACTATGATTGACCATCAGTAACTGAAACCACAGAAAATGAAACTGGATAAGGGGGGACTACTGTACTTATGAATACAACTATATACATATTTTGTTTTTAAAACCATATTGTATTTAGGTATCAATATTTTGAATAAAGAAAATTTTTGTTCAATTACATGATTTTTAATTTTATTGTATATATAATCTGACACACAATAAAGGTTAAAAGTGCTTCCCCAAACCACACTTTTAATCAAAACCTAAGTCAGCTGGTGTCCTTGTTAAAAGTGCAGATTTCTAGAGCCCTCTGAAGGTCTGATTATATAAGTTTCTTGGAAACCGCTGTTCTTTGTCATCAACTGTTTATAAACTCTAATGTCATTTCGTACAGAGTATGCCAGTGCACTTGCTTTCAATCTGCATACATCATTTGAATTCAGTTTTTAATTTATTACTTAGTATAATGGTATAATTACTTCCTGTATTTTCTGTATAATGCTTGACTATTTTTTAAATCTTGGAAGAGGGAAGGGAAATTTTAATGGTTGCTTTCTGTAAGGCAAAATCAACCCTAAGCAAAAGTGGATGAAGCAGGCTATTCAGGTACAGTTTCCCCCAGGTATAATCATTCAGGTCAACAATATCTGCTTTTAGGATATAAAAAGAATAGGGATTGATTTACACTGAATTTTTAGATAAATGTTTAAATCGTTTGCCTTGATCTTAGGGATGGGAATTAACGGTCACACTTACATTCTGTTGTAAGATTCCACAGTTAAGGGTTATGTTAACCTCCATAACATTCATTTTAAAGATTAGATATATGCCAGTTTTATTAGCTGTGTCTATGGTATTCAAAAAATTATCCTTGACATTTTTTTTAAAAACACCTGTATTTCTACTACTATCTTCATATACTAAATTCTATAAATTTATTATATGCTATATGAAGTGCTGCCATGCTCAGACTTTTAAAGAATGCTTCCTTGGTCCAGGTTTTACTTTCCATAGTTTTCATAGTTTTATAATTTTGCTTTTGAATTTGTCCTTTTTAGATATGGGAGTACCAATATATGATATATCTTTATGACAGTCCCCTAAACAGATAAATCCCAGCTCATTGGATAATGTAGTTCTCTTAACTCCTCTAATTTCAGCATAGGTCTTTTGCATATCAGTAGTTTAATTGAATATTGTTATTCAGTTAACTGGACAGAGCAACTTAACGGAAAAAGTATTACTGGAACTCACTGCTTTTAGTTAGCTTTTTTGCTCTTTGTGCTCCCTTTATAGACTGGACATAATTTTACCTCTTGCGTACTGGGAAAGTTTTAAGGGAAAAATTGCTATAAAATTGCTTTTAAAATATTATTTTGAATAGTGCTTTATCAATATGAAAATTTGTAAACTTGAGCTTAAAGTTAGCATATATCTTGTCCCTTAATAACTGACTATGGACATACTGAAAACCATGCCCATGTCCATGGGAAAAGCACTGAATGGAGATTTGTTCAAATCCTGCCCTGCTATTCAGTGACTAGCCAATTTACTTCATTTCTTTTAACTTCAGCTTCATTATCAAAGTGGATGAATTGTCAGTACATGGAGGTAACAGTACTTTAAGACTCTGTGAGAGATTGGAGTTACGAAAAATTCAAAAATGGATGAAATCAGAAATAAGTAGGTGTATAGAGGTAGCTGAAAAGGTAAAAAAAAGTTGCTTCCTCATACCTAAACATATATCCCCACCCCTCCTAGAATAATTTCTATGTAGAAAATTAGTCAAGGTGGAGTGGTTATTATAACAAATGACTGACGAATGAGAATATTACTGAAATAGGGGAGAAAGCTTGTGTAAAAACTCTGGGATGGAAAGTGAGCTTGTCTTGTTCCCACTTCAGAATGAAGCCCACATGACTCAAAACTTCACAAGCTAGGGGACAGTAAGAGGAGATGAGCTTGCAAAGGTGGGCAGAGGTCAGCACTCTTAGGGTCTTGTGATGGGAATACATTGGGACAGCAAGCAGGAGAGTGACCTAGTTTAAGACAAAAAAATTGCTCAGGCTGTTGTGTGGAATGGACTGTACAGGGACAGGTGGCAGCAGGGAAACCAGTTAAGGCCAATGATAATGGTGGCTGGGCCAGGGCAGTAGCAGGTAAGAAGTAGCTGGTTGTGAGATATGTTTTGAAGTTGAGCCAGTAGGACTTATTGATGAATTGGCTGGTAATTAAGAGCTCAGTAAACAGTATGGGTTTTGGTGTAATTGGATCCATATACCCACACTGCCACTTATTAGCTGGCTGTAAGACCTTACAAGACCTCACTTTATATATATTTCCTTGTTTCTTGGATATAGTATCTTCTTTTATCTCTGTGAAGACTACAGTGATGATCATTTTCATTTGCCTACATAGTCTATTTCTTTCAAATTGCTTTTTATCCTTGTTTATTCAGCATAAATGTATACATAATTATAGCCAGAAAAAATCATTAAGTGTGAGTGAAAAGAAAATGACAGGGCATGTGGAATTACCACCATTCCCTAAATACCTAAAGGATTTCTTCCTATGCTGGAAATAAAGTGACGTGAAATTATGGTAGGCTGAGTGTTTTGAACTTACAGCATAATTATGGAGGAAGTTTGCTGGCTAGAATGAGATGTGAAGTGACTTTACATTCTAAAGTTTGAATCTGTGTCTAAAGCATGCAAATTTAACATTCTCCAGCACTGGCAATGGAAATAATAACATAATTAATCATAGCTTGAGCATTAGAATTTTTACCACTAAGTGCTTCTTCACAAACTGTAAGTGTGTAATTTAAATGCAAAAGGGGAAGAGAAATAGCATTTATTGAACCGTTACGTGCTAGGCACGGTACTGGGTGCTTTGTGTTCATCATCTATTTTAACTAGTATGAACTTATAAAACTGAAGTAAAGTTCCTGACAAATGATCGTTGTTGTTTTAATTATCCGAATTGTATTGTCTTATTCACATTTGTATCCCTGCGCCTACTACGGTGCCTAACTCATAACCAGCACTCTGAAAATGTGGAATGCATGAAAAGAAAGAGGGAATCTTGACTTTCATTTACTCTTTTGTTTAAAATGGAAGGGGTTAGTAAATCTAAGTTGCAATGCACTCTGAATTTTTAATTACGTTTTTATAGTCAAGTAGGAGTAGGTAATCAGTTTACCTAGCAGAGAGTACAAAACTCCAAGATATCAGAATAGTGACAGCGTCTTAACTCATTCTACAGCCAATTGAAACTCAAAGGAGAGGACACTTCAACTATTCTCCCCAAATAGTGCTAGGTCCTGGCGAAGGTGGGGAAGGTGAAGCTGGGGCCCGGGAGGCCAATCAGTGGGATGGCAGGTCCGGGAGCGGCCAGTCATCCCGCGGATGGCCTAGTCTCCGCCCCCGGCCCTCAGCCTGGCGCTCTGCTCCGGGCCGAGGCGACAGCCCCGCCCCGCCCCCAGCACCTGCAGCGCCGCGGGCCAAGGTGTGGCGGCCGGTTCTCCGCCGGGCGCGGGGCTGAGAACAGGTGAGTGCTTGCGAGTGCCTGCCGGCAGGGAAGAAAACACGTCTCGGGTCGCAGTCCCGCCCTGCGGAGGAGAAAGACGGAGGCGGAAGAGCAAAGGCACCGACGGACTCAGGTGACAGACAGCGTGCTGTGGGATGAACGACCTTCCTGGGCGGGGGAAACAAACTGGGGGCTTTCCAGGCCGCGGCGGGCGGTGGCGGATGGTGGGGCGCGGTCCCAGTGGTGGAGTCCGCGGGGTCTGCCGGCAGCAGTCAGCCCTAGGGACCAAGTGGGGGTGGGGAGCGATTTCAGACGGTTGCGGCTGTCAGTAGAGCTCCGGGCTCCCGGCCAGCCCCTGAGCCCGCGGGCCGCGCTGTACATAGAAACCGTTGCTACGGCGGGAGGATGCCATTTCCTTTCGCGCTCCGGCCGCTGGGGGCGCTCGGCCTGTGCAAACTGGAAGGAAGGTCCCTTGGTGGGAGAGACCCAGGTTTTCGCGTTACTAGTCCCTAGCCCTGTGCAGTGGAGGTAATGCTGATAAACTGACTAGGAACTATGCACAGTGGATGTGGATCAGGATGGCGGAGAAGAAATTAAATCCCCCTAGGGCCAAAGTTTTCCTAATTAGAGACCAAGACTGCAAACAGGTGAAAGAGTTCTAAAGAGAGCAAATAAAGTATTGTATGACTTGTTTTTTGAAACTTGAGAATTAACATTTAGTAATCTTGAGGATGTGTATCCTACAGAAAAAATAAAAGCATGGTAGTTTTCAGAAAGGATTCTCAGAAATGTTAAAATAATGTTCAGAATGAAATTCATTTGATTAGATAATAGATGGCTTTATCATTTCATATGCGTTTTATTATATTTTATTCAAATCATAAAATCTCAGGGGTTGCAAGATACCTTCAATTCAATGTAATCTATTTTAATCCCATTACGTGAAAAATCTCTCCAACCAAAGATCCTCCAGCTTGTTAGAAAAATTCTCCTAAGGCAACCCATTCTATTCTGGGCAGCATCAATAATTTAAAAGTTCTTCATCTTGCCTTCTTGTAACTTCCACCTTTAAGGTTATTCTTGTGATTAGAGCCATTAATCAATGAGCCCTGCAGGTATGGTGTGAAAGTCACATCTAATTTTTCAGCTGGATCTCATCTGAAAGCTGAAGAATTGTCATCTATAATATATTCTAGATCCAAATCAAAGCCAGCAGGAATATGGAAGAGAAGCTGATGAGTGTCCTCATTTTCTGCAGAGATCTGATGACCAGTTTCCCAGAGGGCAGTCATGCTGAAAGGAATATACTTATATGAATTAGACACATTTCTCCTTCTTTTTTTTTTTTAAATTATCACCCAGTACAGTCTAGTGCAGTGTTTTGTCTCTTTTTAAAACTTTGGCAGTGACCCACACTAAGAAATATAGTTTATTTTGCAACTTTGTGCATTTATATACACACATAATTTCCATTTATATAGACATGAAATAAAAGTTTTTATAAAACAGTTTTTACTTGAATGTTATATGCTAGGTAATCTACTTTTTTATTCTACTCTATCTCATAAAATAATGCTGATTGCAATTCACTAAATTGATTTCATGGGTTGCTACCTCAGTTTGAAAAGCACTGGTATTAATACAATGTTTAAGTATATTGGCTCAGTAGTTAGCCTCCTGAGATTCATATCTTCAGTTCACTTGTCAGCTTTCTCATCTGTAAAATGGGAGTAATTAATATCTTTTATGAGAGTGGTTTTGAAGATTAAGTGTAATTTAACTCCATGAATATTGACTGTTATCACTACTATCTACTTAAAATAAAACCTACCTGATACAGTAGTTGAAGGATTAAAGGAAGTAATCTATGTAAAGCACTTAGAATGGTGCCCAGCATGCATTAATCACTACTTAAGTATTTGTTGCTGTTATTATTATCATCATCATTAGCAACAGTATCATTAGAGTAAAACTCTCTAAGGTCTCCTTATTCCCAATTCAATTCAGCAAATGTTTCTTAAGGGGTATAAGGCACTATGTATTATGTTAGTCCTGGAGCGATGAGGATGAATAAAGTGAGATCTCACAGTCTAGAATGGAACACAAAGAGACATAATTAAAATATGTGCTACATGCTATGAGAGAGGTCTGTATAGAGTGCTGTTAGAACACAGTTCTGGGAGCTATTCATTGATGGCAGTGAGTGGGAGGGAGTGTAAGGAGGCAGGAAGTGGGAAAGAGGGCAATGTGAAAGAAAGTTATAGAAAGGGCTGGGCACGGTGGCTCATGCCTATATATAGGTAGTTCCAGCTACATGGGAGGCTGAGGCAGGACGATCACTTGAGCCCAGGAGTGTAAAATCAGCCTAGACAGTACAAAAAAAAAAAAAAAAAAAAAAAAAAAAAAAAAAAAAAAAAAAAAAAAGCCAAACCCAGAAAAAAAAGGATGTTATTTATGTTTGTGCTGAATCACAAAGGATGACTGGGATGTTAACAAACAGCTAAAGTAGAAGCAGGTCATTCAAAATTAATAGTAAAAGATATCTTAAAAAGCAGTTATAGCATCAAAACCTGCTTGGTCATTGTATTCCAGCTTTGCTTAAGTGAAGATTAACTGAAATAATTCATACATGGCACATAGTAATTTAACTTCATAAATATTAACTGTTGTTGTCAGGGAGAGAGAATATAGTAGTCTTCCTCCTTGAAAAAAACACTCCACCTCCTTTTCTACAGAAGTACTTAGGTGGTTATTACTATCCAAATTGGGTATTATTATATATATTAGGTTTGTGATTGTTTTCTATACTGTATTTCAGCCATGGCTGCCAAAGAACATCCATCATTGTGGGGCTTTGGAACAACAAAAACATTTAAAATTCCCATTGAACATTTGGATTTCAAGTATATTAAAAAATGTTCAGATGTTAAACACCTGGAAAAAATTCTCTGTGTGCTCAGGTAAGGATTTAAAAACCATTTTCGTGTTTCAGTGTGCCAGTTTAATTATCTTATAGCCTTCTAAAAGTGGAAGCCACATTAGAAACATTGGAGAAGGGGTACACAGAGAAAAAACCATGTGAGGACTCAGCAAGAAGCGCTGGCATCTGCAAGCCAGGAGGAAAGACCTCAGGAGAAACCAACCCTTCTAGCACCTTGATCATGGACCTCCATCCTCCAGAACTGTGAGAAAATAAATTTCTATTGTTTAAGCCAAGAAAAAAAATATATATTGGAGAAAATTTTCAAATATTAAGATTGTTGTTTTTGCCCATGTATGGTAGGTTCCAAAGTGGTGGTTATGATCCTCTGGTTATTAATACTTTGGAGAGTTCTGTTTAGGTCTACTTTTACCATAAGACTTAGGCTAATTAGCATCCAAGAGTGCATTTTTCTTGCTGCTTCCATGTTTCCTAGGAAAAGGCAAAGTAGCTGTGAAAGTAGCCCTTAGGAGGTAAAGTTATCAGCCTGTGCTGATAAAGTTCTTTGGTACTTTCCCCACCTCATGTCATCTGACAACAAAGGAGGATGACTCACTGCAAACTGATCACATGGAGGATGGTGGAGAGGCCTGGATATAATATTAGAAGGTAGAGGATGGGGGCCTTTTCAAGGGAGAGCCCCATGGTGGTGATTGTCAAACTTTAATATGCATCAAATGTAGTTATTAAAGTTGCAAATTTGAGGGCCCTATTCCCAGAGACTCTGCTTCAGGAAATCTGGGGTAAGCAGGCTGATAGGAACCCACTTCAATAAACAGTGCCCTGTGGGGTACCAACCTGTGATACCTCTTTTCTTTCCTCTGAACTTCTTTCTTGTCACTGTGTTCTTTCCCTTTTCTCTTTCATCACCTTTAGCCTCCTGTCCTTCCTGCTTGTTCCCAGCCAGAGTTGATGTAATAACCCCATCATTTCTGAAATGGAAAGATGAAAAATCATATCACTGTTTTCCCTTTGTTTGTCTCAGCAGAGTATTGGTCATGTATATTTGGTCAAGGGCTGATTAAAAAAATGTGAAGTTTATGGGATGAAAGAGTGTGAAAGCCACAGTTATAATGTTGGTTCCAAGAAATTCCATTAGTAGCCTAATTAAATTAAATTGTATTGACTTGGAATTGTTTTTCAAAATTTAATTTGGAAATGGGACTTACTTATATTTTTCTAGAAATTTAAGAGTGAACAGACTTACAAGAGAATGGAAAAAGATTGATTTTCCTTAAAAACAAACAAAAAAGAACACATGTCTCCATTTACCTCTCTAAGGAGGGAATTCTGTTCCTTCAGTGGTTGAATTTAGGGATGTTTTGTCTAAGCTGCTTCTCTGCCGTTTTCTTCCTATCCCTTTGGAAAAAGAAAACAAAACTGAACTGTGAACAGAAACTCTTCGTTAAAAAGGAAGTCCAAATTCTCTCTCTTTGCCAGTCTCTAATATTGAATTTGCATTTATAAGTTTAAAATTACCTCATGTACAAAATGAACATATATATGTTAAAGAGGAGAAAGAATGTTATTTATTCCACTTTTAAAGCATGTGATGGAAATTGGTTTCTTTGGGGTTCCTTGTTTTCTTTGTTGCATCACTCTGTAGATTAGCAGATAACAGGGAGGATATACTGGTTGAGCAAGGAGCGTGGAAAGCCAGCAGCCCAGCCTTCACCCTTTAGATCTCTGCAGAACCCCTGGGCTCCATGGAATCAAGCTTGCAACCCACTAGTCTAGATGATCTCTAAATAATGTGCTAACTGTAAAATTATGATTTATTTATTTATTTATTTTTAAGATCTGGTGAGGAAGGATATTATCCAGAACTTACAGAGTTTTGTGAAAAGCGCCTTCAAGGCTTGGCTCCTGCAAGTAGAGCTTTGAGGAAAGATAAACCAGCAGCTACAGCATCCAGTTTTACAGCAGAAGAATGGGAAAAAATTGATGGTGATATAAAGGTATAGAGTAACACCAGTTTTTGATAGATATTGTCATGATATTGCGTATATGTCTACCTCACGTACCTGAAATCCTAGGCTTCTTGTTTGTCGGCGAAGGGCTTTTAGTGGTATTGACTTAGGTAGTATTGGTTGCTTCTTATACCCAGGTTCTCCTGGTATACATTGTGAATTTGTGTGTGCACACATGCATTCACGTGTGGATTTTAACTGGCTAAATAATATCCCATCCTATAAAAGAATTATAATTTAATCAGCTTCAATAAATAGTGCCATATAAAGGTTTTTTTCCCCCTGAGAAGCCCTAAAGGAAAAACATATTTATTCATAATTTTTTTACACCTCTCTGGTTCTTTCCTCAGAATAAATTAGTAGAATTCAAATTGCTTGATCAAAGGATTTGAATATTTTTAAGGCTTTTGAAACAGATTTCTGTGTTCTCAGAAAAGTTGTGCCTTCATCCTCTCCCACCAGCAGTATATAAGAATGCCCATTTTCAGGTAACCTTCGCTGGATACTGTAATCATTTTTAATCAATTAAATAGTTCGAAAAAAATGATAGCACAGTAGTCTCTTTTTATCCTTGGGAGATTTGTTCCAAGACCCCCAGTAGATACCTGAAACTGTAGATACCAAACCCTGTGTATACTGTTTTTTCCTATCCATACATGATACAGTTCAATTTATAAATTAGGCACAGTAAGAGATTAATAACAATAAAAATAAATTAGAACAATTATAACAATATACTGTTATAAAAGTTATGTAAATGTGGTCTCTCTCTCTCTCACAAAACATCTTATTGTACTGTACTCACCTATTTTCAGACCAAAGTTGGCTGCAGGTAACTGAAACTTTGGAAATCAAAATTGTGGATAAAGGGGGAATACTGTAATGTATTTTTTGATTATTAGTAAAATTGAATTATTTTTCATCTGTCTGTCACTTGAATTTCTTCTTTTGTTAAGAAATCTTTATTGGCCAGGGGCGGTAGCTCACGGCTGTAATCCTAGCACTCTGGGAGGCCGAGGCCAGAGGATCGCTCAAGGTCAGGTGTTCAAAACCAGCCTGAGCAAGAGCGAGACCCCGTCTCTATACTAAAAATAGAAAGAAATTAATTGGCCAACTAAAAATATATAGAAAAAATTAGCTGGGTATGGTGGCGCATGTCTGTAGTCCCAGCTACTCAGGAGGCTGAGGCAGAAGGATTGCTTGAGCCCAGGAGTTTGAGGTTGCTGTGAGCTAGGCTGACACCACGGCACTCTAACCCAGGCAAAAGAGTGAGACTCTGTCTCAAAATAAATTAATAAATAAATCTTTATTGATTTATTTTAATCAGCTTTATTGGGGTATAATTTATATTCAATAAAAATTACCAACTTTATAATGTCCATTTCACTGAATTTTGACAAATGTATGTGATATAGAACATTTCTATCACCCCCAAAGGTTTCCTTTTGCATCTGGTTTCTGGAAACCACTGAACTGCTGTTTGTCACCATAGTTTTGCCTTTTCTAGACTTTCATATAAATGTAATCATACAATATGTTGTCTTTCCTGTCTCCTTTCACTTAGTTTTTGAGATTCATCTATGTTGTTACATGTGTCCATAGTTCAGTCCTTTGAAATGCTGAGTAGTATTGAATTGTATGCATATCCCACAGTTTGCTTACCCATTTACCAGCTGGACAAACTCCAAAAATGCTTTCCATAGTGGCTGTACCATTGTCTTGCTGTCTCGGGTGACAGCGGTGGAGCAGGTGGAAGGAGAGGCAAGAGAGGCAGGCATATTGGTGTGACTTTGCAGAGGTACACTGTAATTTCTGTCCAACTTTTTTGTTTTCCTTTCTCTAGAAATGTTTCTATGTGGTACCAATCCTTCTTCCACCATTTCCTTTAGTTTTAGTGTTCTTATCATAGAAGAGTCCATGTCATAAAAGAAGTCAAAAGCAGTCTTGAAAAATCAGAACCCTTCTGCCAGATTGCCTAGTGTCAGTTTGGTTTTTTGGCACTGCTTTTATGTCTTTTTCCCCATTATCTGGCACTAGTTTGGAAGCACTCATCTCCATCAAGTGATCTGTTATTTCCTCTGATGTGGTATCTATTAGCTCTTGAATTTCTCCAAAATCCATATCTTGAAACCCTCACCCCCACCCCACACACCTTTTCTTTGGCCATATCCACAATTTCTTTCATGACTCCCTTGATTTCCTTGGTTATAAATCTTGTGAAGTCCTGCACAACATCTGGACACAGTTTTCTCCAGCAGGAATTTATTGTTTCAGGCTTGATGGCTTCCACAGCTTTTTCTTCCTTAAAATTAAAAGAAATGTTTTTTTTCTTTTTAAAGAGGTGGCATCTCACTATATTGCCAGGCTTGAGTGCAGTGGCTTTTCACAGGTGTGGTCATAGCAAACTACAGCCTTAACTCTTGGGTTCAAGCAAGTCTTGGGTTCAAGCGAGTCCCTTAACTTGGCCTCCCAAGTAGCTGGGGCTACTGGCTTTTTCTGTAACAATGATGGCATCTTCAATGGTGTAATCTTTCCAGACTTTCATGATGTTCTCTCTGTCAAGGTTACCTTCCATAGCATTGACAATCATTTCCATAGAGTACCCTGTGTAATGAACCTTAAAGGTCATTATGACCCCTTGATCTAGAGACCAAAATAGAGATGTTGTATTTGGGGGCAAGTAGACCACTTGGATGCCTTTGGTGTTGAACTCGTGGGGTTCTGGGTGGTCAAGGGCATTGTCCAATATCAAAAGAACTTTAAAAGGCTGTCCTTTACTAGTGAGGTACTTCCTGACTTCAGGGACAAAGCATCAGGGGAATCCATCCAGAAAAAGTATTCCTCTTATCCAGGTCTTCTAGTACAACCAAAGGACTGGCAGCTGGCATTTGTCCTTTCCCTTCAAGGCTCCAGGGTTAGCAGTTTTATGCCAGTCCTGATCATAAATCTGACTGCATTGCAGAAAACAGCAGAGTTAGCTTATCCCTTCCTACCTTAAATCCTGGTGCTTGCTTCTCTTCCTTACTAATAAATCTTATTTGTGGCATTTTTTCCCCTAGAATAGGGCACTTTTGTTTACATTAAAAACCAGGCAGATATTCTTTCTCCTCAGTGATTTTCTTAATGGCATCTGGGAACAAGTCTGCCGCCTCTTGGTGGACAGAAGCTGCTTCTCTTGTTCTCTTGGTGTTTTTTAAACCAAAGCTCTTTCTAAAATTATCAAACCACCCTTTGCTGGCATTACATTCCCCAGATTTAGATCCTTCACCTTCCTTTTGCTTTAAGTTGTCATATGATGACTTCGCTTTTTCTTGTATCATACTAGAGTCTATATATAGGCATGCCTTCCTTATAGCAATCCTACACCCACATAAAGGCTGCATTTTCAGTATGAGAGGTAAAAAGGTATTTTGCAAAAAGTGCAAGCAGCTGCTGGCATAGCTGCAGTGACTGCTTCTTGAATTTCCTTTTCTTTTTTTACAATTGTCCTTACGCTGGCTTTGTTTTTCTTGAAATGGTGGGCAGCTGCAGCTACAGAGCTCAATCTATGGTACATAGCGAGCAGTTCAACTTTTTCTTGTAATGTCATGACTATTTTCTGCTTCTTGGGAGCACTTCCAGCACCGCTAGTGGTACTTTGTATGGATCCCATGGTGTTATTCAAGGTTTACAGAATTACACTGAACGCAATGAAAAAGACAGGAGAGCTGTGAGAGGTCACATTTTACTGCAAGACACAATTTACTGGAAAGACGAACTGCTCACATGGAGATGATTAGCATCACACAGCATTTTAAGCAGATGCTGGCAACACATGAGCTCACCAGAATAGCAACAGGAGGTGGCTACGAATTTATTACAGTAGTACAGTATATGCTACAGTTAATTTTCTGCAGTTATAATTTAATACTGTGTCTTTATGTTTGTTTACATTTCTCTCCACTGCAAATGGTGCCATGTAAGGTCTGTGAGTGTGTGCGTAAGTTTTTATAAATTTTAACTTTTTATAATTTGTGTATATTTTATGTCAGCCAATGATAAAATAGACTAGTATCTACATATATTTTATGCATTTGTGATATTCCTGACTTTTAAAATTTTTTTTTTGATATTTCTAGTTCCTCTGTGAGTCTTTTCAAATTGTCACAAATTTTTCCTGTATTTTTATTGAAAAAAATCCACATATAAGTGGATCTGTCCAGTTCAAACCTGTATTGTTCAAGGGCCAACTGTTTCTTATGCCTGGTTAATAATTTCAAACTATATATTTACCCTCTTTTTCTGTATTCCTCTCAGAGTTGGGTATCAGAAATTAAAAAAGAAGAAAATAAAATACACTTTTATGAAACTGAAACATTTCCAGCAACGGAAGATAATTTGCCTCCAGTTCGTGGTTCAAATAGCTGTTCTCATGTTGGCAAGGTAGGTCTTTTTGATGTGGGTGGGGTATGGGTGGTAGGGAGAGAGGATTGTTGTTGTTTATTACGGGGCTGTCTCAGTTTAATCGAAGAGCCAAAATGTGATGTCCTCCAGGAGAGTCGAGGAGTTTTTTCAGCTGGCTGTGTGTTATCGCCTTCAGTGGCTATATCTCATCACTTGGAGGTCAAACTTGCATCTTGGGTTTACTGCCTTTCTTCTCCTCCTCCTCTTCCTCCTCCTTCTTTGTTCTCTCTTCTTTTTTATTTTGATATCCTTTCTCTTCTACTCTGACCAGTTTTGATGACACATAAGGTCTAATTCAGTGTGTTAGAATTTCAGGGTCCCATGGTGTTCTTCAAGGCACAATAGAGGTGCAGGGGATATATCTTATTATATAATTTAATTAACTATGGATTTAAAATATGAAACAGATACTTTTAAGCACTTATACATGTAATTCCTCTGTTTGGTGTGTGTTTTTTTCCTGTGTCCCCATTTCTCTGTGGTTGGTTCCTATTTTGTCACATAGATCTCTCTTTTTAACCCGTGGGTTCCATAGAGAAGGGGCCTGTTGGAGTTCAGGTCCATTCTACTTAACTTCAGGTTGAAACTGGGCTTCCTGGCATCCATCTGACCTTGCTATTTCTGACAGGAGGGCTACCCAAGTCTTTTCATTCTAGATTAATTTAGAATGAAAGTTATTATTCTCATATTTTCTTTGAATCCTCAATTTTATTCTAAAAACATTAATCGCCCTTCATCACTCTGCTATCTGATAATTGACCTTTCTGGATCTTTTTACTCCCCATTAGGAATTACTCAGGTAACAGAGGTGCACAGTATATGATGAGGATGTCACTATCTGTAATCAATGACTTCATATTTTTATTGAATACCCACTATGTGCTAAGTCTATGCCCTGAACATATAACAATGAATAATAAATAGTCTTTGCCCTCCAGGAGCTTATAGTCCAGTGGAGTAGACAGGCTAGTGATACAGTGGTTCTCAAAGGATGGTCTGGGGACCCTTGAATTCCAGAGATCCTTCCAGGGGGTCCACAAAGTCAGTGCTGTTTTTAAGATAATATAAACGCTTTGTCTTTTTCGCTGTGTTGACATTTGCTCTGAGGATAACACTGCTGGTGCCTAAACATGAATCAAGGCAGCAACAGCAAACTGTCCTAACACACACAGTAAAAACAATTCCAACTTTACCTAAAAATACCTTTGCTAAAACAATAAAATATTTACTTTGTTACATTGTGAGCCTCAAGCATGTGGCTTTTTAGTATTTTTTGTGACCAAGTGGGAAGTATGCAGAAAGCACCTCATGGCATAGTGAAAATGTGATGGTTATCTCAAGAAAAGCACTTGTCAGCTGACATATCCACTTTTTCCTGGAACGCAGTTTTTGCTTGTAAGAATGGCTGACGGACAAACTATGGTTATTCAGACTTGGGGTTTTGGCGGAAATTTTGTTGAAAATGAATGAAGTGGGCCTGTCACATTAAGGAAAACATCTAAGTATTTGTTGCCAATGAGAAAATATGAGCTTTCAACTGCAAATTAAGGTTTACTATTTATATGCGTTTCTCAAATACATGCTTATGACAAAAAATATCCCCTTAGAGGGGATACTTGTCAAAGGACAAAATTATAACAAATTTAGTTTAAAGATCTAATTGGTTTTCATTAGTAATTCATGTATTAGGTGGCATCTCCTCTAAAAATGTAGAAAATATGCTCTGCTGGCCACAGTAGAACAGTTGTTTTTCATAAGGTAGTTCGAGCAGGAACAAGGAATACAAAAAGTGGATTGTTTAATATCGGGTTACTTCAGGTTACTTTCCTTATAAGGGTTAAATCAAAGGGGACTTCCTAGGCCGGGCGCGGTGGCTCACGCCTGTAATCCTAGCACTCTGGGAG
>VBSM01001124.1:43495943-43517864 GCA_008086735.1 Cheirogaleus medius
AAAAAAAAAAAAAAAACAAAAAAACAAAGGGGACTTCCTTATCATGCTGGCTAAAGCTGGCCTGTTAGGGGATTTGGCTATTATCCCTCTCTTCTGATTTCTCTGGTCACATAAACAACTTAGTTTTGGTTTGATAATGTGGTACTTTAGCATGAGTGACTCCATTCTGGTTTAGTCTATTGGATCCTAATGCAGAAGCTCAGTCCAACGGCCTCCTATAAGTTTTATTTAACATATTTGAAAGACTTTTCTGATGAGCTCCAAGGAATATTAACAAATGTGATTTTTTAAACTTGTAAATGAAATGTGTGAATATTTGGAAGATCTGCATAACTCCAGATGACCAATAATTTTCAGGAGTTGAGAGTGTCACAATACCAGAAGTTTGAGCCCCACTGATGTAATATGTTATGCATTATGGCAGAGAATATAGGGTGCTATGGGACTACGTAGAGGGGGCACATGTCCTTATCTTTCAGTCAGGGAGCATTGCCTTCTTATAATATAAAAATATAGGCCGGTGAGGTGGCTCACACCTGTAATCCCAGCACTTTGGGAGGCCAGGGTGGGAGGATCACTTGAGCCCAAGAGTTTGACACCAGCCTGGGCAACATAGCAAGACCCGGTCTCTACAGAAAGTAGAAAAATTAGCTGGGCGTGATGGCGGGCCTGTAGTCTCAGCTACTTGGGAGGCTGAGGCAGGAGAATCGCTTGAGCCCAGGAGTTTGAGGTTACAATGAGCTGTGGTGACGCCACTGCGCTCTAGCTCTGGCAACAGAGCAAGACCCTGTCTAAAAAAAATATGTATGTGTATATATACATATGTAAATATATATGTGTTTATATGTATATAATGTATAAAGTATACATTATATTTTATCCCATGCACCTGTGTCCATGTCTTGAGACTCATATTAATCCATGTTCATTATTTTATTAAAAAAATTTTTCTTCTTTATTCAGTTATAATTGAAAAATAAAAATTGTATATATTTATGGTATACAACATGATGTTTTCATATAGCTATACCTTGTGAAATGATTACCACAATCAAGCCAATTCATGTTTATTTTTTGATCCCTTAAGGGGGATATTTTTTGTCACAGGTATTTGAGAGTCACATATGAATATTAAATACCTCTGATTTCTAATCAGTGCCCTTTTTAAACTAAGCTATACCATCTGTATTAGTTTCCTAGGGCTGCTGTAACAGTAACACAAAATGGTTGAAATTTTAACCTTTAAAACAACAGAAGTTTATTCTTTCACAGTCTTGGAGGCTAGAAGTCCAAAATCAAGGTATTGGCAGGGATATGCTCCCTCTGAAACCTGCAGGGGAAGATCCTTCCTTGTCTCTTTCAGCTTCTGGTAGTGCCAGTGTTCCTTGGCTTGTGGCAAAATTTTCATCTTCATATGGCCATCTTCCCTCTATGTGAATCTCTTTTTCCCTTTTTATAAGGACATGTCTATTGTATCCTACTGACCTCATCTTAACTTGATTGCACCTGCAAAGATCTTATTTTCAAATAAGATCTCATTCACAGATAACAGGGGTTAGGACTTTACCAGATCATTTTGGGAGACACAGTTCAACCCATAACACCGTCTTAGCATTGAGAACGTTGTCTTATAAGCAGGAAATAAATTTCAAGCATTAGATGATTCTTATTGAGCCTATAAGGAATGCATTATACTCCTTTATGCAGTTTATACAGTTCATATTAAAAATATATTGCTAAGTCATCTATTAGCGAACACAAACCTAATGATAGTGAAGATATGTAAATAGTTTAAAAGCAAATCAGTACCTGCTTCATTTTATTATTATAAATTCAGCTATACTTTCCTTTCTTCATACTATATATATATATATTTTAAGTTAATATATCTAATACTTATCAAGCATAAAATTGTACTCTCTCTGGGAGATTATTTGTGAGTATAACGGCTATTGTTTGTGTTCCTATCAGTTCCTTCTAGTGAAGAACCTGTCTGCTGTCTACAGCAGCAGGCATGTGGCCTAGTTTGGGCCACTTAGCACCAAGCTAGTGATTGGTCAGGGATGGGCATGTGACCCAAGGTGGCCAATCAGAGTCCTTCCCTGGGATTTCTCTCACTGAAGATGGAGAGAAGAATCACTCTCTTTTTCTTCTTTGATGGGGAGGCCTGTGAGGTTATAATCCTAGACTTCTTGTGGTTGTGTTTTCTGCCACATGGAAAAAGCAAGTAGCCACAGGGGAAAATGAAATCAATAGACAGAGAGGAGCAGAGATTAGGGATAGGGGAGAGGGAGGACTGGAGAAAAGGCATAGGAATTCCTTTATCTGGCAGTACCCCTGCTCTTTCAACAGTTTGGTTATATCAGCTGATAATTTATTCTTCTTAATAAAAGAAGTCCATGTCAGGTGACTGTCATTGCAAACAAAACACTACTAACACACCCAGCAAAGCAGTTATTCTTGTTTCTCCAATGCCAGGTTTTAGAAGAATGAATCAGAATTTAGTACTTTTTTATTATAAGAAAAATCAGTAGTAATCACACTTCATACATGTGAGTTTTAAAATTTTATATATATTTAAAAGCCTGCAGATTGTCCCCAGAATTAACTACAAACCTAAAATCCTTTTTAAAATCCACTCTATATTATTATGTTAATAATTATAATATTCAAGTTGTTATAACTTCAAGGGTACTTATTTTTCTCATCCTTTCCATTTGTATATCTTAATTCAATACTTTACATTGCATTTACAGTAAAACCTGCTGATCTTAGATTAAATATGTCTCATAAAATATGATTTTATTCTTTTAGGAAAAATATTCCAAAAGTAGACCAGCTAAAAAGAAAATTCCAAGGGATTATGCAGAATGGGATAAGTATGTTTTATATTTCTTTATATAAAATTTGTCACCAAAGTATCCTCTATAATAAAATACTGTAATAACTTCTTAAATAATTGTTATAAACCTGAACATGTCAAGAATACCAAATTAATTCAGTACAGTACTGAGAGTATATACTCTAAGCACTTTTGATGTTGTTTTTTCATTAAATAAAAAAACTACTACATCCTTTGGTTTATAAAACCAACCAAAAGTAACCAACATAATCCTTCTACCCATCTAAAATAAAAAAGAACAAAAATTTAAAATTGAGAGAAATTAGTGACAACTCTAATTACAAAGTTCTGAACAGTTTAGATATGATTAATATTTAAGTCCTCATTCAATTGCATGTTTTCTTAAGAAAGAATGCAGATGACTTCAACTATATTATATATATTTAATAATAATTATATATAATATTATATATTATAAATTTGTTTTTTGCTTATATTATAGTTCAACTTATAAAATAGTTCAACTATAATAATAGTTTTTTTCAGTTTTTGTTTTTCTTTCATTTAAGATTTGATGTGGAAAAGGAATGTTTAAAAATTGATGAAGATTACAAAGAAAAGATTGTAGTAGACAACAAGTCACATTTGTCTAAAATTGAGAAAAGAATAGATACAACAGGTAATTGGGGGAAAATATGAATAATTTAGTAGGTTTTAAATTTTTTGAGTTATAATAAAAACTGTTGACCTAGAAGATATTTTCTTTAAGTGCTGCAGGATTTTCTTCTAGAGTTTGCCACCTCTAACAAATTTATTTTACTCTTTTACCTAATTTTATGTAATAGTTATAGTAATTAAATTTAGTAAGACTTTAAAAAATATGTGCCTTATTTTTCTTACCATAATTCATTTGTTTTTCATTCTTTTTTCCAATCCTCTTTTTCCTTCAAATTCCTCAAATTTTTTATTTTTGCCTCAAAACAAAAAGATGGGACAGTTTTATTTGTTTTCATTTGAAGTCTATTGATGCATGGCACCTATAAAGTAAAACAAAACCAGTCATAAGAAAATCTAAATCATCAATAATTGTGAATGATTAAAGAAAGAAAATATCTCTAAACTTAGGAAAACTTTTATTTTCTTATGTTTGTTTTATGATTTTCTGCTTCTATTAAAATAAGCATTCTTGGATTTAAACTTTTAAATATTCTGTTAAATTATATTTTCACATATGGCAGATAACATTTATTTCTAGGTCTAACTGAGAAGGAAAAGGATTTCCTTGCTACTCGTGAAAAGGAAAAAGGAAATGAAGCTTTCAATTCAGGAGATTATGAAGAGGCAGTGATGTATTATACCAGGTGAGCATATATCTGTTGTAATTTAAACTTACCATTTTAAAAAATGATAATGTTTTAATTGCTGAAACAGTATAAATAAGCTAAGTAGTCTATGTCACAAAATCACTCAGTGTATTATACTTGTGATTTTGTGTTTTGTCTTGTATTTTCAGTACCTTTCTTAAACGTCTAAGCTCCCACCCCACTCCCACTTTTGACAGAGGACCTAGCTTTCTATTTTACAGAGAAAATAGAAGCCATCTGAAAGGAATTAAACAGAAAGTCCATATAGCATAAAAGTTAAGAACTTGGGTTTTGTAGTCAGACTGCCTGGATTTAATCCTGGTACTTATATTGTTCCCTCTCCCACAGGGCCTTTGCACATTTTGGGTCCTCCATATAAAATGCTCTTCCCTCCTCTCATTATCTAGTTAATTCTAACTTATCCTTTAGATCTTAGCCCATGACTTGATTCTTTGGAGAAGTCTTCCCTGACCTTCCAGACTAGATTAAATCTTCATCTCACCCCATCTACCTCACGCCCCAATTTATAGGCTCATATAGCAATCTTACCACTCCTTTGTAGCGCTTGCTGGAAGTACAATTTAAGTTTGCGTGATTTGATACTAGCTGGACTGTAAGCTGTGTAAGATCAGAACCCACTCGTCAAGATGTTTGACACCATCGTATCCCCAATGCCCAGCATAGTACCTGGTTGTAGTAGATGTTCAACAAATACTTGTATGAACTTTTAAAGTTCTTAATAGTCTATGAAAAATAGAACATGTTCATAAAAAGTTGTTACAGACAAACTCTGCTTATAGAAACACTAGTGCCAACTCAGTACTACACTCTGTTCAATCTTTTTTCAACCTTTGGAAAGAAGATAGATTTTTTTTTTCAGTGTTGTTTATGTCTCTAAAGAAGTTTGTTTCAGATTGTTTGAGTGAACACATAAGGTAAAGAGGACATTTGATGGATTATTCATTCAGTACAGCCTTCCCTGTTCAGGCAGGTGGATGTCAGGCTTAATACTATTCTCTGTTTCCTTGTAGATCTCTGCCAGTGGAGATTTGCTTGTCTATCATGGGGGAAAAATCTTAACGTCTTCTTTTGAGGAGTCATATAGTTGAAGAACTAAAACAGCATACTATGATGGTTAAGGGAACTCAGACTACCACTTTCTGACCTTGAGCAGATTCTTTACCTCTCTTGTCTTAGTTTCCTCAATGTGATGAGGCTCTAATAGTGCCTATTTCAGAGCTTCTGTGAAGATTAAATAAAACAATGTGTTGAAAGGCAGGACAACATGGTGGTAAAGAGAGCAGACTGGGTTTGAGTTTTGACTCTACCATTTACTAGTTTGTGGCTATGGGCACATTATTTAACCTTTCTATTGCATCTATTTTTTCATCTGTAAAATGAGAAGAGCAGTAATTCCTTCTCCATGGAATGTAATTGAGGATTAAATGAGTCTTGTCAGGTGTGTTTGTGTTGGAGAGTTGTTATCCTGGTCCTTTGGCTCCTTGCTTGGAAGAATGGCAAGTAGAGCCAGTGTGACAGAATGAGGACAGACATGAAGCACATCTACACCAGTAGCCTTTATTGCAAAGTTAAGGATACAAAGCGAAAGTCCCAGGGTCTGTCTCTGGGAGTGGAGAAGACCCTGGAGTCTTAACACACTTCTACAATTTTATGTATACACCTTATGATATGCTAAATGGTAGACAGAATATTCATTATTTTTCTGGGAAAACATGGAGAGTTCTTGTAGCTAAGGGCTCTCCTCAGTTTTATCCTTATAGGGTAACTTCCAGGGATTGCCATGACATTTGGTGGTGCTGGTGGCTGTGATTTTTACTACGCTAATGTATGTTAATGAAGAAAGGTTTCCTTCAGGTATGAGCTGCTAGTTTCTGCGCATGCTCCTGGCTGGGAAAAGTCCCTAACCAAAAGTTCTTGCTGTTGCAGGTTTGGTTCTAGATGCTCATTGGCCTCTTCATATTTGTCCCCCCTTCTCTTTTCCTGTAGTTAGTGCTGCCAACCTGCTCCTGTCCCTAACAGTATGTATGTAAAGTGCTTAGTGCCTGGCCTGTGGGAAGTACTCAGTGTCAGGTACTCTTACATGTATTTTTCCATGTCTGGTCTCTACTCAACTGTGTAATTTCTTTATATTAAATATTTATTTTTAATGATCTTAGTAAATTGATCCTTTTTGTGACTTTTCCATTTTTACCCCCTATTCATCTTCTGGATTTAGTAAATTCAGTGCACCAATACCCTTATCTTTCCTATATCTGGGTATTCATTATTTCATGGCATTCCAAATCAATTTGCTAAGCAACAGCCAGATATATTTTAAAATTTTTTCATTAATTATTTTGTACTTACATCTTTAATCTAGCAAAATTTGCTCTCTTGAAGTCTATATTCCTCATCTCACTGACTGCTCTCCTCTATTTCCTTCAGTTAAGTTTCTTCTGTTAACTTACTTCATGATCATTTCTTTAGAGTTAAATCTACTTTTAGATTACAAACTAATTTGTTTCTATTGACACAATAACAGCTGAATAAAAGATATTGTGATTGATTGCTCCATTTCCCCCCATTTTTTAAAACTAGAATATTGTTCCCAAAGAGTCAAAAAAGTATGTTTGATATTTAATGTTAAATAAACTGTTTTTCTAGGCAATCTCTGGGTATTTAAATTCCCATGTCACCTCTAAAGCTTGAGTCTACTTTAAATCTATTAACTGGATTTTTAAGCATCTATTTAAATGTTGATTTCTTTTGTTTGTAGAATTGTATTTTATTACTTTTGCTGTTTTAGGCTGTATTAGTTTGCTAGGGTTGCCATAACAAAGTAGCACAGACTGAGTGGCTTAAAGAAGAGAATTGTATTTTCTCACAGTACTAGAGGCTATGAGATCAAGGTATTGGCAGGGTTGGTTTCTTCTAAGACCTGTTTCCTTGGCTTGTGAGTGGCTGTCTTCCCTCTGTGCCTTCACATGGTCTGTCCATACATGTCTGTTTCCTAATATGCTCTTGTTTCTTTTTTTCTTTTTCTTTCTTTCTTTTTCTTTTTTTAACGGGGTCTCCCTCTAGCACCCAGGCTGGAGTGCAGTGGTACAGTCATAGCTCAATGTAACCCCCAACTCCTGGGCTCAAGCGATCTTCCTGCCTCAGCCTCCCAAGTAGCTGGGACCACAGGTACAAACCACCACACCTGGCTAAGTTTTAAATTTTAGGGGGACAGGTTCTCACCATGTTTCCCAGGTTGGTCTCGAACTACTTGCTTCAAGCAGTCCTCCTGCCTTGGCCTCCTAAAGTGCTGGGATTACAGGAATTGAGCCACTGCACCTGACCCAGTTTTATTGGATTAGGGCCCACTCTCATGACCTCTTTTAACCTTAGTTACCTCTTTAAAGACCCTGTCTCCAAATACTGTCACATTCTAAGGTACTATGGAATTAGGACTCTAACATATGAATTTTTAGGGGACAAAGTTCAGCCCATACAAAGCTTATAATTTTTTAATTTACAACTTAACCTGAGTTTCTTTATATTCTTTTGTTTAACTTACGCCTGCTTGTTGCCAATAAATGTTTCTTTTATAGGAGCATATCAGCGCTTCCCACTGTAGCTGCCTATAACAATCGAGCTCAAGCAGAAATCAAATTACAAAACTGGAATAGTGCTTTTCAGGATTGTGAAAAGGTCTTGGAGTTAGAGCCTGGAAACATAAAGGGTAAAAAAATATTCACAGAATGCTTTTAAAATTACATCAGGACCCATTAAAGACCATTTGTAGACACGTATGTTTACATAAAAAATATTTCAGATAAACTCAAATTTCTAGATGTGAATCACCACCTTCATGAATTTACTTCTAAGTTTAACTTGGAATTTAAGTCCCTGATTATTTATACTGAGGTAGCTTATAATCTCAGAAGATTGAATAAAATATGTTTTTTTCTTAAAGGGAAATACCTCCAGCTTGCATTTAAATTGTCTTTTTATCTAAAAACAATTTAAGTATAATTAATATAGATTTTCTGCTATTTATTAATATAATAAAATAGTAAAGCCCACACTGGAGCTCCAGCATCCTCTAGCAGCTTCTTTGTGGGTATTTCCACCTAGATGGCTATATATAATTTATTTTTAATTTAAATTAATAATAATTTAATTTCAAATTAAACTTGTCCAAAACTGACTATATCTTTCCACCAAAAATCTGGACTCTAACTTGATTCCCTGTCTCTGCGACTGACCACCTTGCCTTGGGTAAAGCCTGAAGGATTCAAGTCAAACTCTGCTGCTATCAAGGAGGAACCATTCCAAGAGGGAGTCATGTACATTATAATAGACACGTTATATTTCTTAAGCATTTATGGATTCAAATAAATATAAACACTTAATTTTTTTCACATGGACTGTACACCTTTGTACCTACATCGTTGGGGGAGCAGAAACCACAGGTGTGCTAAGGGGAACCTAGTTCATCAGCTGCCACTGTCATTGTCATGGACTGCCCTCCATTTAACAATAAAGTCCCCTTGGACCTGTATTTTGTGCAAATGGGTCTCTCACAGAGTACGGATGGGCTCCCAGCTTTAGGCAGGTGCCTGGTGAAGGCGTTGCCATTTCCTCCGGGCCCCCACCACTGCTCTGTCAGGCCCTACGCCAAGTACTTTATATGTATTAACTCTATTAATTTTAACAACAGCCTCATTGAGATGCAGACACTGTTATTAGCACACTCATTTTACAAAGGAGGAAACCAGGCACAGACATATTAAGCAATTCACCCAGGATCACATGGCTAACAAATGACAGAGCCGGGACTCAGCACTGGACAGCAGATTCCAGGGCCCGTATTGAACTGCTGTGCTATTCTTCTGCCACTGGGATGGCATGTGTTTGCATTCTTTTTTGTTTGAGTAATTTCTTAAGTACTCAAATCTTCACTGTTAAAGAACAAATGTAGTAAAGAGAATAGCCATAAAACATTAAGAAATCTTATGTTTGCTTACGTGAATAAACAACTTTCTCTTCAAAACTTATTTTTATTTCAGAAGTTAATTGTTCTAAATACAGTGTGTTATCTTGGATTCCATTCTGGAACTAAAAAAGGACATATGTGGAAAAACTGGTAAAATCCAAATAAAGCCTGTAGTTTAGTTAATAGTATTGTACCCGTGTTAATTTTTGAAATTTGGCAAATGTACTGTGGTTCTGTAAGATGTTAGTATTAGGGGAAGCCGAGTGAAGGTACCCAGGAACTCTCTGTACTATTTTTGCAACTTTTCTGTAAATCTCAAATTATTTCAAAATAAAAAGTTTAAAAAAAGGTAATTGTTATATCATGAATGTTTCTTCATAAAATTCTGTTCAGAAATCTGAGTAGCATTAGCAATACCAAAACTGTACCCAAAGCACAATGCTACAATTTTGATTAAATTTATAACAAAATGATTTATCCTTTAGATTTTCATGGCTCATTCTAAGACTGAAATCAAACTGGTCAAATTTATAACTATGTTTTAAAATAGCATATTAAAATATGTCAGTATAAATTTCTTACTTCTGAGAATTACCAAACTTTATTCTTTTCAAAATAATGGCTTTTTACACAAAGTTTTCTTACTATACAATGGATAATGATGGGACAAGAGGCATTCATGCTCAGTATTAAATAATTATCAAATTATATGTTGAAAGCTACCCAAAATACATGATGCAAATTACCAAAGTACTCAATTTCTGAATCTAGCTGACTTAATCATCAGGATTCTCTATTTCCTATGTTAAGTAACTCCTTCTAATGACTTTAGAGATTGCTATACAAATAGCACTAATGAGCCATATTCTGAGCTAGATGCTGGTCACTAATATACTAAATTTTAATAAGGGATTTTCTAAGTTTTCAAAAAGTGGTAAAATAATACTAGCTATGATTATAAGAAGGAAAACGTTACGGTTTAGTGAAAAGCTTCCCGATATTGCAGCACAATGTGGTACCTATGAAGGGTTAGATATGAAGTCTCTTAGCCCTTAGAGAAGCTGGTAGAGCCTGGGGCTACCAGAGGGCCAGAGGGTCATATGAGGGGACAGCTGCCTGATGCAGCCTCTTCTGTTTACCTCAGTATCATTTTCTGTGTGTGCAAACACATGAAAATGGGTGTCGTTACGGTTTGCATAATTACATGCTGAAGTGTTCTGTGCTACTTACATTCTTGAACTTGTAAAATATGTTATAACCATAAGGCCATAAGATAAAAAATATAACTTTTGTTTTGGTAAATTTTCAGCTCTTCTGCGTCGTGCTACTACATATAAACATCAAAACAAGCTACAGGAAGCTATAGAGGATTTGAGCAAAGTACTGGATGTTGAGCCCGATAATGATTTGGCCAAGGTAAGTACTGAAAGTAATTTCTCACCTAATTCTGTAGTTGGCTATTTCTGTATTTATGTTAAAATGGTATCAATCTTGCTGAATAAATTATGATGAGGGTTAGGTCACAGCTTTAAAAGGTAGGTATATCACAGATACTCCCAAATCTTAACATCTATTTGAAGTGAAAGAAAGCAGGCTCTTAACAATTTTTTTCCAAAACTATAACCTACCTCTGAGTGACAAATATTTAATTTTTCTCTTTCCTCTAGTGTTGTAGGCAATGTTTTTCTCTGAGCTAATCTCACTTTATTTATTATGTGGGGTGGCATAGAAGTTTCCTAGGTAGGACTGGGGTGAGCTCCATGGCCACAGAACAATGTTTCTCTTTGTAGCTAGCATGGTAAACATGGCATTGTTGATAGCATGCACTACCTGGCTGAGCAGAGTGACTCTGATATGTGCTTACGGGATCTGTGTTAAAGCCTAAAAAGTAGAAATAAGTGTCAACAACTGAGATTTTACCTTACTTGCAAATTAACAAGGTGGCCTAGCAAAGGATACTAGATATCCTGGGTCAGACACAAAGACCTTTGTTATTCACGGCACATTAAGAAGATAAGTTTCACATTCATGTCAGTTGCTGTGACTCCCAAGTCCCACAGGGATGATACAGAGTGGCCCTGATAGATGTTGTACACTCCATGGGTTTGTGTGACGGTTAATGAATGCAAAATTTAGGAACTCCTCATCTTTTATAATGGGCTGTAAGCAGACCTGTCCAACTTCTGCTCCAGAGGGAAGCATATCTTTATTATACTGGAGAGCAAACAAACCTGCCGTCTCCTCTGCAGGTAAATGCTATTTCTGTTTTCCAAGGCTGTTGTCAGTACAAACATAGTAAAGATGTCCAGAATCAAGATGGTTTAGTACCATTTCTGCTCACAGTATAACCAGAAATAGGAGAGACCCATGGAGAATTGTCTTCCAATAATAAGTTGTCATTGAGTTTCCACATACACCTATCAGGTAATCTATTACACTCTCTCTGAGTGGCAGCTAATATCTCTAGTGTATCAGCTGCTTTTGTCAAGTCAGCATTTCAGTGGCTTAGGTTTAGGGCCCGGCTTAGGAATGCATCTTTTTCCCATAGTATTTCCTATTTATAATGGTTATGTTTATTAAAAAGTTAATGTAACAATTTGTAAAATAAAAAAATTGAAATAAGGAAAACCACCTTTAATTTTACTACTCAACACAATTTCATGTTTACATATTAAGTTTTAGGCCAAATGCATTTTTTTCTTAACTATATGCAAAGGTGAACTAAAAATGGATCGTATACTTTAATGTAAAACCTAAATTATAAAAGTTTTAGAAGAAAACATAAGAGAAAATTTTTATGAGCTTGGATTAGACAAATATTTATTAATATGACATGAAAATTATAATTCATAAAAGATTTGACAAATTGGACTTCATCAGAATTAAAAATGTCTGCTCTTTGAAAAACAGTATTAGAAGAATAAAAAGACAAGCCACAGGCTGGGTGCAGTGGCTCAAGCCTGTAATCCTAGCACTCTGGAAGGCTGAGGCAAGAATGCCTGTAGTCTCAGCTACTTGGGAGGCTGAAGCAGGAGGATTGCTTGAACCCAAGAGTTTGAGGTTACAGTGAGCTATGATGATGAGGCCATTGTGGGGCAACAGAACAAGACTCTGTCTCAAAAAAAAAAAAAAAAAAAAAAAAAAGAAAAGAAAAGAAAAGAAAAGAAAAAAGACAAGCCACAGACTGGAAGAAAATATTTGCAAAATCATGAATCCAACAAAGGACTTGTATCAAGAATATATAAGGAGCTTTCAAAACTCAATAATAATAAGAAAACAAACAGCCAAACTAAAATTAAGCAAAATATTTGATCTGACCCTTCACCAAAAGAGATATATGGATGGAAAATAAATACATGAAAAGATGCTCAGCCCGAGTATAAAATTGCGCAAAGCAATTTTAAGCAAAAAGAACAAACAAATTTGGAGGCATCACAGACTTCAAACTATACTACAAGGATGTAGTAACCAAAACAGCATGGTGTTGGTACAAAAATAAAGACATAGACCAATGGAACAAAAAATAGAGAACTCAGCTATAAAATCCACCTACCTACAGCCAACTGATCTGGGGAAAAGAAACTCTATTCAATAAATGGTGCTGAGAAAATTGGATAGTCTCATGCAGAAGAATGAAACAGGATCCTTATCTCTGACCACTCACAAACATTAATTTCAGATGGATAAAAGACTTAAATGTAAGGCATGAAACCATAAGAATTCTAGAGGAAAATGTAGGAAAAACTCTTCTAGATATTGGCCTAGGCAAAGAATTTATCAGTAAGACCCCAATGGCAATCACAATAACAACAAAAATAAATAAACAGGATTTGATTAAACTAAAAAGCTTCCTCACAGCTAAAGAAACAATCAACAGAGCAAACAGACAACCTACAGAACAGGAGAAAATATTCACAAGTTATACATCTGATAAAGGGCTAATAACCAGAATCTACAAAGAACTCAAGCAAATCAGCGAGGAAAAAAACCCCAAACAACCCCATTAAAAGGCGGGCAAAAACCATGAAGAGAAGCTTTTCAAAAGAAGATAGACAAATGGCCAATAAACATATGAAAAAATGTTCAATGTCACTAATTATCAGGGGAATGCAAATTAAAACCACAATGAGATATCATCTTACCCCTGTTAGAATGACTTTTTGTTAAAAAGTCCAAAAACAATAGATGCTGGCACAGATGCAGAGAAAAAGGAACACTTATACACTGTTGGTGGGACTGCAAATTAGTACAACCCCTATGGAAAACATGAAGATTCCTCAGAGAACTAAAAGTAGACCTACCATTTGATCCAGCAATTCCACTGCTGGGTATCTATCCAAAGGAAAAGAAGTCTTTCTATCAAAAAGACACCTGCACTCGAATGTTTATTACAGCACAATTCACAATTGAAAAGATGTGGAATCGGCCCAGTGCTGTGTCTCACGCCTGTAATCCTAGCACTCTGGGAGGCCAAGGCGGGAGGATTGCTTGAGCTCAGCAGTTCCAGACCAGCCTGAGCAAGAGCGAGACCCCATCTCTACTATAAATAGAAAGAAATTAGCCAAACAACTAAAAATAGAAAACATTAGCTGGGCATGGTGGCACATGCCTGTGGTCCCAGCTACTCGGGAGGCTGAGGCAGGAGGATCACTTGAGCCCAGGAGCTGGAGGTTGCTGTGAGCTAGGCTGGCACCATGGCACTCTAGCCCAGGCAACAGAGTGAGACTCTGTCTCAAAAAAAAAAAAAAAAAAAGATGTGGATGTGGAATCAACCCAAATGCCTGTCAATTCATGAGTGGGTTAATAAAATGTGGTATATATGCACCATGGAATACAACTCAGCCATAAAAGGATGAATTAATGCCTTTTGCAACAATGTGGATAGAACTGGAGACCATTCTCCTACGTGAAGTATCTCGAGATTGGAAAAACAAGCACCACATGTACTCATTATTAAATTGGAACTAACTGATGGGCACACTTGTGCACAGAGGAAAGTAAAACTCAGTGGAAATCAAGCAGTGGGAAGGGGGTGGAGGGGAAGGGCAGAAACCTACCTAATAGGTACAGTAAACACTATCTGGGTGATGGGCACACCTATAGCCGTGACTCAAGCATTACAAAAGCGATCCAACAACATTTGTATCCCCTTAATATTTTGAAAAAAAAAAAGATACTTGATATCATTAGTCATTAGAGAAATATAAACTTAAAACCTCAATGAAATACCACCATACACCTGTTAGAATACCTAAAATTCAAAAGACTGACCATACCAAGAATTGTCGAGAACATAGAGGAACTGAAATTCTTGGGAATATAAAATGATACCACCACTTTGGAAAACAGTTTGGTAGTTTCCTAAAAGTTAAACATAAAAACATATACCTACCATATGATCCAGCCATTTCACTCCTAGGTATTTACCCAAGAAAAATGGAAGTATGTGTTCATACAAAGACTTATGCACAAATGTTATAGTAGTTTTTTTTTGTAATTGCCAAAACCTGAAAACAGCCTCGAATGTCCATTAGCGGGTGAATGGATGAACAAAGTAGTATATCCATACAATAGAGTACTATGAGCCATAAAGAGGAATGAACTTTTAACACACACATCATCATGGATGAATTTCAAAATAATTATTCTGAGTTAAAGAAGTCAGACAGAAAAGAGTATATACAATATTATTTTATTTATATAAAATTGTAGAAAATACAAACTAATCTGTCTTGATGACAGAAAGAACAGTGGTGGTAGGGAGAGATAAGAGGGAGGTATTACAAAGAGACAGGAAGAATCATTTGTAAGTGATGGGTATGTTTATTATTATGTCAAAACCTATCAACCTGTGTACTTTAAGTGTGTGCAGTTTATGTAATTATACCTCAGTAAAGCTGTTGAAAATGAGAGGGGAAAGGAAAATGGTTTCATATATATATTTTTCATTCTAGTTGGCAAAAAATGTTTCAGAACTTTCGACATTTTAGAAAACAGCCATGTATAGCATGATTTAATTTATAAAACCATATATCGCTGTGTGTATATGTGCATACAAACATACCTAGGAAGATGATCATCAACATGTTAGTAGTGCTATCTGAGTGGCAAGATTTCAGCTGATTATTTTTTTCTTTTTTATACTTGTTACTCTAAGTTTTTGTTGTTTTTTTTTTACAGTGGACATGAATGATTACAATCAGATAAAGCAATGACGTTGGTTTGAAAAAGAAAGTACACCACCAAAAAAGCCTTATCTTAGTTATCTTTATTCATTTTCACTATCTTTATATTTTTACCCGAAAGAATTTTTTTTATTAAAGGAAAACATTTAATATGGTGATTATGTTGCAGAAAACCTTGTCAGAGGTTGAAAGAGATCTGAAAAATTCTGAACCTGCATCTAAGACTCAAACCAAAGGGAAAAGGATGGTTATTCAGGAGGTAGAAAACTCCGAAGATGAAGGTGGAAAGGACGATGGAGGAAAACATGAAGATGGCAGTGGAGATAATAGTAAAACATTTTTTCTATTTTGGTTATGTAAAGAACTGCCTTTCTATGTGATAAGCTGGCTCAGTTTTTTATTCGTACAGAAATTCTTAGTTTACCAAACTTTATCTAGCTTTGCCATGTGAATCCACAAGCAAGTTTAGCTCATCTCTTTAATACAGCTTAATACAATCTCTCAAACCCATTTTCCTTCTTAACCTGCCACCTTTTTCTAGTGCTCAATTTAATTCCTGATTATCACTTTTAAATGTAAATGGCTGTGTCTGTGTGACACAAACCATTTGCAAGTCAACCTTAGAAATCTCTCTTAGGTGATTGTTTTGTATCTATCTACTTGATTGCAGCAAATGCATTGGTTTCCAAGTGGGTATGGGTAGCTCTCTATATATGACTAAAATGAATGTGTTACTGGAAAATTGCTGTGTGTGCCTCTGAAAAAAGTTTTTAAACATAGATAAGAAATAAGTATAATTTCATTTTTGAAATAATTTTAAAAAGAGAATCTAGACGAGATAAAGCTTCATTTTCATAATAAAAAACACTGAAGTTATGTCACCTTTGAGGGGCAAGATTTGCCTCCTCACTTGACCAGGATGTAAAAACTTTTCCCTTCTTCTTGAGAGCCCCTGAGCAACAGGAGAAAAATAATCAATTTTGAAAATCATTCACAAGTAAAAAATCAACATGTAAGTAATTTGACAGAATATTCTAAATTTGAGAGAGAAATCTAAAATATTCAGTTCAGGCAACTTTTTAAAAAAATGAACAAGAAGTATAAGTTTTTAAAAATTAATGAGAACAATATAAAGTGTACATTTCAGGTTAAAATATGATCAGTTGGCTGGGTGTGGCTCATGCCTGTAATCCTAGCACTCTGGGAGGCCAAGGTGGGAGGATCCTTTGAGCTCAGGAGTTTAAGACCAGCCTGAGCAAGAGTGAGACCCTGCCTCTACTAATAAAATAGAAAGAAATTAGTTGGACAACTAAAAGTATATATATAAAAAATTAGCCAGGCATGGTGGCGCATGCCTGTAGTCCCAGAAACCGGGAGGCTGAGGCAGGAGGATTGCTTGAGCCAAGGAGTTTGAGGTTGCTGGGAGCTAGGCTGATGCCATGGCACTCTAGCCCAGGCAACAGAGTGAGACTCTGTCTCAAAAAAAAAGAAAAAATATGATCAGTTAAGATAGAATAAAAACAAAGGAACCAAAAATGAGGGAGAGAGAAAGAGGAAGAGACAGAGGAAGAGCATTAGTGATCTGGGAAGGAAGAGAGAGCATCAAAAGGATAAAAAAGGGAGAAATTAAGGTAACCAGTTTTTCAAGGATTGAAGCTTGCCTTTCAGCCTGATTTTAAGTTCTGGCAGAAAGATGTTCCTCAGGTTTATATTTAGCTTAATATAATTAGCCAAATGTCTTACAGTTAAAGGAAATCATTTAAAATCTTACCAGGGACAAGATGAAGTATAAACTATATTAATTGCTACCATTTTTAAATTATTGTTTTAAAAATTTACATGTAGTAAAGATGGACTTTCCTTAGTATGCAGTTCTAACACATGTACAATTTCATGTAACCATCAGCACAGTCAAGATGCAGAGCAATTTCATGACTGTTTTGGGTGATTTTTTTGATCTCCTTCTTGCTGTCCCTTTAGCCAAACCTTTCCTTCACCCCAACTCTTGGTTGAACAGAGAACAGACCAACCTTTGTTTTTCCTTTTCCAGAATGTCATATAAATGGAATCAGAGAGTATGTAACCTTTTGAGACTAGCTTCCTTCACTTAGCATCTCACTGAGATTCATTCATGTAGTTGTATATATCATTGGTTCATTCGTTTATATTGCTGAGTAGCAATAAAATATAATTCCATTATATGGATGTACTGAAGTTTATGTGTTACCTGTTCAAGGACATTTAGGTTGTTTCCAGTGTTTGGTAATTATGAATATAGCTGCTATAAACATTCATGTGTAGGTTTTTGTGTGAACATATGTTTTTATTGGTCTTGGGTAAATATTAAGTACCTAAGAGCAGGACTGCTGGGTCATATGGCAAGTGTATGTTTAACTTAGGACCAAACTGTTTTCCAGAGTGGCTGTACCATTTTGCATTGCCATTAGCAACATATGAGAGTTCTAGTTGCTTCACATCTTTGCTAGCATTTGGTATTGTCCCCTTTTTTTCTTTTTTACCCATTCTATTAGGTGTATAGTGGTTTGTCATTATGATTTTAATTTGCATTTTCCTAATGGCTAATCATGGTGAACATCATCTCATGTGTTCATTTGCCATCTGTGTATCATTTTTAGTGAAGTATCTGTTCAAAATATTCCATCAATTTTTTTAATTAGATTGTTGCTTTCTTACTGTTCAATTTTGAGATTTTTCTGTTTTCAATGCAAGTCCTTTGTTAGATACTAGATTTGCAAATTTTTTTTCCTGTCTATAGCTTGTTTTTTCATTCTTTTAACAGTGTCACAGAACAAAGGTTTTTAATTTTGTTGGAGTCCATTTTATCCAGTTTGTTTTTATGGTCTGTGTTTTTTATGTTATATCTAAGAACATTTTGCCTAAGTCAAAGTCATGAAGATTTTATTGTATATTTTCTTTTCAAAGTTTTATAGTTTTATATTTTACATTTAGATATATATCAATTCTGAGTTAATTTTTATATGAAAGGTAAGGATTAAATTGAGTTTAATTTTTTGCATATGGATATCCAGTTGTTCCAAAACCATTTGTTGAAAACTCTCCTTACTCCTTTGAATTGCCTTTGCACTTTTGTAAAAAAATCCCATGGCCACATTTGCATGACCAGTAGAATCTAATTCTGGACTCCATTCTGTTCTACTGGTCTGTGTGCCTATTCCTGTGTCAGTACCACACTGTCTTGATTAATATATTATAGGTTTATAATTAAGTCTTAAAATCATGTTTAGTCATTCTTTCAGCTTTATTTTTCTTTTTTCAAAATTGTTTGGCTATTCTAATTCCTTTGCCTTTATACATAGTTTTAAAAACAGCTCTTTTCTGTTATATTTTAGTTTTCATGATCTGCTTTCCTACCATTTCTCTTAATATTCAATTACATTTCTTCATCACATGAAGTCACTTAACATTGACATATATTTGATGACTATTTTACCACAGGTCTTTTTGTTATATTACTAAAATTTGCATTTCTATTTATTGCAAAACACAAGAGATTTTTCTGTATATATCACCATAATATATAGTAGGGTATAATAATAAAATGGCAAGTATAAAGTAGTAAGATCATTTTTTCTATATTAAAAAAAGGTCATGCTAAAAATTTGATTGGAATTGCATTGGATTACTAGATCAGTTTAGGGGAAGAAATGACACTGTGACTATACTGAATTCTCTAATCCGTGAACATCATATGTCTATCCATTTACTTAGGTCTTCTTTGATTTCTTTCATTAGTGTTTTGTGGTTTTCAGCATTTAAATATTATACATGCTTTGACAGATTTATGCGTACGTATTTCAGTTTTTTAAGTTATACATAGTACTTTTAAAAATTTTATAAAATTGAAAATTTAGTTGTTCATTACTAGAATATAGAAATATAACTGATTTTTTTTGTATGTTGACCTTGTATCTTACAATCTTACTAATTATATGTTCTAGGATCCTTTTTGTAGATTGCTTGGAATTTTCTTCATAGACAATTATGTTGTCTGCAAATAAGGAGAGTTTTATTTTTTCATTTCTAATCTGTACATCTCTCTCTTTTTTTCTTGCTTTATTGCACTGGCTAGGGAGTATGATGTTGAATAGGAGTGGTGAGAATGGACATTTGTATCTTGAACTCAATCTTAGAGGGCAAACATTCAGAGTCTTTCACCATTAAGTTTGATGTTCACTGCCAGTTTTTGATAGATGCCCTTTACCACGTTAAGGAAGTAGTCTTCTATTTCTAGATGGCTGAGAATTTTTAAAATCTTGAATGGATGTTGAATTTTTTCAAATACTTTTTCTTCATCAGTTGATTTCATCATGTGGTTTTTCTTCTGTAATCTGTTAATACATTAGATTACCTTAATTGAATTTTGAATGTTGAGCCAGCCTTGAATTCTTGGGATAAACTCCATTGATCATCATGTATTATTCTTCTCATATATTGTTGGATTTTACTTGCCAATAGTTTGTACAGGATTTGTACATCTGTGTTCATGAGAAATACTGGACTATACCCTTCTTTCCTCTCCTCTTCTCTCCTCCCCTCCCCTCCCATCCTCTCCTCTCCTCTCCCTCTTCTTTTCTTTTCTTTTGTCTGGTTTTGGTGTTAGGGCAATGCTAGCCTCATAAAATGAGTAACATGCTTCCTCCATATCTATTTTCTGAAAGACATTGTGTAGAATTCATATTATTTCTTCTTTAAATATTTGATAGAATTTGCCAGGGAAACCATCTGGGACTGGAGTTTGTTTTGTGAAAGACTAAGTTAAAAATTCAATTTCTTTAATAGATATAAAACCATTCAGGTGATCTATTTTTTCTTGGGTGAATACTGATAGTTTGGTAGTTTCAAGGAATTGGTCCATTTCATCTAAGTTGTTGAGTTTAGCTACATGAGTTGTTCATAGTCCTCTCTTATTATCATTTTAAAGTTTGGTAGGTCTGTAGTGATCTCCTCTCTTTCTGATATTGGTAATTTGTGTTTTCTTTCTTTGTCAGTCTTGCCGGAGGATTATCCATGTTATTGATCTTTTCAAAATACCAGCTTTAGTTTCATTTATTTTTCTCTGCTTTTTTTTCTTTTTCAAAATTTCATTGATTTCTGCTCTTTATTATTTCCTTCCTTCTGTTTGTTCTAAGTCCATTTTGCCCCTCTTTTTCTTTCTTTCTTATTATGTTGCCCAGGCTAGTACTCAAACTCCTGGGCTCAAGTATTCCTCTCACCTCAACCTTCTGAGCAGCTGGGACTACAGGCTCATGCCACCATACTCAGCTTGCTCCTCTTTTTCTAAGATAGTTTCTCAAGATAGAAGCTTGGAATATTCATTTGAAGCTATTTTCCCCCTAATATAAATATTTCATGCTATAAATTTCCTTTTGAGCACTGCATTAGCTGCATCCCACACATTTTGATATGTTGTAATTTCATTGTTATTCATTTGAAAATATTTTCTAATTTTTTTTTGAGACTCTCTCTTTGACCCATAAGGCATATTTAATTTCCAAATATTTTTGAGATTTACCAGTTGTCTTTCTGTTATTGATTTTCAGTTTACTTCCATTAAGGTCACAGAATGTAATATGTGTATGTCAATTCTTTTAAATTTGTTAAGTCTTGTTTTATGATACAGGGTATGTACTTTCTTGATGTATATTTCATCGGCAGTTTTAATGAATATGTATTTTGCTGTTTTGGGGGTGGAGTATTCTATAAAGGTCAATTAGAACCAGTTGGTTGATGGTGTAGCTCAGTTCTTCATCCTTGCTTATTTTCTATGTACTTGTTACATTCCTAACAGAAAGAGGAGTGTTGTAGTCTGTAGTTGTGGATTTGTCTAGTTGCCATTTAGTTCTATCAATTTTTTGCTTCATGTGTTTGGAAGTCCTGTTGTTATGTGCACACACGTATAGGGTTGCTGCATCTTGTTAGTCAATTGCTCCTTTTATCATTATGTAATGTCTGTTTCTATCTCTGATAATTTTGCTTGCTTTCAAGTCTACTTTTCCTGACATTAATATAGCTATTTCAGCTGTCTTTGGATTAATATCTGTATAGTATATATTTGTCACACATTAAAGTGTGTTTCTGTATCTATTCTTACTCTTTCTTATAATTGGTATGATTACCCCATTTACACTTAATTATTAATGTTTATATTTAGGTCACAATATTGATATGCTTGTATTTAGGTATTATTTGTTTTTCTGTTTTTTCCCTCTGTTTTTTCTACTGTTTCCACTTTCCTATTTTTTAAAATTATTATTTGGCTTAAATATTGTTCAGTTTTTTATTTTAGTTTTTGATTGAGGCTTTTTAAAAAAAACTGTATTTGTTTGTACATTCTTTTAATGTTCTCTCTAGGGATTTAAATATACATATTTAACTTTCCACATTCTACTTAGAATTAGTATTTTACCACTTAATGTAAAAGCCTTACCACCATATCATTCCCTTTACTCTACATGGGAGGCTGAGGCAGGAGGATTGCTTGAGCCCAGGAGTTTGAAGCTACAGTGA
>VBSM01001124.1:43517964-43529467 GCA_008086735.1 Cheirogaleus medius
AATATATATATATATATATATATTAAGACCAGTAAGTTCCCTTTTATCAGGAAAGCAAATCAAGATGAGTTGGAATAAATATCTGGAAATTCAGAAGTAATCTTTTCAGCCTAAGAAGAAATGAAATCAATTGAACTAGCTTATACTCACCTCTACCAAGTTATGTTGTTAGATGTAGTATAAAAAGAGGTCTAGAGCCTTGGACATGAGAGAAGTAACCCAACTCACTTTTAGGAAAGAATGTTAAAGCACAGATGGAAGTTATCAATTTGGAATCTTTGCATATGCTTCTCCATCTCACCACATTCCAAGAAATAATTCCTGGTCATTATGGGGTCTGTTCCAGGGAGCCCCCAGGGCCGCGGAAAAAGGCATCAATTTGTGTTTTGTAACGTTGGTTGATAATGCTGCTCCTTCATGAGCTCCACTCTAGCTGGCCCAGCCCAGTTCCTCCAGACTGAGGTATAAGATAACCGATGTATTTAATTTAACAACTGACAATTAATGAGTACATACCCTGTGTCAGGTACTGAGGTAAGACAACTAACAGGCTTTTTTCACCTCTTCTTCTAAGGACTAATGTTAAGAAATACCTGCCTATTTGCCAGGATGATTAGGTCTGGGGATTTGAGTTTGTGGGCTTTCTCTTGGAAGCTCCTCATCTATTTGTGTTTTCCTTCCCCAGTAGAGATCACTTAGAAGGAGTGGCCATCATCACACACTGTAGCTGTCAGGGACTTTGGTATTTATTCCATTTATCTCCTTACAGAGTCTGTGAGAAACAGAGGGAAAAAATGAGTATTTAACCCCCTTTGCAGTACTGTTGCTTATTTCCCACTTAAAAATGAAATCTAAGAAAATTAGCCACTCACAAACAAAAGAATAAAATATATTAATAGATAAATATCTCTCTTGTGCTAGAATTGGCAGGAATTACTCAGGGGCTTCTAAGAGTTAAATAATAGGCAAAATCATAAAGAGAAAGGTGAATAATTTTAACTATGCAAAAATGAAAAATGTATATCATAGGTGCCATAAAAAAATCTAAAAAGTAAATGACAAACTAGGAAAAATGGCAAAGGATTGATAACTTTAAAATATGAAACGTTTTTAGAAAACAATAAGAAAAGAATGAAGAGCCTGTATAAAAGTGGGCAAAACATATGAACAGACAAACCACTAATGAAGAAATACAAATGATCAATAAATTTTTTATTGCTAGTGAAAATGAAAATTAAATATACATTAGTTTTTCTCCTAGTACATTGGCCAAGATGGAAAAAGAGAGTACCCTTTGTTTTCAAGGGTGAGGTAAAATAAGCATTCTTTTTTAAGAAATTAAGATATATTTCATGTATCATGAAATTCATCCTTTTCAAATTCAGTGAATTTTAGTATATTCACAAGTTTTACAACTATTACTACTATCTAATTCCAGAACATTTTTATCATCCCCAGAAGAAATCTCATGCCCATTGCTTCTCGAACTTTTGGCTAAGATCAAGTATAGAAATCTCATACCCATTAGCAATTACTACCCATATTACCCTTTCCCTGGCCCCTGGCAAACACTAATCTACTCTTGTCACTATGGATTTGCCTATTCCAAATATTTCACATAAATGAAATCATACAATATGTAGCCTTTTGTGTCTGTCTTCTTTCACTTAACATAATGTTTTCAAAGCTCATCTAAGTTGCAGCATGTATCAGTACTTCATTCCTTTTTATGTATAAATAATACTGCATTATATGAATGATATTACATTTTCTTTATCAGTTGATAGACAGTTGGGTTGTTTGTACACTTTTTGGCCATTATGAATAATGCTGTCATGGACATTTATGTACAAATTTTTGTGTGAACAGATATTTTAAATTTTCTCGGGTATATATTTGGGAGTGGAATTGTTGGGTTATATGGTAACTCTATATTTAACTTCTTGAGGAAATGCAGATTGTTTTCCAAAATGGCTACACCATTTTACATTCTCACCAGCAATGTATGAGGGTTCCAATTGCTCCACAATCTTGCCAACTCTTGTTATTGTCTGCCTTTTTTGATTATAGCCATCCTAGTGGGTGTGAAGTGGTATCTCCTTATGGTTTTGACTTGCATTTCCCTGAGGACTAGTCAACATAATTAGTCCTCAGGGAAATAACCCAATAATTGGGGTTATGATACATATGATTTATAAATTTTGATTTGTAAATTTGTAAATATTCCTCCCATTTTGTGGGTTGTCTTTTTAGTTTCTTGATAATTCCTCTCATGTACAAAAGTTTTTAATTTTGATGACGTCTAATTAACTATTTTTTTCTTTCGTTGCTTGTGCTTTTGGCATCATATATAAGAATCCACTGTCAAATCTAAGGTCATAAAGGTTTACCCCTATGTTTTCTTCTAAGATTTTTTATGATTTTAGCTCTCATATTTAGGTTATTGATCCATTTTGATTAATTTTAAATATGGTGTGAGATAAGTGTCCAACTTGGTTTTGTTGGTTAGTTTTCTGTTTTGTTTTTTGTTTGTTTTCAGTACATGGAAATCCAGTTCTTTAACCATTTGTTAAAGAAACTGCACTTTCCCTATTGAATAGACATGGCACTCTTGCCAATCAGTTTGCCATAGATGTATCGGTTTATTTCTGGACTCTCATTTCTATTCTAGTGGCCTAATTGTATGTCTTTATGCCAAAACCACACTGTTTTGATTACTGTAGCTTTTAGTAAGTTTTGAGATCAAAAAGGGTAAGTCCTTCAATTTTGTTCTTGTTTTTCAAGATTGTTTTTGGATATTCTGGATTCCTTTTAATTCCATATGAATTTAAGGATTGGCTCTTCCATTTCTTCAAAAAAGTTTTCATAGGATTGTGTTGAATCTGTAGATTGGGTAGTATTAACATCTTGACCTTAACAACAATAAGTCTTCCTATCCATGATTACAGGATGTCTTTCCATTTATTTAACTCTTTAATTTCTTAAAGCAATATTTTTTAGTTTTCAGTATATAAGTCTTTTATCTCATTTGTTAAATTTATTCCTGGGTATCTTATTCTTTTGGATGCTATTATAAATTGTTTCCTTAATTTCGTTTTTGGACTGTTCATAGCTGGTGTATAGAGACACTGATTTTTATGTGTTGATCTTATACTTTGTAACTTAGCTAAATTTTTTTTTGCTCTAATAGGGTTTTTTTGGGGAGGGGTGGATTCTTTGGGATTTCCTGTATATATAGGATCATGTTATTGTGAATAGAGATAGTTTTACTTCTTCTTTTCCAATATGGATGCCTTTTATTTCATTTCTTGCCTAATATATCAGGCTACAACTTCTAGTACAGTGTTGAATAACATTGGTGAAAAAGGGCATCCTTTTCTGTTGATGTTTGGGAGAAAGCTTTGATTCTTTCACCATCAAATATGATGTTAGCTGGGGTTTTTTCATAAATATAATTTGTTACGTTGAGGAATTTCATTTCTGTTCCTAGTTTTCTGAGTGTTCTTTTCATGAAAGGGTGTTGGATTTTTGTCAAATGCCTTTTAAGGATTAATTGTGATGATCATGTGGGTTTGTTTTTTTTTTTACTTTTTCTGTTAATCTGATGTGTTGGCATTGATTGATTTTCTAATGTTGAACATCTTTGTATTCCTGAGATAAATCACACTTGGTCATGGTGTATGATTCTTTTAATATGCTGTTGAATCTGGTTTGCTAGTATTTTGTTGAAGGTTTTTGCATCTACCAACTTCCCAAACTACCCTGCTCAGGGCTATACTTTGCCCATTCCTTCTTTTGATACTTGTTATTGCTGAACTCCTTTCTTCCCAAAATACTCTTGGCTTCTGAGGCAGTAGGCTCTCCTGGTTTTTCTCTCATTCTAGGCATTCCTCCATCTACATTGGAGAGTTTTGCTCTGCTCATCCTTTAAGTGTTAGTGTTTCTCTGGGAAAAGTGTTTTCTGAGCCTTTAAGGGAGTGATCCTATCCACACCCAAACATTTATATGCTGGCAACTCCCAAGTCAATGTCCCTGGATGAGGCCACTCCTCTGATCTGCATATGGAGCCACCTCGTGAACATCTCCTTTGCATTGTCCCATGGGCAGCCCAATACCCACCAACGCTTAAAAGTCTGTCATGTTTGGGCCTCTGTTTACCTTTCCAGAGACTCTTGTTGTTCAGGGCCATTTCAATCTTAAGGAAAGAATGCTTTGCATTCAGTTCAAATCTGGGTTATGTTGGTTTACACCTTCCTTAGCTTTTTCCTTGTATCTCTGTTGCCTTGTTTATAAAGTGGGAATGATAATCCCTGGTATTAGGATTAATGGAAATGTATGTAAAGGTCTTGACCCATATTAACTTTTAAATAAACAGCTATTTAATGATAGTATTGGTCAGACATGAGGGGATACCCTGCAAGGGGATCAAAAACAATACCACATTGACCACTGTTTCTACTGACACTGATTTGTGCTTCCATCCAGTTTCCAGTTGAGGACTTCAGTAGCAGATATCAGATGAAAACTGCAGCCTTGTTCTAATAATCTACTGGGTCCAATCTGGGGATTTATCTCTATAATAAAATATTTTTATTATTTTAATAATTAAACCTCTTTTGGTTGGAGATCCAAATTGGATGTGATTCTGCTGTGTAGAAGACTATATTAATTAATGTGTTTTTATACTCAAGGTGATCTCACTGATTTTCACTTAGATAATTTTGGTTTTCTATTCTCTCTTTGTTCTTTAAATCTTGGCTTTACCATTTATGGGCAAGAATGGAAAATCATTAAGAATCAGATTAGAATTTGTTAAAAGAGAAAGCTTGGAAATCTCTGTACTTAAGTGCTTTTTAACAGTGCTTTGAAATGATTAGTTGCTTTGTGTTAAATATTGATACCATCAATAAAATATTAACACATCATTTTCATATTTAAAAATAGTAGATTCAATAATCAATGATTAAAGCTATTAATACCTGAAATCTTTCAATCAAAATCAAAGGAATTTTCAGTTTGAATTAGGCATTGGGATGGAAAATTTGCTGTTTTTAAAACTCCCGTTAAGCTTAAAAACTAGGTGCCTATCTTATATGACTTCTTTGCTAAATTCACTTTAAAATGACTTAAAAATCACTTTGACGATTTTTCCAAATCTTTTCCTCCTATTCCTTTAAAATAAGGAAAGAGTGGTCCCAACCTTGGGTGCAGTTACTGTATTCATCAAGTTTTAGTAACTCCATTTATTCATTCATTGCTAAATTGTAAATGGAAGGAAGAAGTACGCATTCTGTAAGAGCTACCTGAGCAGGTATGGCCTGATGAAGGGAATGGTTTGAAATGCCGGTTTTCACGTGACAAGACCTTCCGGCGTTTGAGGAGTTAAACGCGGGGTTGACTTCAGTCCCGAGCCGCAGACCCTGTCCTCAGGAAGCCGCAGGGACCCCCCGGGGCCGCGGACTTGCCCCCGGAGGTCGGGAAGCCGCCGGGCTCCGCCCGCGGGGGTGGCGCCGGCCCGGCTTCCCCGCGAGCCCGCCCCCTGCGCCGGGCACCCCCGCGGCCTCCGCGGTAGTTTCTCCTGATGATGCAAACACTCACTTCCCGCACCCACTTCCCCACAGAGGCCGCCGAGCCGCGCGCCATGGGCAACATCCAGAAGAAGCTGACGGGCAAAGCCGAGGGCGGCAAGCGGCAGGCCAGGGGCGCGCCGCGGCGGGGCCGGGCGGCGGGCGCCGGCGCGGACAAGCGAGGCCGGCCGCGGGCCTCGGCGACGGCGGGCGGCGGCGCCAACGGGCACCCAGGCAGCGGGCCGGTCGCTGGGGACCCCGCCGCGCCGCCGCCCGCCGGCCCGGCCGGCCCCGCCAGCCTGAAGACCCAGGGCAACGAGCTGTTCAGAAGCGGGCAGTTCGCCGAGGCGGCCGGCAAGTACTCGGCGGCGATAGCGCAGCTGGAGCCCGGAGGTAGGTGTGCCGCGCCGCGACGTCCCCAGGCCCCTCGGGCTGCGGCAGGTCACCGGACCTAAGGGGCCCCCGCGGGAGAGTCACCAGCCGCCTCCTGAATGACAGGCTTTGCATCTGGGCATTCCTTCCTGGTGATTAAGGGCGCTGTGCGACTTGACCTCGGTGAACAATACCTTGGAATGCGGAGCATGTGCCCGGCCAGGCGTATTTGCATCTGTCCCTGTGGGCTTTCCCTCTGTGGCCATTGCGGGAATAGACAGCTCCTCGGAGCTCTGCATGATCAGCAGTCTGTAGGACTGCAGTGCCACTGGAGACCTCAGTCTTGCAATTCTGGTGAACTGTGATCTTGCTAATGGATTTTAACTGTATTTAATTAAATGTGATTTTAGGAAGTGAAAGTGCAGATGATCTAAGTATCTTATATTCAAATAGAGCAGCATGTTACCTAAAAGAAGGAAACTGCAGTGGCTGCATTCAAGATTGTAACAGGTAAACTGCACGTTTTCAGGTTTGTCAAGAGATTGTTATAATGTCATTGTGATGAATGCAATGTTCAATATCCTCCTAAATTTTCTGCATATGGGCCTAATTTCTTAAGACAGTTTTACAGTATGTTAATACTTAAAAATCATGAATTCGCGTCTCTCACACATATGAAGACAGTTATAGAAGATTGTGCAAGCTTTTTTCATTTCCACTGCTACCACCCTAATTCATGCTCTTTTCATATCACTCCTAGACTACTGGAGAAGCCTGATAACTATTCCAATCCACTGTGGCATCAGAATAATGTTTCCTGCAGCATTATTTTGCTCAGATTGTTTCAAACAGGCCTTTCATGGCTCAGTATTTTTTTTTATTTCAGCATATTATGGGGATACAAATATTATGGTTACGTATATTGCCCATGCCCCCCTCCCCCCTCGAGGCAGCATGGCTCAGTATTGTCTTCCAGATAATTGTAAACTTCTCTGTCACCATGTTGCCCCCCAAACAAATTTTTGCTCCTATTTGGTCCACTGGACCACTTCCTTACACTTGCCCTGTTTTCTGCGGCTTTGCCATCATTGTCATTGTCCCCGATGTCTGTAGTGCCCTCTGCACATCTTGGCTTCTGAAATCCCTCTTCAGCTGACCCTCCTCTCTGCCTTCCTGAGCGCCCCAAGCTTCCTGGTCATCTCAGATCTATAACACCTGCGCTGACACTTGGTCACACCTGTAGGTCCTGTGTTATCCACTGCAGTGGATTTAAACTCCTTGGGGTCAGGAACCATGTCTTATTTTTTTCTTTTCCTTTCATTTTTAATTGACATATAATAATTGAACATATTTATGGGCTATATAATGGTGTTTTGACACATAATATTTAATGACTAGATCAAGATAATTAGCATATCCATCATCTTGGATATTTATCATTTTTTTGTGTTAGGAACATTCAATATCCTTCTCTTAGCTATTTGCAACTATATCTCATTGGTAACTATAGAAACCATGTCTTATACAGCTTTCTACTCCTTGAAGCACAGTAGTTACCCATGATAATAAATTACCTGTCTGGATGGATAAATATATTTACATAAATAAAACATAGTTTTCTTTTACCATTAAGTATTAATAATAAGCCTGCTTCAGAAGCCTTTTGGCAAGAAGCTACTATTAGTACATCTAAAAAATAAGTTATGTCCTGGTTTGACTAACATTCCAGGTTTACTCCTCTTGTCTCATGTAATTATTAATATTACTCCCCAGTTTGGACAGTAAATTATATGGACACTCTGTTTATAAGGTGAGCAATTTATTATTTATTTCATTGGCAGTATCAGTGTATTGATCTAGGTAAAGCTTGCTTGTATATATGCCTACGGTTTAAAAAGAAAGCCTTGAAGCATTTGGATTTTTTGCCAATTTTACATATTCAAATGTAAAATACATAATATTTATATTCTCTTTGGCCTGACTTTAGACCCTGTTCATAGTTATGCTGGCTCACACTAGCTAGCTGTTACATTTTTGAGATTCTGGTTGATGTCAAGTTGATAGCTTGAAATCTGCCATGGTTAGGATACCATTTAATACCACGAAAACTGGCAAATGCCACAAATCTGGGCTTTTTTCTTTTCCCAGAAAATTCTTAGACATATTTACCACTGCTCATAACGAACTGAGAAGACCCTGTGAATTTGTTGGCTACCAGGCACATGGTGATTTGCAGCCAACATCCTTTCAGCCAAGTGTCTGTTTCTAATATTTACTACATTGCCCTCCCATTTGTTTTAGGCCTTCCCTACAGTGAGTGAGGTTAAAATTCTTTAGTTAAAACTTCAGACCCCTACAGTTATGGCTGCTGCAAAACAATGGATTCACTTTGTCCTTAAGTGACAGGGGGTGGACACTGACTGGCTACAATCGCTGTTTAATGGAGACCCAGGAGGAAGTCAAGGATAGGACTCTAGCCATGGTGTTCCAGGAGTGCAGGATGGAGGGGGTGGTCCTGTGGGACAGCAGGAGATGGCCTGCCAGTGAGGGAGGTGGGTGTCAATTTGGGTAGCTTGTCCTTAGATAAGAGCTGTGTTCTAGGCCAAGGAATCTGGCAGTGCTGGTCGGTGCTGACCTCCATAGAGACCGACCTACTTAGATGTTTTCTTTGATAGCTAGCCTATGAGTCCCCAGACAGGGCGTGGAGGTAATGCCCAGTAGAGGGTGATTTTACTCTAAAGCAGTGATTCTCAAGCTTGTTTCACAAAGCCATAATGTGCTTTGTGAACCTGTTGAAATATGGATGTATTTTAATCTGTATGAACTAGGAATAATGTATTAGCAGAAAATATGACTATGTTTTCTCTTTCACCTCAAAAACATTACATACATGTTCAAGGATACTTATTTTTTAGTTTTTCAGTTAATTATCTTTGCTCTTTGGGAAGTTCCATGAGCTCTTATTACCAGACAAGTGGTATCAGTAGTCAAACATTGAAAAAGGAAAAACTCATGGGGGAAAATTTAAATAAATTTAAATAATTATTTTTATTTAAATTATTATTATTAATATTATTATTATTATTTTTATTTAAATTATTTTTATAAATTTTTGGGAAAAACTACTATTTGATTTTAAATGTCTAACCTCTGAGGAGTGTGGGTGTTTCCCAGGGGTGTGTTTGGATAGTGGCCCTTGGGCCAGCAGGGGACCTTTGAGGAGGGGGCAGGGGTGGAAAGCGCTTCCTCTGTCCTCACCACAGCATCTGCACAGCTCTCTTTAGGCCTGCAGGTGAAACATGAGCGAAAGTGTGAAAGCCATTATTCTAGAAATTGCTTTTTGTCCCCATACTTGTTTATCAGCTAAAAAAAAAAATCTTTACTTCTCCCAACTGTCAGAGAACCTTTTTGGTTTATTTAGACCACACCAAAAATCTTTGGGCGACTTTCCATTGAAGACATTTTGACAGACTAGAGGACAAATAAATGAATGTTACCGTAGTAATTTTTTGCTTTTTTGCTTATCTTTCCTACTTTCTGACAGACTTGAAGCTAGAAGACTCTTTAGGGTTTTAACTGTGTTAACTTGAATGGACAGCTTGTTTCGTAAGCTCTAGTTTAAAAGTTCTCTGGGTTTATTTGTTTTTATGAATGGGTGGGTTTTTTTCCTTAATGGAATTTCCATTCAAAAGCTCGTATTCATTTTCAGGATTGTGGTTAAAGGAAAAAACAGAAAAGCAAACAAACAAAAAAACCCTTGCATTTGCTAGGCTAGAAAGTACTAAAAATTAAATGCATCATCTCATCAGTTTTAGATCCCAAGCTTGGCTCAGGGCCATCTTGGTTGGATAAATGGCGCCTCGGGCGTTGGAAGTCCCCTGTGAAATGAAGGGAGTCATGTGGTTGTGAGAGGGACACATTTACAATCTCTGTCATGGATTTAATGTCCCCTGAGCAATAAACTAAGCTAGATTTAAGGCAGTGGTGGAGAGGACAATCTCTGGGGTGTAGTATTAAGTATGCTTACTTGATTTTAGTTTTATTTTTAAAATAACTTTTACTAATTACAAAAGTAACACACACCTATTATAGAAAACTTAAAAAAATCAGCACAATACAAAGAATATCATTTAAATCACTCACAATCCTAATACTTAGGCAGAGCAAAACTATTTTTTCAGAGAAATGAATCTAATTAGGTTTAATAGCATTTTATACTTGATCTTAGCAAAAGGCTGAGAAGTGACAGGTTTAATAGCATTTTTAACTTATGGGACAAAGTCCAGAAGGGCTCCCACAAGTACAATCAAGTATCTGTATAATGTGGAGTATTGTGGAGGAGTCTGATGACTCTGGCAGATGACTCAGAGTTCCTTCATTTGCGATGTTTTTGTGTGTGTGTAGGAGGAAGAGAGTAGGCTCTGAGGGTTCACTTAGGAGTTTGCTGAGTGCCTTTTATGGCCGAGGTGTTGATCTAGGACTGGAATATCATGGGGCTCAGGGCAGGTGATACACTTACCTTCGTGACAATCACATTCGAAAGAACCGACATGTAGGTGCATCACTCCCTGTGTCTATCAGTTTCCTCACCTGCATAATGAACATATTAATATTTACCTTACAGGTTTGTTGTAAGATCAGATGAGAAAGTCTGCAGTGTCTAGCACGTAGCAGATACCCTATCAGTGCTTCTTCCTTACCAAATAGTTGTAGACAGGAATAGACAGCAGATTTCTAAGACTACTGGGAAAAAAACAAGTTAAAGCAGCTCTCGCTCATGCTTTCCCTGAGGCAAGTTAAATATTTGATACATAAAATTGCGTATATCATGAGTTATCACAAAGAACAAACCTGTAATCTCCAGTGTAGACAGTCTAGTGCAGATGCTGGTGAGTAGATTATGTAGAAAATAGGCTCTTCATAGGACTTCTGCATGGAAGACTTCTTTACAGCTTCAGGTGATTTTGTTAAAACCAGCATTTTGATCGTTTTCAGTCATAAATACAGATGGTCCCCAACTTATGACTTTTTGACTTTACGACGATGTAAAAGTGATACACCACCACAAGGTTTCAGTCTTCAAGCACTGGTGATTCTTTGACCAAAGAGTCTCTGGGATGCCTTTTTGAATTATGATATTTTCAATTTATGATGGCTTTATCAGGATGTAACCACATTGTAAGTCAAGCATCTGTACGGTTTTTTGATTGTTTTATTTCAGAATATAATGAAGTACATTAAACACTGAAATTGCTTTAAACAGTTACTTCAAACAAAACCAAGAACACAATCTTGAAATACATCTTTAGTGATATTGGAAACACTTCATAGACTAAAAAGTGCAAGATGAAATTGATGACTTGTAAGAAATCATTGTATGTTTAGTTCCTTGATTTCCTTCTGGTCTATTTTTAAAGCCCTTTCGCAGCAAGTAAATCCTAATGAACTGTAGTAAGTTTTAGAGTGCTGATTTGAAAAAGGTAATGCAAGTTTTCATGGTTCTATACTAAGGTGCCTTATTAAATATGTAAGTGCAAATAAGAATTTTCTTTTCTTTCTTTCTG
>VBSM01001124.1:43541627-43611889 GCA_008086735.1 Cheirogaleus medius
CTTATTTTATGGGTAGGTCTTATTTTCGGGGAAACATGGTATTAGTTTAGAAGAAAGAAAGTACTGTATAATTATACTTTTCTTTATGTAGATTATTCTGCATGGAAATCTTGAATGAATGTTCACATATGTAGAAAATAACATCACAAGGAAAAACCAGAACATACTTGAAAACAGCATTTTCTAAAGTAGGTGTTTTTGAGACACTGTCTTGCTCTGTCATCCTCGGTAGAGTGCAGTGGCCTCATTGTAGCTCACTGCAACCTCAACCTCCTGAGCTCAAGTGATGCTCCTGCCTCAGCCTCCCAAGTAGCTGGGACTATACAGGTGCCTGCCATGACACCCAGCTAATTTTTCTATTTTTAGTAGAGACAGGGTCTCACTCTTGCTCAGGCTGGTCTCGAACTCTGAGCTCAAGCAATCCTCCTGCCTCGGCCTCCTAAGTTTTGTTAAAAAAAAGTATTAAGGTCTAATACAATGAAATTCACACATTGTGAGTGTGCAGGTCATTGACTTTTGATATATCTTCTTATAGCTACCATCCTAATCAAGATCAAGAACATTTTTCTCTTTCTAGAAAGTTCCCTGTGCCCCTTTGATAATCAACCCCTAACCCCAGGCAGCTATTCATCTAATTTTTATCACTATAGATTGGTTTGGCTTCTTTTTGACATTATGATAAATATAATCATATAAAAGGTGCTCTACTCTTTGGCTTATTTCACTCAGCATAAGCTGACATTCATCCATATTGTGTATCAGGAATTGTTCCTTTTTATCACTGAGTTGTATGACTACCACAATTTATTTATATATTCACCACTTGATGCCACTGAGGTTGTTTCCAGTTTGGGGCTGTTATGAATAGAGCTGATGTGACATTCTTGTGCACATGTTTTATGGCTTTGTTCAAAAACTGTACAGCCAGATGTGGGGGGAGGGGTGCAGCTTGGCAGGCCATGCTGAGGAGGCTGTGCTTGACCCTGAGGGTGATGGGAGCCCCTGAGGGGGTAAATGGTGGCATGATGGGTCAGATTTGGGGACAATATGGAAGGTGGTCAGAGGGTCCCAGCATGGAGTAGGAAGGTAAGTGAGAGTCCACCAAGGTGAGAAGCAGATGCCTGAAGGAAGGTAATGGCTGAGGGAAGAGAGAAGATATATTCATTTGCTAATAACAAAGTGCCACAGACTTGGTGGCCTATACAACAGAAATTTATTTTCTCACAGTTCCGGAGGCTGGAAGTCTGAGATCAAGGTGTCCACAGGGTTGGTTTCTTCTGGCATATAGATGGATGTCTTCTCCCTGTGCCTTCATGTGGTCTTCCCTCTGTGTGTGTCTGTGCCCAAATGCCCTCTTCTTATTAATATCAAGTACCAGTCACATCGGATTAAGGCCCAGCCCTAATGAACTACTAATAATTTTAACTTGATTACCTCTTTAAAGATCCTATCTCCAAATATGGTTACATTCTGAGGTACTGAGGGTTAGAACTTCAACATATGAATTTCTGGGGGACACAGTTCACCCTATACCAGAGAGTGAGGGGTTATTCCAAGGTTGGCTGATAGTAAAATTGACAGGACGCAGTTAGCAGTAAAATATCTGGGGGAAGGAATGAAGGGGAGGCCTCCCAGGTTCCCTGCTGGGGTGGCTGAGTGGAGCAGTGTGATAATGGAGAGTGTACACGGGTTGGGGACAAGTTTAGGGCTTGGAAGAGGGGTAGTTTTGCCCTAATGAGTCTGAGATAGTTCTTTTATTCCTTGCCCATCACTGACAGAAAAATATCTACGTTTTCTTGGGAGGTAGTAGTGGTCATGTTGTTGCATAGTATATGTCAAATAGGGCCAATCTGTGTGCACGGAGTGATCAGGCTTTTCTAGATCACGGGCCCACTCAGGCTGCAGTGGAGCCATGCCTGCACTTCTTGCCCGGACACAGACACTGCCATATGACCCCCACACCGGTGGAGCCAGGCAGCTGCGCCGTATTTACAGTGTCCGTGTGACCCTAACACCCCCACTCTTCCCATCTTTATTTTGTTAGCAACACACTCATTTGTAAACCTCACGTAAAGATTTCCTAGATGGTGTGTGGCACCACGAATTAAGAACCTTCAAAATTTACTCAGCTCTTTGAGTGTGATGGATTTGGGTAAATGAGGGTAGATCTGCATGACTCATGAGTTTATTATACACGTCTAAACTCTTAGAGCAGGTTTACCTCATACTGGCTGCCCGACTCTTTGAACCTGGTTAGCTTTCTGAAAGTCAGAAGCTGTACCTAATGAAAGACAACTTGAATTTTATACTTTCTTGGAATGAATTCTAGAAATTGTATCATGATGCAGAAAAATATTCCCAAATTTGAGTAATCCTATCCCACTAGATTATGACGCTGATACCTTGTTTTTCTGGTTCGATTTTTTTTTTATAGCTTGATTTGTATGTCTGGTAGTTTAGGGTATGTGCCAAGTGAATTTAATTTACGGATCTTCAAAGGCTACAACTCCTTACAGAATGTGTCAGAACTCACGCCTGGAAGCATTTGCTCAGCAGGGCTGTAATGAGGACACGGCACAGGGGCTCACAGTTTGGAGCAGGTGCCCTGCCTTTAGCTCCCAGCTGAACACTTTGCTTTCCTTAGATCTTTTGTTTTCTAACTGACTTTAATAGTGGGGTTTTTTTTTTGGTGCCAGTTTTGAAAACTATAGGCATTCTTTAATGTACAGCTGTTCTTCACAAGAAAAGATCACCGAACATTTTGTTTTATTTATAATTTATTTCTCTTATTGAGTGCCAGTTACATGCTAGGTGTTGAAAGAGTATAGAGGCGAATAACACATGGTGCCTGTTTAAGGAATTTGCAACCAATAGGGGATGCTACAAGGCCAAAAATATAAAAAAGAACTATGTACATTATATATCAATAAAAATATAAAAAAGAGTATCTTATAATTGCTTTTATAGTTTGAGCACATCCATTAATAGGAAATATCACAAACACATGTGATTACAGTATTTATAGTATATCATTTTTTAAAGGCCTGATGAGGTTGTTAGTAACTTCAATTGTCCTCCTTTTTGCCAAAGCCACACTTTTTCTTTGTATAAGGTCTGCTTTTCCCTCCACTCTGCATGGCTGGTTTCTTACTTCTTTGACAACTGTAGCAAAAGGAGATGCCTCCCTCGTTTGTATCCAGCTCAACCTTTGGTTTTCTTAATTGCATCAATGACAATTCATAATTATTCATTTATTTATACTTTTTTTTTATTGCTTCCCCTCACAGGACATACGCTTCCATAAAGGGGAAGGCCCAAGTCTGTCTTTTCTGCCATGGTCTTCCCAGCTCCCAGCACACAGACGTGCTCAGTGACCATTTGTGAAGTGATGAACCTGGCCCCTCCTCTCTCACCGCCTCCTTGCTGTGCCTGCTCTTCCTGCTGTCCTGTCCTCTCTTTACACTTGTCTGCCTTTGTTAACACTTATTTATCAAAGTGTATTTCCTGTTTTCTTATGTCCTCTCCAACCAAGCAAGTTGCTCTTTAAACAGACTTTCCTGAATACCTGAAAGTGATCATGTTGACTCCTGTGATGTTGGACTTCCACTTCCAAGGCCCACAGATCTCTATTTTCAGACCTTCCCCTTGAGGTGTATTACCATCCACCTTTCGGTCATTGCTGCTGGGATCATCCCAAAGATAATTTCTTTAGGCCTCAATTTCTTCATTTTTAAAATGGAAACAATAAAAGTTAATATTTGTAGGGCTGCTGTAAAAGTAATACCTGTAAAATGCTGAGCATGTAAGAGTTAGCTATTATTACTCCCTCAGCTTGCCCTCCTACCCCACTCCCTTGCCTTTCCCATATGGTCCCCTGACTGGAACACTTAGGATATAAATGTAGTGTCATTTTTTTCCCCTAGTCGTTTCCAACTGCTGTCATAAGACATAGTTTGCAACTGCTGTTGTAAGACAGTGGTATGTGGAGATTTGTTACTAATAGTACATAATGTACTATAATTTGTAAATAATTTACCTTTTTTATAAATTAGAGCAGATTTAAGGTTATCTCTTTAAACATGTCACTCTTGCTCTGGTGATGCTGTGGGGGGAGGAGGAAGGGATTTGGCATTACAGTTAGTCCCCTAGATGTCACCTGACCACTGGCTTAGCCTATCTGTGGCTCAGCATCCAGTGCATGCTGTTATTGAGGTGACATAAATACTTAAGGAGGTTACACATCTTTGCAATTCTTTGCCGCTTTGGTTTAATCAAAATATAGGTGTAGTCTATAGTTTCTAGAACATGGCTCATCACAGTAAACTGATTTTGTATAATATCTGTCTCTGCTGCCGTATTCAGTGGCCTTGTCTTGTTAATCTTAGATTCCCTTTTTCCCCCTCAATTCCTCCAATGTATTGTCCGACTCATAGATTATATTGACTCTAGCCTATTTTGAAGAGTAAACAACTCTGAAGGGTTTTATGGAACAAAAGTAATATAATTACCATTTGCATAGTTTTTTATACATTTAAACCATATATTATTTATTCCTTGGTATAGCTTTGCGAAAATTTGCATAGAGTTTTAATCCTTATTTTAGACATAACAAGCCTGAAGCCCAGAAAGGTTAAGTAGAAGCTTGTTTGTTTCACTGTTAGTAGGTGCAAATATAAAGAGGTTCATTCTTTCATTCAGCAAACCAAGTGCCTACCTACCATGTTTTAAGGACTGGGAATCTGTGGTAATACAGAATTGAACTTGTTTTCTAATTCTGGATTCTGTGCTCTTTTTTCTATCGTGGATGTTCAGTGTTTTCGGTTATATTAGCATACTCACCCCTTAGGCACATTTCATAAGAGTGGTACTAATGGGACCCCCTGCACAACTCACTTCATCACTCTAATCTAGGCCTCTTCTTTTATTTATGAAAATTATTTTCTCTGTCTTCTTGCTAAACAGAATTATCAGAAAAGCTTAACTGATCTCAATAAAGTTCTCCTACTAGACCCAAATATTGCTGAGGCAAAGATGGAACTGGAAGAGATAACCAGATTCCTTAATATTAAGGATAATACATCATCATTCAACAAACAAAAGGAGAGAAGGAAAATTGAGATTCAAGAGGTATTTTTATTTGATTATCTTTGAAAGTATTCTTTTGGGGATCTTAGACTGGATTCTAAGCTTATATTCACTATGCTTTAAAATATTTAAAAAAAAATTTTAAATTTTGTTTGTATTCAGATTAATGAAAAAATTTTATCCAGTTACAAAGACAAAATTTCTCCTTTGCAGTGGTAATTAGTCATTGTATTTCCCAGTGTGAGTCTGTGGATGGTACTCGGAGTCCCTGCATTACTGAAGCTCTTCCTTTCTTTGCCTACCCTCCCTCTGGCCTGTGACTGTACGGTTCCCACTGCAGAGAGCACTGGGAGCCTGTGGCCATTGAGCTTCGTTTCAGAGTAGACCTGGAGAGTCCTGACAGGACTGATTGAGTTTCAGGGGTCCTGCAAGCCACACCCCATGGAATTTTCCAGATTGACTCAGACCTATTTAGCACTTTGAAATAAGACTGCCTCATCGGAGATCTCAGGCTACCTCAGGATCAAACCTGCCTTTGTAATTTCAGATAACTCAGATGTTTTGCTTTGCTTTAGTGAAGAATGTCAGGTCATAATTCCTGTACATTCATGAATGCTAATATCATCCCATTTATAATCTTAACATTTACACTAAGAGTAAGAGGCTAATATGTCAGAGAAGCTAGGAAGTTTTTTACTTTAAAGAAAGAAAAAGCTGTTTTAAGAGAATTGAAAAATGTAAGCTCACTTCTTGGCTAAGAAAAGATGAAACTGTTGTAGGTTTTTATTTCATGTAAAAGTTTTATTTATGGAAAGTTCTAAAAATAAAATTTTATTGTCATAGTTTCAATGTCAAATGGTTTTTTAAAACTTCACAGAATACTTTCATGAATTAGATTCTTATACTTTAAAACTTCTCTTCCTAAAAAATTATAGGTTTTACAATTTATTATAACTTACAGATTTTTCACTTAGAACTTGACTAAAATACAGTCTATTTGAGGTTTTCAATTCCCATTTTGAAAAATGTAACTTAGGATGTGTGTGGTGACTGTTGTTCAGTGTCCCAGTATATTTTTTTTTTTCCTCATAAAGGTGAACGAAAGCAATGAAGAGGAGCCTGAAAGACCCTCAGAAGAGGTCTCCGCTGCCTGCCTTTCTTCTGAGAAGGGAGACAAAAGCAACTGGCCACCAGAATACTCTGAAAAACTTCAGATCTCCAAGCCTAATAATGCCTATGAATTTGGTCAGGTTATAAATGCTATCAATACTAGGAAAGATAAAGAAGCCTGTGCACACCTTTTAGCCATCACTGCACCAGAAGATTTGCCAATGTTGTTGAGTAACAAACTTGAAGGGGATACATTCCTCCTCCTCATTCAGTCTATGAAAAATGATCTTATTGTTAAAGATCCTTCATTGGTATATCAGCATCTTTTATATCTGAGTAAAGCAGAAAGGTTTAAGGTGAGTGGAAAAGTATTTTATTAATAGAGATTGATTTTTTTAAGGGTTTCTGTAACTTAATATTATTTATCGTAATATGTTTTCCCTTCTTTCAGATGATGTTGACACTAATTAGCAAGGGCCAAAAGGAGCAAATTGAACAGCTATTTGATGACCTTTCAGATACACCCAACAACCATTTTACTTTAGAAGACATACAGGCCCTAAAAAGGCAGTATGAGCTTTAAATCAAGATTTTTCTTCCATGCATGTATGTGTTCCAGTATTGCTAATGAAATGGTATTGTATTAGAGTTGCATGGATAAAATCTGGCTGAGAAAAGATCCCTTGGTCTGGACTATAAAACATTTTACTTATTTTTATACACAGAACATGTATATTCTATAATCTGCTTTTTATTAGTTGTAAATATTTTCTTATGTGCCAGAGCCAACATCTTTATATTTAATAAGTATATTTGGAACGTGTTAAAAATACATTTTAATTTATAGTATACATTTTCTTTTAATAACTCACCTGTTGAAAATTTGAGTTAAATTGCATTTCTTTGAGCTATGAAAGTGTCCTGTTAAATTTGACTGAAATAAATTTCTTTGTAGTTCTTTTTTAAAAGTGAAAGTCATTAACAGCGATTATTGTATTACCTTATATCCTGCTGAGATATACATAAATCCCATTTTATACTAGTACCTGTGAGTTAGTCAATTAAAATGAAATGCAACACTGAAGTCTGTAATGTGAAATGATTAAATTGTGTTTATTAATTTAGAGCTATAAGATGAACTTTTCTAGTATGCCTAATAATTAAGAACTAAAATTGCCAAAAATTTCTACCACTTTTTACTAGATTTCTAAAAGCCACTTTCCCTTGTATGTTGCTTATGTAAGTAAAAACAACCAACCATTATATAAAAGCAAACTAAGCCTGCATTTATATTTGAATTGTCATTCCTATATTTTCCCCAAACATTTAAATGTCTCCCTCCTCCTCTTCTGTTTTCTGCTGTCGTGACTATATTTATTCTTTCACTGTAAAAGGGAAAGTGAAGAACTCTTATCATATTGAAAGCTCCTTTGTTAACTGAGTCAAAGTAAAGGTATTTCGGTCTCTGTCAGTATACTGTTATTTATTCCTGCAGTCTATTGTCAATGCCCTTCTTCTGGTGCATTTTCTTGTTCATTTAAGAAGTGAAGATGAAAGACTAATAACACTTTTATTATTTTCATGTTTATTATTTTATCTAATCTTACAATTACAGAATATTATCAAAATCATCATGGGTAAAGGGTACCTTTCAAACTGTGCCATTTCTCTTCTAAACTGTTCTTTCTTTCCTTCATAAGTGAAAATCTATAATGGGTACTTAACTCTAGTCTTCATATAAACAGATAGGTTTCTCCTTTTTGATGTTATTAAATTTTTATAAAAGTAAATGATGGCTTGTGTTAGAACTGTACAAAGTTTATTTATAGACACAGGACCACTGTTTTCCTATACATAGCAACTTGAGATTGAGAATAACTTTAGAGACACAGAAAGGAAACTTTTTCTTTTGTTGACAGTTACATACTCAGCACCTTGCACAGTCCTGATATAGTGACATTAATAACTGTAGGTGATGTTTTTTGAGCGTAGTACTAGGCACTCTGCATAATTTATTGCACACTGTCTAATCCTAATAATAACTCAGTTATGGATCAGAAAAAAACAGCACAGAGAAGGTATGTAAATTAACAAGAACTACAGATGTTGCAAGTGGTCCATCCAAGGTCCAAATCTGTGCAATCTGCCTTTTGAGCTCATCCACTCTGTGCTGTGTAATGGAAAATATTAAATATATGAATGGAAGATACCTGGCCTTTAAGATTTATAGATTATTGGCCAGGTACAGTGGCTCACACCTGTAAGCCCTGTGTTTTGGGATGCTGAAGTGGGGGGGATCGCTTGAGGCCAGGAATTCAAGACCAGCCTGGGCAATGTAGTAAGACCCCATCTCTACAAAAAAATTAAAAAATTAGCCAGGTGTGGCTGTAGTCCCAGCTACTTGGGAGGCTGAGGCAAGAGGATCACTTGAGCCCAGGAGTTTGAGGCTGTAGTGAGCTATGATTGCTTCACTGCACTCCAGCCTGGGTGATAGAGTGAGACCCTGTCTATAAAAAAAAAAAAAAAAGAATTACAGATTAGTGAATGGATATGTAAATTGTACACTAATAGAAGTATCTACAGTGACAACACAAAAGCAGGAGTGCCAGGCCTGCCTGTGAAAGGGTTAGGAAAGGTTTCAAGAGGGAAGTAATGCCACAGCTTGAGTTTGTCATATGGACAAGGGAAAAGGACATGCCAGGCAGAGGAAACAAGATGCAAATGCATCAAGGTGCATATTTTCAAGGTGCCGGTTGAATGAAGGTGTGAATAACTTGGCATGTTCAGGAAACTAAATGTAATCTCAATATTAGTGGAACATAGGGTTTGTGTGATAGCTAGAACAGAAAGTTGCATTCCACATATAAAATGCCAGAGTTTTAATTATACAAGTAGTTCTTTTGTGACTCAGGCATTAGCACTCTTCACTAATAACCTGATTTTCTTCCCCTTCTTACTTTTACTTTTTAGCTTCTTTGTGATTGTTTGGGGCCACATGCCCAATTCTGCCAATAGAGTTTAGGTAGGAATGATGTGTCACTTCTGAGCCAGAGTATGCAAGACCTGGCACAGAACCCTCCATGGTCTTTCCCCTTGCTACAATAACTGAGAAGGCCTCATGTTCCAGACGGTGCAGAACAAGATAATGGCACCTCCATCAGCCTGGTTCTTTGAATGTTGCTTTGAAGCAGAGTCCTGCCAGTCTGCATTGGATATACAGCATGAACAAGCTTATGCTTGCTTCCAGAGATTCTGGGTTGTTTATAACTATGTCCAGGGACTTAACCTCTCATAGTCTGTTTCCACATCTGTCCTACCTTCAGCCCTTAAATATTTCCTGAACTTCAACCTGTAAAACCAAGTTCAAACTGTTCATCTCAACACGATGTCTCACAGATATTTCAAATATAGTATGCCCTAAATAGAACTCTTTGTTCTCTCAAACTCAAGCTTCACTTATCCTGTAGCTCAGTGAAAGGTACAAGCATTCACATACTGGCCTAAGAAACCTATGCTTTGTCCTAAACCTCACATCTAATATTTCATCCAAACTGTTTGTTATGCAAACATGGCACCCTCACCCAAGATTAACTGCTTTTGCAAAGGGTATCTTACCACATAGTTTTGGTGTTCTTGAGTTTGTCTGACAGAAAATGTCTGGTTCAATTCTGTTTCCCATATTGCTCAGCAAAATGCCTAGTGCAACAAATGCTACAAATATTTGTTGAATAAAAGAGAAATCTTAGTAATTTTACATTTTTGGGTACATATATTACATAAAGTATTTCAGTGGACTGTTAGCACGTGTTATTATAGCTAGTTGGTTTGCTGTAAACCATGCATCTGGAAGTAGAAAAGTCTCAAGCATAATTCTATACAGAGTGTGGTTTATCATCAAAGCTTAACTCATGCCTTTGGGACCTTATAACCAAAGTTTCTAGACAAAATGGTGAAAGACAATATTAAAACAGAAAAGGAAGAGAAAGAAACTAAAGGCTCTGAAAACTATGTGAGTTATTTACTAAGTGTAAAACACCTGAGCGAATCACAATCACTTTGGGTTTAAATTTGCTTATTTTTAAATGATTAGTAAATATCATCTGGGCTGACATGTTTATTATAAAATAACATGAAAATACTTTCTAAGCTGTGTACAATATAAAAGCCTATCATTACTATTTTTGGCTCATGGACACTACGAAAGTTCCCCAGGTACAGAACTTGAATCTAGTTATTTTCATATTCAAAAATAACACAAATTTTTGACTTATCCACGGTTTCACAAAAGTGCTCTAAAAAAATGTGAAAGATAATCACATGCCAAAATGTGCACTTGAAAGACTGAGGATGTACCTTCACAATAAAAATAAAATGAAGTGTCAAAGTGAAATGTCAGAGATTATCAACTATTAAACTTAGTACTTAAGGAAACTGGACGTTTCATACTTAATAACCTAATATGCTGAGTGCAAAGAGATTAAGCGTGAGTTATAGCAGAATGTGACATTAAAGTGATTTCAAATATATTTTCTTATCGTTGTTTTCCTGATACATTATGGGTTTTGTTATCTAGAAACAGGATGGAGCAAAGTGTGTTCACTTAGAATTTGTTCTACTTTTTTCCTATTGGCCTGTAGGCACCACTCAGACCAAAAGGCCCCTAAAGACTGATGTGCAAGTCACATAATCCTGCCTCTCTGACTTCTCTACCAAGGGATGTCTATAAGGAGAAATCTCTGTCTCCAGAATACAGTGAATTTGGTCAAGTTTATAGGTTTTGATGCCTTAGGCCAAAAATCAAATAAAAGGTGGTTGAAGGTGAACTGATGGCAGAACAATCAATGAAAAACAAACAAGAGACAAGAGTATAACTCCTGGCAACTGCCTTCTCTCTTTTTCTCTGGGAAACTGCTTAAGAGCATAGACTTTGGCATCACATAAACCTGGAATCAAATCCCAGCTCTATCTACTTAGGAGCTTTATGACCTGACATGAGTCTTTAGGTTTCCTCATCTACAAAAATATCTTTCTAGAATTCAGAGTTGTTGTAATCTGTGGTTTGTGAAAAATGCCTGGTGGTTCTTAGTAAGTACCGTATCTTTCTTTCCATTTGTATAACTGCTTTCTTCCAGTAAGTGTAATGATCTCACCTATGTTGTCAGAAAAGGGTAAGAAAGCTCTTTTCAAATACTATGGACACTTCAACAGCTATTTACTGGATAATAAATGCACATTATGACCCCTCCTCTCCCCCACACAGAAATAGCCAGAGAATTAGCTGGCCTTGGACCTCTGGTGCCATCTTCTGGAAATTAGTCATGTTACAGCAGCCAAGAGCTTACTCCACAAGTTGAACTGCACAGAGAATCTATTTGTAATAGTAAGCATCTTTCTTTTCCACCTGTCACTGTTTTGAAGGTGAGCCAACACACACAAACAGTTGTACATTCACAGTCTGGCATTGGCTGGTTGGTGCTTAGTAAATGTTTGTTGAATTAATGAATCTAGAGGACACTGTCCTATTGGTGCTCTTGTTTCCAGAGTTTAGATTAGAGAGTTCCTATTACTGAGAAGCTTTCAATGACACTCTAAATATTTCTGAGTCATTCTTGGAATGTTTGTATAGGGTCACTCGAAAATCTCAGTCCAGGAGGTTGAGAATATAAAAATATCTCTTGTGATTCTTAGAAAGTTGGAATTTATGACATACTGGCATAGAAGCTGACTGTGCACTAATTAATATCCCAATTGCACTATTTATGATCCTCTGAATAAAGTACTGTGGAATGTAAATAAAAAAGGTAGCCCTGCTTTTAATGAATTTACACTTCATTTGGAAAAAATTGGCAAGAGACTCTAATAAGGAAAAAACGAAATGTTCAAGTGTCAAAGGTATTAAAAGGGTGAACTAAAGTTAATCAAAAACATTTTCAGGAAGAGGTAAATCTAAGCTGGGTTTTGAAATGGACTTGGATCAATGAGAAGGAAGCGCTCAGTACGACTGAATTACTTTACTACAGAATTTCCAATATCCCATGCACTAGAAACTTTAAACTTAAACTTTCAACTAAAACTTTACCATTCTAGGTATGCTTCACTGTGCAGGAGAGAGAAACCAGACAGGAGACTTACAAAGCAACTTTAACTGATTTTCTATTTTTCCTTAGGGTTTTAATAGTGACCCAAGTCAAATCCAAAATTAGCTGAAAATTTAATCTTACTACCTGCTATCCTAACCTTTTTTATGTCAGTTTCCCACCTATAAGATACAACCAATTATTTGCTATAATTAAGCAATGGGTTGGGCGGAGGACTACTTCAATAAACACCATTTTGATCACAATTCATATCTGTACAAGGGCAAAGATTTCATTAGGATGGCTATAAATAAAAAAGATGGGCAATAAATATTGGTGAGGATGTGGAGAAATTAGAAACCACACATGTTGCTGATTAGAATGTAAAATGGTACAGCTGCTCTGGAAAACATTTTGGCAGTTTCTCAAAAAGTTATACAGAGTTTCCATTTGACCCAACAATTCCAAAACTCCTAGTATTATACCGAAGAAAACTGAAAACGTATGTTCATGCAAAAAATTGTACACGAATGAATGTTCATAGCAGGATTATTCATAATAGCCAAAAAGTGGAAATGGTCCAAAAGTCCATCAACTAACTGATGAATGGATAAACAAAAATGTGGTACATCCAAACAACAGAATATTATTCAGCCATAATAAAGAATGAGGTAGCAATACATGCTGCTCCATGGATGAAACTTGAAAGCATTGAAAAGTGAAAAAAGCTAGACACAGAAGGCCACATTTTATGATTCCATTTATATAAAATGTCCAGAATGGACAAATCCATAGAGATAGAAAGTAAATTAGTGGTTGCCAGGGACTGAGAGGGAGAATGAGAACTGACTGCTAATGGATTTAAGGTTTCTTTTTGGGATGATGAAAATGTTCTAGAATTAGATAGTAGTGAAGGCTGTGCAACCTTGTGAATACACTAAAAACACTGAATTGTACATTTATTTTAAAAATGTGAATTTTATGGTATGTGAACTATATCCCAATTTAAAAAAAAAGAATGAGAGAAGAAAAAGAATAAACCACCCAAGGTAGTAAACAATTCAGATGCAAACTCTGGGGTCTTCCAATCAGTCCTGAAAGGCCACGCATTTGAGCTTGTCAAGAACTTGCCCAGAGGAATAAAAGTTAAGGAAGTGTGAAAGATTAAATATTTCCACCCCATGATTGGAAATGAGGTAAAGATGTCCACTATTACCATTCCTATTTAACATTGTACTGGAGGTTGAAGCCAGTGCAATCAGGAGGGAAAAAAAGTTATAAAAGGCATACAGTTTGGAAAGGAAGAAAACTGTCTTTTTATTTGTAGACATAATTATCTGTATAGAAAACCCTATACAATCTACAAAAAAGAACTAGCTAGAATTAAGAATGTTTCTTACAAGGTTGTAGGATTCAAGATAAATATACAAAAACCAATTCTAGATCCTTTTGTAGTTCATAAGTATGATGATTAGGTATTCACATGCATGTGCGAGATGTGCCTCCCTCATACCTTCTTACATTGTTAGCATATTACCCGTTTAATGAGAAAAGAAAAAAAATTTTAAAAATCATTTCTATATACTAGAAGTGAAAAATCATAAATTGAGATTTTTAGAAGCTCTGTACACCAAAAACTACAAGTTATTATTGCAAGAAATTAAAAAACTAAATAAAAGGATAGGCTGTGTTCATGGATAGGAAGACTCAATACTACTAAGAAGCCAGTTTTCCCAAATTGATATAAAGGTTTAATGGTATCTCAATGAAAATCAAAAGCAGGTTTTTTGGTAGAAACCTGCAAATGGATTCCAGTATAAATGTACTATTCAAATCAATGGGGAAAGGACAGATTATTTAACAAATACTGTCATCACAAATGGCTTTCCATTTGGAAGAAAATAAAACTGGATCTATATATTACACTAAATGCTAAGATAAATTCAAGACAAATTAAAGCAAATGTAAAAAATTAAAAATCTCACAAGAAACTATCAAAAAGTCTCACAAGAGACAAGTACAAATTAGGATGAAGGGAGAACTTAGCCATGACCAGAAGGTCTAAAATATTACAATTAAACACACTGACAATATAGCTTTCATATTTCAAAATATAATGTATGGGTGAAGAGTATATATGAACTCTCTGAACTATCTTTGCAACTTTTCTGTAAATCTAAAAATATTCCAAAATAAAAAGTTTAAGAATAAAATAGAATGTGTGCATGCACACACACAAAGCTATTAAAGTCAATAGTCAAATGATAGATTCGGAGAAAAACATGACAAGAGTCAGATTGTTAACAGATATAGTATACAAAAATCTCTTTCAAACTGATAAGGAGAAAACAACCCAAAAGAAAACAGGCAAAGGATATAATAGCCAATCTAGAAAACAGCAAATTCAAATACCACCCTCAAGCCCCCCAACCCTGCCCCAGACCAACAACAACAACAAAAGACAAAACATGAAAAAATGTACAAATTTACTAGTTAGGAAAATACAAAATCAGGTAATAGATACTCTTTATACCAAATAGTGTTGCCAAAATTATAAAGCTCTAATACCTATTTATTGGTGGAATGCAGGGAGAAGGGAACTCAGGTATTGTTAGTGGATTATAAATTTTGACAGCCTTTTTGGGAAGGCAATCTGGTAACCAACCTTTCCAGGTATTAGAATGTTTCTTGCAGTGTTTTGTTTTGTTTTTTTGAGACAAGGTCTCACTGTATCACCCAAGGTGGTTTCAAACTCCTAGGCCCAAGCAATCCTCCTGCTACCTCAGCCTCCCAAGTAGCTGGGACTACAGGCATGCCACCACGCCCTGCTCTTTTAGTGTTCTGTAGTGAGGAAAAACACAACAAAGTGAATGCTCATCAGTATGAGAATGTCTGAATAACTGCAGCACATCTATGAAATAGAATTTTTATGTAGTTGTTAAAAAGAATGAATTGGAGCTATATAGATGACTTGGAAAGACTTCCTGAAGATATTACTGAGAAAATCAAGAAAATAATCAATGTATATATGCATTGTGTATAACTGTACGGACACAGTTGAAAACTGTGGCATCGTAAATATTTGGTCACTTGTGCTGGTTATGGGAGAAGGTAATGTGGGAAGGGGCAGAGAAGAGGGAGAACAAAGCAAAAAGGGAAGGAAAGGAAAAAAGAAGGATAGGGAAATAAATCCTTTTGTGCACATTTTACTTAAACTTTCAATAGTAATTGTCTCTAAAACATCTGTTCATGTTACCTTTAAAGCAACCATGATTTCTTTAGCTGAAAGTATTACATTTTCTTTAAATAACAAAAAGTCCCTAAAAGCAAAATTAAAATGCCTTTTATTAATCCTGAACAATTATGTTTCAGTGGCTGTCACAATTCTAGAATATTTATAAACATATTTGGTATAAAACCTTGTTAAAAGTGACTGCCTTTCAGCCACTGTATTGTTTCAAGCAACTTATTTTACTGTACAATATGATGAAGTAACCGGTCAACTCAGAGGTAAGTCCACAACATCCTCATTCCTTTAGCTGTTATTCTTCTGTCCCATGCATTATAGCAAGTTTATCCTTAATTTTCTCTTCATATATAAAGTAAATACTGTAAGTGTAAGAAAAGTAAAAGGAAAGACAAGGTCCCTGCCCTCAAGAGCCTAGAGTTTCTTTCTTTTTAAGATGTGTTTTCTGGCTGGGTGTGGTGGTTCACACCTGTAACCCCAGCACTCTGGGAGGCCAAGGCAGGAGGATCATTTGAAGCCAGGAGTTTGAGACAAGCCTGAGCAACACAGCAAGACCCCATCTCTACAAAAAATTTAAAAATTAGCCAGGCATGATGATGCACACCTGTAGTTGCAGCTACTCGTGGGATTGAGGCAGGAGGATCGGTTGAGCCCAGGAGTTTGACGTTACAGTGAGCTATGATGACACCATTGCACTCCAGCCTGGGCAACAGAGGAAGATTTTGTCTCCAAAAAAAAAAAAAAAAAAAAGTTTGTTTTCCTAGTATGTTAAATATAGAATTAAGAATTTAGAGGTACCTGGTACACACGGTGTTGTATAATATCTAAGTTTTACCCCTTTCACACAGGACAATAGGTAGCAGAAACAGATGCTCCAATTCTCTTTAGGCAAAAGGCTGGAAAGAGAAAAAAGAAAGTAAAAGTAGGACTATATTTTCACCAGCCAGCCCACATATTCTAGAATTAGTTAACTCTTGCAGAGGAAAGAGACTTCCTTTTCATACTGCTCATATTATATAGATGAAAATGAGCTGCTTCCTAATCCTGAAAACCTAGCTCTCCATGATATTAAAAAACAAACAATTTAAGCCCAAACAGCCTTAACAGCAATTTCTACCAAACATTCAAGGAAGACATCATTCCAATTTTACTCTGATACTGAAGTTTATCCCAGGTTAATATTAGAAAAATCTAATTTACCTCATTAACACATTAAAGTAATAAATCACAATTGTATGACAGATGCAAAAAGAACAGCCAATAAAATTCAACATATTTTCTAAGGTAAGAACTCTTAGCAAACTAGGAGCTAGAAGATAATTTACTAAATTGGATAAAGGGTATCTACAAATATATTTGCAGCAAATATCATAATTAATAGTTGAAACAATGACAGGTTTCCCTTTGAGATTAACAAGTAAACAATGCCCCATAACCACTGCTATTCAGCATTATACACTAGAAGTTCTAGCTAAGGCAAATGGGCCAGAAAAAGAAATAAAGGATATAATGATTTAAGAGGAAGAAACAAAACAATTTGAATCCCATCTCTGCCATTTACCAGCTATGCAAGTCTGGGCAAAGTACTTAATATCTCTGTGCCTCAGTTACCTCATTTGTTTTGTTTTATTTTGTTTTGTTTTTGAGACAGAGTCTTGCTCTGTCACCCCAGCTAGATTACAGTAGCGTCATCATAGCTCACTGCAACCTCAAACTTCTGGGCTCAACTGATCTTCCTGCCTCAGTCTCCTGGGTAAGCCAGAGCAGGTGTATACCACCATGCCTGGCTATTTTTCTATAGAGACAGGGTCTCGTTCTTGCTCAGGCTGGTCTTAAACTCCTGGCCTCAAGCAATCCTCCCTCCTCAGCCTCCCAGAGTGCTAGGATTATAGACATGAGCCACTGCTTCCAACCTCAGTCACCTCATTTGTAAAGCAGAGATAATAAGTATACCCCCTTCACGGGTTTGTTCCAAGGAATAAATAAGTTAATATTTAAAAAGTGCTTAGAAAGTGATACTTCAAAGCACTTTAAATGTGTTTATTAAATAAAAATACTCAAAAATGATGATTGTGTACACAGATATCACAAAGAACTAGAGATAAACTATTGGAATTAAAAGAGTAAGAGTCTCTAGATATAAATTATACAAAATCAATGGTATTTCTGTATACTATCAGTAATAAACAGAAAATGGCATTTTAAAAAGGTACTACTATAATAGTATAAAAAATATCAAGTACCTGGGAATAAAATTCAACAAAAGATGTTAAAGGCTTCTATAAGAATAATTATAGATTCAATGTAATACCAATCAAAATTGGTGGAACTCAAAGACTATTCTAAGATGTTTATGGAAATGTCAAGTACCAAAAACAATCAAGATACTCTCCAAGAAAAACAAGGTGGCAGACTTGCCCTGCTAGATATCAAACTCAAATTCCAAGATTGATGTCAAAATTGTTCATTAACTCACCTTGGAGAAGATGTGCTTCTGAAATGCTCGTTCACCAGGTATGCCTACATGGTTCCTTCTTCATTTCCTTTAGATCTTTGCGCAAATGTCCTCTAAGCAGAGACCTTTCCTGTTTGACCTGTATAAAACAGTACTACTTCCCAATAACCCCACTCTAGTGCCCCTGCCTCGAATTTTTCATAGCAAAACCATCATCTGGCTATTATTTTACATCTGGTTACCTTATTTTAAGCTATGTGATATTTTTGTCTTTCTCCCAACTATAAGCTCTTTTGAAGCCAGAATATTTATTTGGTACTATGCTATCTTTCCAGCATCTACTTCATTACTTTGTTGAATGAATAAATAAATTGGTAGAAATAACAAAAATTCTGACTAGCATATGAAGTATAGTGATTCAATTTCAACTAAATTTAAAAACTGCAAACTCCTTTTCACTATTTATCTATTAAATGATAACTACCTAAATAACATAACTCTCCCCAAATTTAGAATACTATTTTGGGCATTCAAAATCAACCAGTAAATAAACACTGGCTTTTAGTAATGATATCTTACAATTTAATAAGAGAAATAAATTTAATAACAAATCTATACAAAATGAATCATATAAAATATAGCCTTGAGAATCTTGATGACTCTGAATGGAAAGGCAAAATGATCTATGAAGCAGGAGTTTAGTTATCTTGCTCATATCATGTGGGAATTAATAGCTCTGATGGTTTTCAACATATATTTTATCTTTCGGTAATCCAAGTCTAGAGACAATATGGGATGAGAAGTCTTACTTATTTATAAATTAACCCAATTTCTAGCACAAGTGATGGATTATGTGCCTTTAGCATAAAAAGCTAACTAATTCAGTGCTCTGAAGCTGGGAATTTGTACATTTAAGAGAATCTACCAGTTAAACTGGTAGTCTACATAATCAACAGTAGGGTATACTATTATAATTGTATTCTTTTCTCACTGCCAGGTGATTTTTCTTATAGGACTTAAAGAAAACAAAGTACAAAGGATTTTAAAAGACTTCAGTGAGTTAAGGTTTGTCCTGAATACCCTGGTATTCTCTTGTTTTAGGCTATCCCAGAGTTGAGCTCCAGGGGAATCTGGCTCAGCTCTAAGTTAATCCATGTTTGAAGGATCTGGGAGACAAGGAACATTTGAAGCCAGCTAAAAGTCTAAGTGAAAATGAAAGTGGTGGTACTGGCTGTGGGGTACAAGCAGAAGAGGACAGGGTGAACTGAATGCACTGGCCTCCTAAATGACACCACTTTTGTTGTATTCTTCCTAAAATCATTTAGCTTTCCATTTCATCTTTAGCCTTTTACAGAAATGTCAAGAAGACAGTCAACATATTCATACAAATCATTTTCATGAAGTATTATCTGTGTACCAGAAAAACAGAAAAACCATCTATGCATTTTATAGAAGCTACAAGAATAGAAAACATTTGATTCCTGTTATGTTGAATATAAATGGCTCAAGTTTCATAATCTAATGTTGCCAGAGTAGAATCTTTTAGTCTTTTAAGATCTCTTTACTTTTCTAAGGTGAATACTTACAATGCTGATCTCTTTTCACAATTCAATGATAGATCTTTTTACTCAAGTTAAACTCAACTAATTTACCTTAAAAAATGAAATTATGTTGATGAATAAAGAAAGGCAGGAATTAGATATGAAGAAAGGATAGTTGCTAACACTGTTGAAAAGTTCAGCAAATGTTTCCCTTTGGGCTGAGACCAGAGGGCCAAATCATCACAATAGCTTGCAATATTTATGACTACCACATGGCAAATGACTATTCCTGCTCTTAAAAAAACACCTGTGCACACACCAAAAGGTAGCAATACATTAGTATTTACATTTATTTCACGTATGCAGTTTACACACTCATTATTGAACAAAATTGGAATGCAAACAAATATACAAATACCATAATAAGCATTATCAAATAAAATAACTGGCACTAGTGTTTTAAGCATATTAATGAACCTGGTGAGCAAACGTGATGGAAGAAGACTGCAGCCCATGGCATTTTTCTTTTTATCAAAAGAAAATGCTCAGTAGCACCATACTGGTAATACTTAAAAGAAACACATAAGATAGGACATTTTAACCGCTATCATTGAGGTTAACCTACTTTATTTAAGTGAATTATACAGGAAGTTAACAGTACAGGCAGTATCTTGGCCAACTTCTGCTTATGTCAGCTGAACAACTTCCATAAACAAAAGAAAAAATAGCCAACCATAAGTGAACCTTTTATACTTGGTACAAGCTCTGCACCGTGCTTCGATTTCATGGTTGGAGAATATATGCATGTGTTAAAAACTGAGGTTATGTAAAGTTATTCACTAAAGCCTGAGTGTGTCTTTGGTAGGCTAATACTTTTTCAGCATTGTTATTAATCACATTCATGCTTATCTATTTGCTGTATTTTTCTATATAATCCAAGGTGACCAGAGAAGACATTATGGAAAACAATACAGCAAAATCCTCAAATAACCAGGCCCTTAAAACCCAGGCTATCCCAAAGGCACCAAGAATCAACAGGGTGCAAATTTCCTCTTTGGGAAAGGTGACTTTTTTGTAATACTTATAACCTAATGGGATTTTACTTTGCAGTTTTATATATCTTATTATATTTACTGCTGTCAATGTACTTAATTACCTACCTTTACATTTTTCTTCTAAGATGGCATCAACAACATACAAGATATATAGAGTACCAGGTATTTCTATTTCAAAGTTGTGCAAAAACTGCCACAATCTTGCTCAAAGTGTCTAAGTATCCAAATGGTAGCAAATGGGCTGCATTAAGCTTTATATATCCACATTGCATATGCAGAAAAAAAATGAAATTTATGCCCAGATATAAATAGAAATGTTACAAAGAGTATCATATACCGAGAGTAACCTGCAAAGTTCTTTTAAACAGTAACCCTTAGTGGTCTCAATAAAATATCACTAACCACTTATCCCTAAGCCTCAAGTTTTCTTTATAAGAATGCTATAGAACTGCATTAGTACTTTATATTGATTATAAATTAAGCCAAATTTCTATCTAAATACACATAAGTATGTGCTTCAAGAAATGTTTTGTGGCAAATACACAAAACATGCTTTGCTCTTAAGATTTATTATCTTTACAATAATGCACTTTTAAAGCCTTCATTTCATAGTTTGGTAATTAAGATCCACATGGAACACAATGCTTTGCTGAACACAGAAAATGTATCTGCATTATGATTATGAAACCTGGCTTTTGCTGGTAACTTGAAACTCAAAGTAGTCACATGTAGTTCAACCAACTCCAAACAAGGTTGTTGAGTGGTAATTATTTTGCAGCATTTATGGGCCTAAATTTCAGTCTGAATTGCAACTTTTAATTCCATTGTCTGATGTGAGTGGTTGTTATTTGTTTCTTTTAGTGCATCACCAAAATATAAATCAACATTAGGTTTTATTCCATTGTTACCATGTTCTTCAGCAATATGATTCAACTGTGGAACTTCTGAACATGAAGCAGTTTTGGTAAGCACAGATATGCTACACTGATGTGGGGAATTTTCCAGACGGTCATTTTCTACCTCAGGAAGAATGTTAACGGTAGCAAAACGGGCATGATAATCACTGGAACCATGACTACAAGAAGTTTTCATGCTTTCTAGGTCAGAACAACTAAATTCAGAAAAATGACTAGAGTGGGAATCTGCTACAGATGGCATACTGTCACTGAGGGATGGAGCCTCAAATTCACTTGAGTTCGTGCTTTGTTGTTCTAACAACTGTGCATCCATGTCCTCTCTGGTCTCATTTATCTTCATGTTACCCTTTTTCCTCAATTTACCACTTTTGGATTTTTTTCCTGCTGTTGCTTCTTTGGACCACTTGGTGGCACTGGATTTACCTTCAGGCAAGCCACTGGATGAACCACCAGCATGACTTCGGGTGGCACTGCCATCGTCCACGCTACTGCTTCCACTGTTGTGCCTGAATTTGGATGGCTTTGATTCAATATCTACTTGCACCTCCATACTGTTGCCTTCTCTGAAACATAAAAGTAACAAATATAAATATAAGTTCTGATTTCCTTTTTAATTTTATTCAGATGACAGCAAAGCGGGAAGGGTTTCTGTGTGAAAAATGTAAACACTATATAAAAGCTGTCAGAACACATTAATGCAGGACACAGTCTACTTAAAAAACCACTTGAAATAGAACTGTTTTTACAATGCTTCAATTTTTTAAATAGTAGTAGATGCATTTATTGCTTATGCTATTCTAGGCATTATGCTACCTTCTTTTTTTTAAAAAACGCCTTTATTGAGATATAATTTATATACCATAAAATTCACTTAAAGTGTGCAAATTCAGTGATTTTTAGTATATTCAGAGATGTGCAACCACCACCACCTAATTTCAAACATTTTCATCATCCCTAAAAGAAACCTATACCCATTAGCAGCCAGTTCCTAAGTTCCTATTCTTCCCTTCCACCCCACCTCCTGGCAACCACTAATCTATTTTCTGTCTATATGGATTTGCCTATTCTGGACATCTCACCATTTTCTTTTCCTTAATAACTTAATAGTTGGTAACCATTTTTCATGATAATTTTGCCTAATGATAGGGATAATTCCTTTAAAATTAATTTTAAAAATACTTCTGATTTTATAACAGTTTTTTCCTTACTTGTCCAATGGTATGTAGGAATTCAGAATGGATCCCGCCATTGCTTTGGTGCTGGCATTATCACTAACTGTTCCCAAGCTGACTGTGCCAGATTCTCCACTCAGACTGTACCGTTCTTTCTGTACATCTGCTTGTACTTCCAATCTTAAAAGAGGGAGGTATCAGATAAAAACCAAAATTATACATAATATCAGCACTACCATAATATGTATCTTTAAATAATTCAGTTAAGAACCCTAGTAACAGGAAGCTATTTTAGAAACCATTATTTTTTTTGTTGTTTCTTCTTATTTGATTATTCAAATTCTGTTGCAGCACACTGAACAGCACCAGTCATCCAAATGGAATGGGAAAAATTAACTTTCTGCCAAGTAAGGTAGTAACAGAATAACACAAAAAAGATACAAAGGATTTTAACTTAAATATGCTCCATTATTCTCACTCAGGATGTGGTACTTTGTAATGTTTCAGTGGAAAACACAAAGTCAGAGTACATTATTGACCATTAAACATGACAGATGAGTAAATCAAAAAATCCTGGGCAACTATATTAAAGATGGCTCTATAAATAACATCTAACTTTTTAAATAAGAGATAATAATATATACCACTATAACTTAAGAGTTTCTATAAACTCCCTAAAAATAAGATAAATATTACTAATTTGTCTTTTAATTCATGTATTGTCCCCTACATTTAAAACAAATCAAAGCTAATAAACAGAAGTAAAGAATAGTGAATCAAAGAGGAAACAAGAGAATATAAAAACACAAAAATTTTTCCTACTTATCTATATGGCTATTGGTAAAAGACTTGGTGAAAATGAAATAACCATTAATACATAAAAGGACCCACAGTGCATGCATTCCTGGATGTCCTGATTCCACTTATTCCCCAGGCCTCAGCCAGAGTCCCATCTCCTAACATCCAGCTCTTGTTACTCCCAAAGGTAAGGTCTTAGGCTTAAGCACTGCCTTTACTTCTGTGTCCACTGAACAAATTGGTAGAAGTTGTTTTAAACATTACTATTTTCGACTCTGACATAGTAGGGTTATATATAATCATCATGCTGTTTTCATAATTTTCCTAATTAATAACTTTCTAATTAATAATGTATAGTTAACAGAAAGCAGAAAAATACAAACCAAAACACGCTGCTATTTCTTACCTGTTAAAACAATTTACCATAGCACTTCCCGATAGACTTCCTGTTATACTAGCTCCAGCTAGTGCCATGGTGCTAGCCGTTTCACTCAGGTTGTCTCGAATGGCTCCTATTCGATCCATGTGGCTTCCACTTGCACTCAAACTGCCAGTCAGACCACCAACACTTCCCTCCCCTATGCTAGGGTTGTGTCTTGCTTCTGCTACTGATGTTGTATCTAAATGCAAATATTTCAAAGTAAGTATGATTATCAATTTGCCCTTCTTAAATTCCTCTATGATTTCAGATAATAAGACATTTTATTACATAAAGTATAAAACATAGGAATGGAAAAGATATCTGGGGTTAAGGACATATAACTATGGGGTAAGAGTAAAGGGAAATATTTCAGAGAGTACAGTTGGATCAGGGACTAACCTTCAATCTTAAATGGTCATTAATTTTTTAAAAAATCCAGAAGATTTAGGAATTCTATAAAGAACTTGATTGTTGAAAATTTTAGCTGACTTTGGAGGAAAATTATGCAACAGTTTTCAATAAGTGTGTCATTTAAAGGGCTTATTATTCTCTAGGTCAGTAAGAGTGGGCCAAAAGTTGATTTCTATATAACAGTTCTAACTGTCTGCAGCTATTACAAAATCTGCTAACATCAATCTGATATTCCAATCTTATAGTACTCTGTACACATGTTGTATTGAAGGATTCACTTATTTGTGCCAATATGTGAGTTCCTGCTTATATACTTAATCATATGGTAATAAATGCTATGAGGAAAAAAATAAGGCAGAATAAAGGGGGAGTGAAAGTGATGAAAAGTACATGTAAATGCATATCTGTGTACCATTTTATATGATGTAATCAGGGAAGGCCTCTTTGACAAGGTAACACTTGTAGAGACTCAAAGGAAGTGAAGGAGTGTGCCATATGAAATGATCTGGGGAACAGTACTCCAGGCGGAGGGAACTGTAAGTTTAGAAGTAGGAGCATGCCTGGCATCCTCAAAAATCAAGGAAGGATAGCATAAAATAGGAGTGTGACAAGAGATGAACTCAGAGACATTGTTGGAGTACATCATGTGGGGCCTTATGGGCCATGATAAGGACTTTGGATTTTTTTCCAATACAGTTAGAAGCCACTGGGGAAGTTGTGAGTATAACACAGACATGATCAGACATGTTTTAGAGGTATGACTATGGCTGCACTGTGGAATAGTAAGTGGAAGCTGAGAAGCTGACAGATCAGTTAAGAGGAAAGAGGACAGTAGCTCAGACTAATGGAATAGCAGTGAAGAGGACAAGAAGAGGTTAGACTATGGCTAAATATTGAAGAAAGCAGCAGAAATTGCCAATAGATCAGATGTAGGGTATGAAGGGAAAATAGGGAGTCACTGCAAGTGAAGATTTTTCACTCAAGCAACAGAAAGAACAGAAAAGAAGCTACCTACTGAGGTGAGGATGACTGAGGGAAGAACAAGTTTTAGAGCAGAGTTTGGTTGTAGACAAGTTAGACTTGAAAACCCTGTCAGACACTCAAGTGCAGATTAAAGAGGAGAATTAGATTTACAAGTTTGAAGTTCAGGGGATGGTTCTAGCCTAGATATAAATTTACAGAGAGGCCAGTCTATATATTATTTAATATTAATAGATGAGAAAGGAGAAAGTATAGATAAATAAGAAAAGTTGTATGAGAACTGAGCCCAGGAGACAAATATTTAGAGGTTAGGAGAGGAAAATGAATCAGCAAAGAAGACAGAAGGAGTGGCCAGGAGATGTGGTAAGATGTGGATTCCCAGAAGACAAGTAAAGAAATGTTTCAAGGAGGGCACGGTCTATCATGTCAGGTTACTGTTATATTAAGATGAGGACCAAGACTTGACCACTATCTTTGGTAACATGGAAGCCACTGATAACTGCTTTAGTGAATGGTAGAGGTAAAATTTTGGAACAGTAGGGACAAAAATCTGATTGAGATGAGTTCAAGAGAGAACAAAAGGTAAAGAAGGAGGCATTATCTTTACACATCTGCCTAATTACCTCCCTAGGACAAATTTCTATAACAAGATTGCCAGAATATAGAACATGTACTTTTTAAAAAAGGTTTAACTTATACTCCTACTGGAAGTCTATAAAGGCCTTTCTGTTAATCTCTGCTAGTTATTGTTCTAATTCACATTTCTTTGAATAACACTGAGTTGAAGATATTTTCAAGTTATCTATTGGTCATTTGTAGTTCTTTTATGATCTGCATTTCTCTTCATGTCCTTTTCTTTCTTAATGATTTGTAATGTTTTAGGCAAAATTTAGGATGAAAAGTTTAGGATTTCTAGAACATTATATTTCCATTAGAGGTTAGGTTACCTAGAATTATTCAACCTTCTTTCGTCCATATACCTTCCTTTGACAGTTCAGTTTACTGAGTACTTCTGGATGAATATTATGAGGCCTAGTATAAAGGAGGGCAATGGAAATTCTGACTTGCATGTTATCTATGGCCTCCCCTCCACTTAAGCTATTAATAAACACATTTTATTCCTTTGCTTAATGGACTTACCTACAGCTGTGTTAGTTCCACCAACATTTATATCATTTTCATCATCAAATTCAATCCTGACTCCTTTTCCATTGCCTGCTGAGACTCCACAACCTCCACTTCGACAGAGAGAAATTGGAACAACGCCATAGACATAAGCTAACATAATAGGAACACCAATACCTAAAGAGGAATTAAATTAGTCATTATAAACAAACAGAAAAAATCACAGAAATCTGAGTTTTAGAAAGTCTTTTCAAGAGAAGGTGTATAGGAGAAAAGTTCTAGGGTTCTGAAAATTTGGCTGGAACACTTGCCAAAAGTGGATTTATCCAGCTGTTAAGGAACACAAGCAAATTCAATGCTTCCAGACTTTTAGGTGACACACATGAGAAGGAAAAAGAAAAGATAAAGAGATATAAACTTTGTTTTTAAGTGCTGTATTTGGGGCAAAAGGGTAAAAACCATTAACAATCTACTAACTACTCTAAGGCTAGGCTATTGAGTCTATAACACTTTTAACTAATCAGAGATTTTCTACAGGCTCAACTTAAATTGTCCTTAAATAAAAATATAACCCTCTTATAGTTAACAACAACATAACACTTCCACAATATTCCTTCCACAAAACTTTAACTCCATAAAATTCGAAGTAATTAGTATTTTTCAGCATTTTCTTACCTACAGTCACTGCAGCTACTACTGGAGATACAATTACAGACAATGTCACACCACCTGCTATGGCCAAATTCCGTTTGTGCTTTGAAACATCCTTGCCTTCATATCGATTATGAATCTTGAATTAAAAATAAAAATGGTGGTGGGGGATTAAGGAGAAAATATATTACATATTTAGATGAAACAGACATACATTTGCTAGAAGTTTAAAGTGATTCTCATACACTTTCATAGTTGAGTGTCCTAATTCAAGGTAACCCTACTATTGTTCTTAAACCACATTTTTATAAATAATTAGCTCCTTATTAATACTTTGCTTTCATAAGAAGACAGTGATTTAACAGATTTTACTTTGTGTTTAATTTTAAAAATCTTGAGTAAAAGGAGTCTTTATAATGTCATATATTGAGCAAAGAAGGAGAAATTAAGAATATTATTTTCAACACAGTTATGAGCTGGATGTTTCACTAACAGGGTACTTCTAAGAAGCTTAACATTCCACAGGTTTATTTCTAAATAAGATTCCCTAAATGGTAAAAATTGGCTCCTAGGGGAGGTTTCCACAAACTTTTTAAAAAAATTCATCTTAAAAAGTTCTAATAAACAAATATCACTAAATAGAATAATTTTTTCTCAGATCCCTTTCTATGAAGACAAATATTAACAAATGACTAAAAATCCTGTACTCCCACCATTTATAGCTCAAAGTAAGGGGTAGAAAAAGAAAAAAGAGAATAAATAATGGCTGCCAGAGGACAGGAAATGGATCTACTTAGAGTCTTTGTACGGTATAGGTGTTAATAAATAGAATGTAATATATCACCACAAAAAGTGGCTTGTGAGGTACTATATAAACTTTGGAAAATAACTCGGTATCTTTATTCTCATGGTTTGCACATGCTAATAAAACATATTTCCCCCCCTCTATTTCAAGACAGATTCAAAACAGCCTCAAATGTGTATAAGCAGTCTCTAAAATAGTTGACATATAAAAAATATTAGAGATGAGACAATAAAATAACCTATTATTATGTGGTTATGTTAAGGTTGTAAAGTACAATGAGTCTTATGGGATATATGAAACAGTGGAGACGCTGGGGTCAGAGGTGCATGAAGCATGCATGGGACAGGAACAATGTCTACTTCATAGTCAGAATCCTGTTTCCCAACATTGATTGTGTTCCCAAAGAATGAGCCTCCTCACTTCCCTACGCAGTCCGTACAGGAAGAAATAGCAGCAGACCTTACCCAAGGTACCTTTTGTTACCCTTCAGTACTGCAGCTAACTCCTGCTCCTCCCCACTCCCATTCCTGGGAAACTCAGCACTGAAGCAGAGAAAAGTCAAAGCTACAAACTAATGGAGCAGACTTACAAAGGCATGCTGCCAAGAGAAAGGCGTCTTCCAGAAAATGTTTCAACCTCAAGCACCAATGTTCAATTATAGCAATTACATCATCCCACCCACTATTTCTAGTTCAATTTAAGTTTTCCTGTTTACTATTTTTTGCCACATTTTTTATTGTAAATGAAGGCTCAGTTTTTGGGTACTCTATTAACTATTAGTAGGTTTTCCTGGGCTGGCTGGGAGACCTAAACACCACAGAACATTGTTTCAATGGAAAACTAATTCATCAGCTTGCAACCCTTTGGGTACATGTTTCAAAAAAAGAGACTTGTAATTGCACCTACGACTTGAACAATGAGGTAAATAATCTCTCCTCTATAAATTATTTGTAGGTATGGGCAGTACAACAGTCTCTCTTTCCTTTCTACGTATCTGAATAAACAAGTTTTGTTTTCAGCAAACCTTTGCTTGGGATAACTACATGAAAATTATTATAATTAGCTATTCTATTTGAGATTTTTTTTTCTTTATTCAAGCTCACTGCTGATGAATCTATTTGAGATGTTTTAAAGTTTAGGTTTACTCACTCAATACTTTTTGAAATAAATATTTGGTTCATAAATATCTATGTATGTCATTAGTCCCAAAACTAATTTTTTAAAAATAGTATATAGTATTTTCTGATTATAAATATATGTTGAATAAAAAAATTTGGTTGTGATATAGAAGAAGATCAACCTTATCCTGAGTTTGGTCCCAAAAGTCAGAGAAATAGAATTAAAGGAAACAATTCTAAAGGGAAACAGATTCTGACTCAACATAAGAATTTTCTAACAATTAATGGCCATTTGACAACAGAATAAGCTGCCTCATCAGTTGGTCCATTCCCCACCGCTGAGGTTCCCAAATGGCTAATGAAACTTAACAGGAAACTTATATAAAGAATTCATGCATCTGGCTTCAAATTTCAGCTCTACTTCTTCCAGTGTAACTGAAGATAAATTACATATATGCTTACCTAAACCTCAATATTCTAACACATAAATTAGAGACAAAAATACCCAGGCTGCAAGGTTAAAAACACCTATCGCGCAGCATAGCACGGGTTGATGACCATTAGTTTCCTTTTTAAAAATTCCAATTTTTTGTTCTGCTTGGGTGTAAGGTTGGGTTAAGATAAATTCTAAAGTTACTTATGTTCTGAGATTTTATTAATTTAGACAGCAGCAGACTTCTTAAGACTTCATAAATTATCCCATTAACCCTTTAAAAGAGAATTATTTGCTTATAATTCATAAATCACAGATCAGTGGTGGTCATTAATAAATACTGGTGATTGGACTTTCACAAGCTACTTTTATTGAAAAGATCTCACAGACCTGACTTCACAAGGATATATCTATAAGAAAAATATCAGGCATATATACTCAAACTTGGTTTTATACTGCAAATGTACTAAAGTTTTCAGATTCAGATAATTTTAAAGCAAGTTTGCTTTTTATGCATATATATAAGCTCGCTAAACACTGAAAATTTATTATCTTGTGAAAAAATAGTAACTTTTATATTGAAGAAACTAAAAATACCCTTTGTCTAAAAACAAATAAATAGAAAAAAAGCAAAAAATCAATACTAAAGAAATACACCTAAAGATTTAGAATAAGATAATGAATTAACAAGGAATTATGCATTTTACCTTACGGCCCACATACACAGGAATGCCAATAATCATTGCAGGAATAGCAATGCCAGCTATCAAAGCAATTCCTACAGGAGCACCAACAAGTGTTCCCAGCTGCCATAATATTTTCTTCTTTCTGCTCCAGGGTTTCTTCCCCCAAAAAGTACATCCTGATGGACTAAGAGTAAAAATTATAATACAAAGTAACAGCTGTAAAGCATCACCACAACAAATTGCTACATACACTAAAGCAATTACTATTTAAAAAACCCTCTTGTACTTCGTTTTTTCCCCCCTTCTTTGAATTCTGAGTTCATTAAAAGCCAAAAAATTAAGGTCCACTATTAAATTATATTAAGATACTGATAACTGTGATTCACATTAAAAATTTATTCCCAGTCCTCCAATACCCTCAAGACCTTAAGTTAGTTTCTGAAGAGAAAAATTAATGCAAAACATGCTTATTTTAGCCCTATGTGGGGCATTATCTGATTATATCATAAATTCATTCTGTGGCCTGAATGAGGAAATTTACATATGAGAAAATTAAATGGAAATATTTATGACCTAGCATAATTATATAGGGTATTAAATACTAGCATTCTAGTTTAACCAAAAAAAAAAAAAAAAGGAAATCTCCATTTCGTATTTTTGACAAGATATTAATTCCAAATGACTAGCATAGTAATCTGATTCCTTTTACATTTATGTAGCAAGGCTGGGCACAGTGGCTCATGCCTGTAATCCTAGCACTTTGGGAGGCCAAAGCGGGAGGATCACTTGAGGCCAGCAGTTTGAGATCACTCTTAGCAACACAGCAAGACTATCTCTACAAAGAACTTAAAAATTAGCCAGGTGTGGTGGCACATGCCTGTAGTCCCAGCTACTCAGGAGGCTGAGGCAGAAGGATCACTTGAGCCCAGGAGTTTGAGGTACAGTGAGCTACGATGATGCCACTGCACTCTAGCCTGTGTGACATAGTGAGACCCTGTCTCAAAAAAAAAAAAATGTAACAAGGATAAAAACAAGCCCTTTTAGTATTTTATAAATCTCAAGTTGGAAAATGCTTAGGATAACACTTTCTCCAAAAAGAGTTATTTTGTCTTATAATATAAAATTTTATTTACATATAAATAATTCCTTCTATAAACTTACCTTAGATAATGTAAATCAGAAATTTCTTTCATACATAACCAACAAAACTCACAGCCACAAACAGCACATGTCATGTGATTGCAGCTTCCATCATTCATCTTTATTATATAAGCAGCACATCGTGGACATGGCTTTATATCATCAGCTATTGGGAACACAGAGAGACCTCATAAGTATATAAAACTGGTCTAAAAATAATTTCTAGTAGATTATCAATTGCAGCCAAAATATCTGCCAAAAAATCTTAAGATACATATAGTTTGTTAACTGATATCTTTAACCTTCTGTTTTTAGTATATAAAGCATTTTTTCCCTTCTGAGAAAGGGAATATATTTGACATTAAAATTTCAAGATATAAACATTTTTCAAAGATAGCAATAAAATAACAAAAAATAAAAAAAGAAAGAAAAATTAAGGATAGCTCTAGATAAATTGTGAACTATGTGAAGCTTGTCTTTGTTCTGACCCCATAAAGTTGTCTTCTTTGAGTGGCACTTTCTGTTCTAGAACTTTTCTAACCATCTCCACTTAACTCAAATGTGGATATTCTATACACTATCCCTTTAGTGAATGAATACTAACAGAGAGTGACAATGTGATATTAATCTGAAGCACTATATCCAAAGCACTATAAATTAACAGCATCAACTATATGCATTGTAAAAATAACAATACAGATATTTTTAGAAAAGCAGCTTTTTCCCAGGATTTTACTTCATACAATAGATATATGGACCTTGCAATGAATCAGTACCTGGAATAAAAGGGAGGAGGTAAGAGATTAAGGAAGGGTCACATAGTTATAAACACTATAAATCATGGAAAACAGTTTCAGAATAAAAGCAACCACTGTTAGTTATGCTCATGACAGTTTTTAATTAGTTGTCTTTGTCCTTTTAATTTATTTATTCACTCATTTATTCATATGTTGTTGGTGTATGCTCCTTGTATAATAATTTGGTTATAATGCATAAAGGAGCCAAGGTAAAATCAAGTGGTATATAACTTTAGGAATCACTGACACAGAAGAGTTACCACAAATTATACAATTATTTTGAACTGTTACTATTAGCCAGCTATATTTTCTAACTATACACAGACAGTTTAGAAAACATATTTATAGTGCTAACGACTGAATTTAAGTATTTGTTCCAATTTATTACATTATAAGCATTAAGCTATATTCTATTCTCCATTCTACAAGTTTTATAGTCCAATTTTACCTGTGTTTTATGAGTGAATTCAGGTTTCCTTAGCACTTCTAGAGCCAAAGCTGTTTTTTAACTTAAGAACTAGTCAATGCTCACAATTAGTATTTTAACAATTCAAGGAATTCTGAGCAAACTGATAACTCTATGCAACCAGATCAAGACAAATGACAATTACTAGAATATAAATTAAAAATATCCATAAGTCATGATTTAAATCAGGGGTCCTCAAACTTTTTAAACAGGGGGCCAGTTCACTGTCCCTCAGACCGTTGGAGGGCTGGACTATAGTTTAAAAAAAACTATGAACAAATTCCTATGCACACTGCACATATCTTATTTTGAAGTAAAAAAACAAATGGGCAAAAACACCTGCATGTGGTCTGTGGGCTGTAGTTTGAGGACGCCTGATTTAAATGATCCAAAAACCTTAAAAGTCTGCATTAAAATTTTTAAACACTGGGGTATGAATGAAAAAAAAGCTGGCTTTTATACCTCATACAATACTTAGTACATCAAATTAAAGAAATGCTAATCCTATCTGCTTAAGCAGCATGTTAATTGATAAACTTCCTCATTCTAGAGTATTTTCAAGTAGTAGATATCTCAATTGGAGGTGGGAGTAAATACAATACATGCAAGCTTTGGCTCTGATCCATGCAATAGGTGGAACAAACTGAAAGGTAACATCCCCATTTATTATTAGGGTTCTAAAAACAAAAAACAGCCTTTTAATATGCTAATATCACATGTTAGAGAACACCATAGAGATATATTTTTGATAGGTCCCTTTATGTATCGGTACACACATTATTCATTCTCTGTATACTTATTATCTATGAAAGGCTGTTTTGTTTGCTTTGTCTCTTTCCTCAAACCAACAAATTAGAAAAAAAATTTACTGTGCACATTATATGATGATAATTTCTTGCTAAATATTCTCATAATGCAAAAATCCTAAATGAAACTGCTTTGCTGATTATATGGTCAACTAATCCCCCGTTCCCCAATTAAGCCACAGTTCCTTGATAGTAAGTAGACATCTATTTAAAGAGTTTGACAAAGCTTCTGTCTTTTTTAATTACTATATTTCTGTTTACTGTTAAAATATGGATCATTGCCATACTAAGAAAAAACAACAGGTTACAAACACTATGTTCTCAAATGGTAACAATGGTTATGTCTTAGGGTGGTAGTAGGACGACACAGGGGTGGAGGTGGGGAGCTAATTAAATATATTTTTATAAAAGGAAAAAATATAGTAATAAAAAAATGTGGTTCATTTAAAATGTAACTTCAAGAGGATGTACCCCCTAGCAGCTATAAGAGTCTCACATGGATGCAACACTGTCACCATTTCAAGACAAACATAAACATTATAACATAGATTATTTAATGTACCTTTATAATTAAGCACACACATATCTTCAGTGACTGACAAGAAATAACCAACCAATCAATATTATTATTTTACCAACCAATTATTATTAAAAGTGCAACCAATTTTTCCATGTATCATAATAATGAGAAATGAAGAATACCAAGATGTATGGAATAACAGTGATTAATAAAACTATTTTGGATGGTAGCTCCCTTTCCTTTTTCTCTTCTCACAGGTCTGTGAGAAGCCAAATTCAAATTTTTAATTCTTTATAGATTACATCAAAAGAAATTATCACAGAGCCATTTGTTCTAAGAGCTTTGATTTTTGAAGCATTGTAGGTAAAAATGCTAGGACTTTAAATTCTTAGAACTATGAGATAAGATTTTTAAACAAACATGCAACAAATTCCAACTGAAGTTTATTTTTAAAATAATCACCTTGGGATTATTTATTCCGACAATGCTACTGTTTGGCTCAAATCACCTGGCAATGTTTTATTCAGAGTTATCTTCAAAGCTACTTTATATAAAAAAATCACTCTCATGATCATATAGTGAGTGACCTCTTACTTTGGATCCACCCCAAACCAATGATTTCACCTGTTATAATACTCTAGCTGTTAGACTTAGCTCTAAAAGAATCTTGGTCATTCTCAGAATTCCAATTGTCAAATCAAATTGACTCAAACTGACATAATCTAAAGGTTATGCCAATAAGGGATTCCAGCATAATAGTGCTGAAATAAACATAAAATCTCCCATGGTGGCTACTTTAAGGAATACCAATATTCATTTGGATAACTAAATCATTATGCTTATTTTAAAAAATAACAAAAGCCATCTCTCAGTCATTTTTTATTTACTGGTGGTCCAGATATACTCAAATTTCTAATGGGTGACTGCGGTTTCTCTAAGTTTCTCTACCTCATGTAGCCAGCCAGAGCACTTACTATGAGCCAGAAAATGTCTCAACCATATAGACATAAGTATTGTTAGTATCTTCATTTTAATGATGAGGCAACTAACTTGTTCAGGCTTACACAAAGAGTAAGTGAAGAATATGGGATTTGAAGCTAGGAGTCTGATTCGAGAGTCCATTTCTCTTACTCTGTATGACTGTGTGTCCTGTAACCAACAAACACCCCCCACCCTAGTTATAGGAGAGGGAAATAATTTCCAAGTGAACTACCCAGTGGCTACTGCTGACTCTTCAGGGGACAGTTTAGGTATATTCAAGTCCTCTCTGAATTGTTTCTGGACCCATACCTACAAATTACTACTAATACCATTGAGTTCTACTCCAATCTTTAGGAAAGGAAACAGAAACCAGTCAGTCAGTAAACAAGTGTGAAAATCCATGTATATTACATAAAGTATTAAATGTTGAATATTCTGTGTTAAAGTTTAATAGGACTTTTTTTCTAGTAGCATAAAGTACATGATGACTATCTCAGTACACTGCTGGTAGGAATGTAAACTGTTTTCTTAATAAATTTCTGTATTTTTCAAGTTTTTCTCTATCACAATCAGCAAGAAAAACATTTTTTCAAAAAAAGACTGAAATTCAAATAAAAAATGAAAATTGTCAACATGAAATATTAATTTTTTGAATTTTTATTCAAAGAACATTAAGATGTTCAGATTTTTCAAACATTTTTGAGATTTGTGAGGTACATACATTGTACATTAGAGATCCCCAGGAAATTTTTAAATTCCTCGCCAAAGACACCTTAAAGTTCTAAGTATCCTCCCCACTAAGGTATAATTTTTATGTCCTTGGTTCCTGGGATTGGATAACTTAAGTAAAAAATGTATTTCACAAAATATTTAAATGAAGAGGATTCCAAGAATAAATACTGTTTTAAATCTGTAATTTTGTGATATTTATACAATTAGAAATAATCTAAAGATAATATACTTAATGGTAATATGTTATTAGAAATATTTGCTAAGTTTTGCATAAGATATTATAGAGTTAACAGTTTGGACCAGGCGTCCTCAAACTACGGCCCACGGGCCACATGTGGGTATTTTTGCCCGTTTGTTTTTTTACTTCAAAATAAGATATGTGCAGTGTGCATAGGAATTTGTTCATAGGTTTTTTTAAACTATAGTCCAGCCCTCCAACGGTCTGAGGGACAGTGAACTGGCCCCCTGTTTAAAAAGTTTGAGGACCCCTGGTTTGGACTATCTTTGGCTATCGGTTATATAAATCATCACGATACTCCTTATTTTCTTTTTGTTGGACAAAAAAAATCTTTCCAATCTCAGAACCACTCTCCATCACAAGACAGAATGAGTGCTTCTGGGACAGAAATGCACTTAAAAAATAAATCATTTTGAAAAGTGAAGGTAAAATAGGAACTGAATACTGTTTTATATTAAAGTAACTAGAGTTCTGTAAGTGTCAAATTATTCTATTAGGAAAAAATCAGACATAAATACCTGCTGCTCCAGACTCTTGACTGTAACTAATGGATGAAGAACGTATAGTTCTCAAACGTAAACTCTGGGCTCTCTCTTGTCGAGCAGCATCACAGGTCTGGTTGGGGTGCCAAATCTGTTTACAGTGGTAGCAAAACTCTGTTCCACAGCCTTCTCGCCCGCAAGTTAATTTTGGACAGCTGGCACATCCAAATGCTATCACAGCATATCTTAAAAACAAGAAAAACAATTTAAAATGTGACATAAAACAAGAGATGTTCATTCAGTAAAAAAATGGTCCAACTAAAATCTTATTCCTGAAAAACATTTTCTATTTATGCATTAACAGTCATAAACCTTATCTCACCAACATAAAAATGGGGGAAAAAATTAACAGTTTACAAATGAAGACATAAATGGCTTTAAAATATTTGAAAAGTTCAATTTTTACCTTTCAACTTTCAAGCAGGATAACAAATTGTATTTAGGCTAATCCCAATTTTATAAAAACTATATTAAATTAGTATAGTATTGTATACACACAGAAAAAATTAGAATACACCAAAAATCTTAACAGTGGTTTTCGTGGTATTGGGGTTTTAGTTTTCTTCTAATGTATTTATATATTTCTGATTTTCTACAATTACTTGTCATTTTTAAAAAAAGAAAGGTTAAAAGAACAAGATTACTTATTTAAAAATGTAATGATTATGGATAAGCTACACCTGTCCGTTACTGGCACACTATACCAATTTATAAATTATGTGATAATCTTGTGTTCATGAATATATTCTCACATTTTTATTTCTAAGAAGCATGGCAAAAGTGGCCTTTGGTGCCAATCTCATACCAAACTACACCAAGTGGAATTACTCAATCATGAAGTTGGGTGTTTTGTTTTTGTTTTTCTTCAGATAAAAGAAAGACTGAGAATAGAAGACTTGTGACTATCCCTAATAACCTATTATCATCTATTCTCTGAGCTAATATTTCTGACACTTTAACAATTTTTGACTTCTAGGCACTCTTTGGCATTTATCCTAGAGAAAGGAAAGTTTATATTCACACAAAAACCTGTACATGAATGTTCACAGCAGCTTTATTCACAATAGCTAAAAACTGGAACAAGCCCAGATGTCCTTCAAAATGTAAATGGTTCAACAAACGATGATGTATATACACAATCAACAGGAGAAAAAATTATTGATACACATAATAAGCTGAATCTCTGAGGAATTACACTAAGTGAAAAAAGAAATCAATCTCAAAAAGTTACATGCTATATGATTCCATTTATATAGCATTTTGAAATGACATTTTAGAAAGGAAAAATAGATTAGTAGTTGCCAGGGGTTAGGAAGTGGGATTAGGATGGGGAGAGAGTAAGAGGGAAGTAGATGAAGTTATAAAAGAGTAACATGAGGGATCTTTGTTGTGATGGAACTGTTCAGTACTTTGTGGTAGTAGATAAACAAACCTACACATGATAAAATGCTATACAACTAAATACAAACACACACACACACACACACAAAGTACAAGACTGGTAAAATTTAATTAAGATTGGTAGATTGTATCTCTGCCAATATCCTGGTTGTGATATTGTTCTATAGCTTTATAAAATGGTACCACTGAGGCAAACAGTGTGAAGGGTACACAGGATCTCTCTGAATTATTTCATATATCTGCATGTGAATCTACAATTATCTCAATAAAACTTTCAATTAATAAGTTTCTAGGGGGTTCTAGTTCTCTCTTTTAGAGTCTCACTCTGTTGCCCAGGCTACAGTGCCGTGGCGTCAGCCTAGCTCACAGCAACCTCAAACTCCTGGGCTCAAGCAATCCTACTGCCTCAGCCTCCCGAGTAGCTGGGACTACAGGCATGCGCCACCATGCCCGGCTCATTTTTTATATATATATATTTTTAGTTATCCAGCTAATTTATTTCTATATTTTTTAGTAGCGACGGGGTCTCGCTCTTGCTCAGGCTGGTCTGGAACTCCTGAGTTCAAATGATCCGCCTGCCTTGGCCTGCCAGCGTGGTAGGATTACAGGTGTGAGCCACCTCGCCCAGTCTCTAGTTCTCTTTGAAAACAGCAACACACATATCTTACCTGTGTGTAAGAGGCTTTTGTAAATACCAAACATTTCTTTTTGCCTAGAAATTTAGGGGAGTTTTCAGGGCTTTTCTGGTTACTGGCAATAAAATTTAAATAACTGTAACTGAGATTTTGTTAAATTTCAAGATAATCTATAAAATCATGCAAGATTTTAAGAGTCAGGGAGTTCCTTCATTACCTGCTTCTCCCTTCATACCCACCCTTCAAACTTAAACTTTACATCTCAAATTCCATTTTATTTCTGACAGACCAAGTCTCTAACTCCCATTCTCTATCATAGATATGTTCAAACAGGATAGAATCAAATTACCATTCTCTATCATAGATACATTCAAACAGGACTGAATTAAAGGCAATTTATATCAACATTGGGTAATTTGGTATAGCTTCATTTCCCTGAGCATTACAATTTCCAAGAGAGCTTATTCATTGCAATCCCAGAAAAAAAGACCTATACTTTTATTTTCTATCAAAGTTATTATCTAAAGTATTTATCATCTAAAGTAAAGTCGTTTAAAACAGTAATTTCAGTGAAAAGAAAATGGCATTCTCTTCTAAACCTCTTCTCTAACCTACCTTTTACTGAAGGAAGGGAGGGAGGAGGGGAAGAGAAGGGACAGAATGCGGAAATTTGTGTATGCAGGGGACAACGCAAAACCAACTATTTTCTGAAGTTGATAATAATTTACCAAAGCAGAAGAGAGGTTCGTTTCAGGCTAGCTGGTCCAAATTCCACTTCCACCACTTATTACTTGTGTAATTTTATGTAAGTTACACAATCTTCCTACAAACCAAGTTTTCCATACATAAAATAGGAATTCACTGAAGTTTGTCTTAGCCTCAGTATTCAGTCAAAATTATCATCAGTTTTGGCCTTGGTTTTTAGAAGGCCAAATTAGCAAATGACTGATTCAATGACATTTCTAGTACCCCTGCACTTGTTCATTACTAATGACCATGTGATCATACAAGTTGCTATCATTTCAACATCAATAATATAAACGATGTTTGTCATTTGGATTGAATATTAACATTTAAATACTCATTTTAGGATAAACACTGGCATTCCAGACATAACTTAGAGTAGATATTTTTTATATAGTGAAATTCTACCAGATAGTTGAAGTATTAATGTACATTATGTTACAAGAATAAAATACTATAATCTTCAGTGATGACTATAAAAGCAAAATTCAGGTACAAGTTTAACTTTCAAATAATTACCTAGGGAAATAGATTTAGAGTAAATATGAACACTGAGAGTGCCTTAACTAGATAAATTTAGGAAGAACATATCCTTTATGAGCAAATAAATATTTCTAAAAATATGAGGTAGATTAATAGAAATTAGATAATATAATTCTAACCTCTGTAGGGGTTGTTCAGTATACCAGTATTCTTATCACTAAATAAAACTTTTAAGAATTGACCAATTTTTTAATTAATGATTTAGACTATGAGTCGTAAAACTAAACAAAACAAAAAGTCCTTTTGGGGAATTCCTCACATCTTGACAATAAGAATTAAAAGCAGAAAAGCAGAATGTGCTTTAAATGTGCCCTTTAAAATTTTCATGACAAGTTCCCAAATCTGGCACAATATCCATAAAAACATAAAGGTGTATGGCAAGAAAACTGAGAGAAAACTGGAGACCTAAAACACATTTTCTTCTCAATAATCAAAGTTCAAAACAACTTTGTAAACTGCTTTAAGATGATAATTCCTTATGGTATTGAGTCTAGAGACTTAAGCTTATTGAAAATGCTTACAGAGAACAAGATTTTTGAGATTTATCCAAATACTGTATGGTAAATACAGTGTTCCTCCTATAAAATATATTACTACAAAACTTTACCTTGAATTATATATTCTGCTATGAACAAGAGTAGGGATATTATTAAAGTGAATATCTATTTGGAATTTTTAAAATATGCAGTATAATTATCAGGAGCAAACTAACAGCTGACAGTGTAGGGAAATTACTATCATATCAAACATTTACTATTTGATAGCTAATTTTTTAAAATTACTTTTTAAAGTAAAAATTTCCATCTATTCTTGTATCCCAAAAGTTTATCATAACATGATGGTGATATCTGACTCTGGTCTTGGAGGAATATTGATTTAACATTTGACCACTTGGCATTTGGTCAAAATGTATTCCCCAAATCAGGATATAATAATAAAAAGAGTTGTGAGATTTAAATAAGAAAATGTTTGTAGTGTTTGGGATAAGGGAAAGTGAGGGAGAGGGAAAGAGGAGAAAGGAGAGGTAGGGTTAAAGAGGTAGAGAAAGAGAGAGTTTAGTTCATGGCACATATGCACTCAAATGTTAGAGATAAAATATATCACACTTATTTTATGCTACATCTCACTATTTCTTCAATGAAAAAACTAAGATATCCTACCCTCAGGACTAAACATTCAAGTCTACTGAATCTGCAAATTCTAAAGAAAAACAGGATTATCTTTAATAATACTGACAAATTTTTTCATAAAGGTACATTTTGATTACTATAGCAGTTAATCTAGTATTTTCTTTTCTTTTTTTTTTTTTTGAGACAGAGTCTCACTCTGTTGCCCAGGCTAGAGTGAGTGCCGTGGCGTCAGCCTAGCTCACAGCAACCTCAAACTCCTGGGCTCGAGCAATCCTTCTGCCTCAGCCTCCCGAGTAGCTGGGACTACAGGCATGCGCCACCATGCCCGGCTAATTTTTTCTATATATTTTTTAGTTGGCCAATTAATTTCTTTCTATTTTTAGTAGAGACGGGGTCTCACTCTTGATCAGGCTGGTTTTGAACTCCTGACCTTGAGCAATCCGCCCGCCTCGACCTCCCAGAGTGCTAGGATTACAGGCGTGAGCCACCGTGCCTGGCCTAGTATTTTCTTATGCTAACAATTCTTGAGTGCTTACTATGTAAAGTGTTTCATGTGCATAGGTATTCAATTTTAAGAATAAGTGTATTAGATACAATCTGTAACATATCAAGGAATTGAAAACAGAATGTTAGGTCTCTTAAAGAAGATTTTTACTATGTGGGAGCCAAATTTATTTTCTACTGGAAAACAGCTCTGAAATTATAATTGAAGCAAATGGTAAAACTAAATTAAAACACTTGCTTTACAGAAAATTTCAGGAATCTCTCTGCTTTAGTGCAATAGGTGCTATTTAGACAAAGAACAAGCTCAGCAGAAGGTTACAGAAATAACTGAATAATAGTGGTTAACTAACTAAATATCTCTGGCTTAAAGACATTCAAATCTTGGTATAGTAAATAGCTCCATTTCCTTCTACTGTCCATTATTTAATTCAAGCCTTACCTTCCTTCATTATCCTTCAGCAGAAAGTCTCTAGGTACTGTACCTGAAATGCTTAAACCTTCCTACTTAGCAGGAGTGGAAGGATATGATGAAAGGGGAAATAGGAAGGAATTGAAATAGGGCAGGCTTTCTAAAAGTATCTTCTGTTCACTGGATTGTTATTAATAAGAAGTGATCCATACTAAGAAAGGACTCAGTGGTCAAGTTAGAAAAATGCCAAGCAAAATTAAAGAGGTTTATTGCTCATTTTTTACTATAGGATTGCCAAAAGAATTTTTAACATACCAATGTTCGGTATATACAGTCAGCAGTGTTTCCTGTATTTATTTGACCATGACATTTATTTCCTGGGAGAGTTTCAAAGTACCAGTGTTTTACGAATTACACTATCAAAAACATTTGAGGAAGTAGGGATACCAGCCAGGGTGGTATATTCCACCTGGAGCAAATTCCTTATGAAATAACAAATAAGGTGGGAAAAAACACACCTAAAATAAAATATGATTCTAAGAAAGATAAGACAGTCCCAATAAAGATTTTGATTAAAAAATGAGAAGAATGAAGAGAGATTATCTGTAAGTCCAAAATTATTTTTTTCAAAAGCATCAAGAATACCTGCCTCAGCCTTCCAAGTAGCTGGGACTGCAGGCACGCACCACTGACACCTGGCTAATTTTTCTATTTTTAGTAGAGACAGGGTCTCACTCTTGCTCTGGCTGGTCTTGAACTCCTGACCTCAAGCAATCCTCCTGCCTCTGCCTCCCAGAGTGCTAGGATTACAGGTGTGAGCCACCATGCTCAGCCAACTGACAATGTTTGGTGTAGGATTAGTTGAGTAACCCTAATCCAACAATCTAAAATCTGAAATGCTTAAAGTTTACTGCACTGTCAAGACACAGATGATATGAACTTTAAACTTCAAAGAAATAGCCATATAGTATACTGAATACTTGGTGTGTTAAAATATACCTGAGTTAATTTTAAGGTTAGGAGGAAGAACAAATTAAAAAGAGCAAACTCTCGGGTCAAGCTATTAACTCTTAGAATACTTTTAAGACTGTGTATTCTAACATAAAATTTATCACTAGTCATGAGTTACAACTTCCCCTGCAACACAGTTAATTCATTATGGCTCCCTATAAACAAAACTTGTTTTCTAAGTCACATATACTTGTTTCCTCTAGATAAAATCAAAGCTGGATCTGTGATCTGTGCAAAATTTGTAAAAGGCTGGCCTACAAAAGCATTTCCAGCATGTCAAAAGATGGTCAGGGTATAGCTAAAACCTTTCTTTGTCAAATAGGAATGAGAATCCTATAGATATTAATTACAATTCTAAAAATATATGTTCTTTAGTCCCTAAGCCTATGGCCCCATTTATTTTTTATCCATTAAGAACAGTATTCTCCACCAGAATAAGTTATTATTGACAGCCATTTAAATGTCATAGCAAACCAGCGTGAAGCTACACAAACTTGATTACAGCTGATCACATTACCCCAAGGTATACGACTTAAGTTACTGGCATATAGTCAGATTGGTTCATTCAACAATTTTTTATTGAACATGGTGGTTAACCTGTGATTACCACACACACACACACACACACACACACACAAACCAAACTTTTTTTTTTTTTTTTTTGCTCTTCAAGGGGTCACAGCCATTAAGTCATTAATTACATTCAAGTATAATAAATGCTCCTATATATTCAAAGCTCCCCAACCAAGTCAGAAGCACTCACACGAGATAACAGGGATAATGAGTGCTGGTAATAGGGTGGCCTCAGCCAAGTGAAACACGTGATGATAGAAACTAAAACGCCAACATTTTACTATTTGCCTAGACAATGCACAAACTAGGCTTGCAAGGCAGAAGGTAATCAGATATTTTTTACCCAAGATAGTGTCTATGCTTCTCTTCCTCTTACACTGTGTCTCTCACCCCAATTTTTCTCCCTAGCCATGGCCAGATTTTTCTCTCAACCTGTGACGACTGGCATGTCTTAAAAGCAGGCTAGGTAGCGTCACTCTGGATAAATCACAGCAGTCAGATTTGGTACTTTGGGCCCCTTTTCAAGAGAGGTTTTTAGAAATATTTTCCTTTAAACAGTCTTAATCTGCCCTAGCCCTCAGAAGAGTAGAAAGAATATTAGGTCAGAAGCCCCAAGAGATCTCAAATAGAAAACAGGTCAGGTAATTCTCTTTTCTACTCTGAGGTAAGGACAATACTTCTCAAGGTGTGTTAAACTACATGTTTAAGTAAAATTAATGTCAGATACAGAAAATGGCCATATTGATAAATATCAAATGCAAGAGGAAAAATTCTTAATTATACACCTAGCATTTCTGGGAAAAAAATGTTTCCAGTGTATTGTACAATGAAAGGGGTTATTAAATATATGCCTGTGGTCCTGGTACTGTGGCTAAACATTTCTATGAATGACTGCCAAATATTCAGATATTTACCAATATTGCTTATGCCAGATTAAAATAATACATGGAGTTTTAATAAAAAATATCCCTCTGTGGGTTCCAAAGGTTTTAATAAGCTCTAAGAGGGCAGGGATTTTCGTCCTTTGTTCATTTAATAATCTCTAGTACCTGGCACACAGGTGCATTAAATATCTGAATTACTTATTTCTAAAGATAAGGAATAAATAACAGCTACGAGAAGCTTACTGTGTATTAGGAATTTTACAAGTAATAAACATTAAAGATCTATCTCACTTAATCCTTATAACAACAACATGTTAGGATAGGGATTCAAAATCAGGTCTGTACATGTTCTTGATAAGTAAAACTAACTTTTAATGAAGTCTCATGTAGTATTCTATATTTTTAAAGCATACATACAAATTTTATGTTACTGGGTAATGTTTTCTATGTAACACAACCATAAAATCTATAACATCACTAAGTATATTAAATATGCTCTTAACAACCTAGAGAGCCAGCATAAACTAAATATAAAGGAAAATACATAAATATAATTAATCTCTGTAATATGTTTTCTGTCCTTTGTGGGTAAGACGAATTACAATCAACACCACCAAAAATTAATGTAGAGCCAAATTAATCAAGAATGATTCATCATCCAATTTATGTAATAGTCAAGTGGTTATTTTCATAATAACAACTCTGTTAAAGTAAGTGTTTCTATTATTTTATATTTTATAGTTAACGTTTATCTTCTCAAAATATTTAAAATACTAAGTTATTTTACTTTTTAATAATGAAGTCTCAATGAGAAAAAAATATGCCAGAATATACCAAAGTGTGAGTTTCTAAAAAATTTTTAATTTTACTAAGAACTATCACATATAAGTGTTTATAAAAGAATAATAAAACGTGGGCCAGGAGCAGTGGCTCACGCCTATAATCCTAGCACTCTGGGAGGCCAAGGCAGGCGGATCACCCAAGGTCAGGAGTTCGAAACCAGCCTGAGCAAGAACAAGACCGCGTCTCTACTAAAAATAGAAAGAAGTTAAATGGCCAACCAAAAATATATACAGAAAAAATCAGCCGGGCATGGTGGCGCATGCCTATAGTCCCGGCTACTCAAGAGGCTGAGGCAGAAGGATTGCTTGAGCCCAGGAGTTTGAGGTTGCTGTGAGCTACGCTGACGCCACGGCACTCTAACCTGGGAAAGAGAGTGAAGACTCTGTCTCAAAAAAAAAAAATAAATAAATAAATAAATAAGAATAAAACAAATACTCTTGTATCTACCACACAAGAATATTATCAGTAGGGTAAGCATATTAATTCACGACCTAAACTGGAACATGAGAAAGGTAATGCTATTAAAAAGCACACCAGTACAATAAGCATGAACCAGAAATCAGAACCTATGGTTTTACCTTATTTATTAGTGGCATTAGAAGTTCCTTGGTAGCCTCTTGCTTGAAGTTCACATTCTCTCCTCTAGCTCTCAAGAGGTAACTAAATGTATTTATCTATTCTATTGTTAAGGAACATTTGTGTTTTCTTATTTGTTATTATGAACATTCCTAAACATATCTCCTGTTGGCACACAAGTAAGAGCTTCTCTACAACTAACAATTGAATTTCTCAGTTGTAGAGTAAATGTGTGTGGTTTTTTTTTTTAGAAACAGGGTCTTGCTCTGTAACCCAGGCTGGAGTGCAGTATCATGATCATAGCTCACTGTAGCCTCAAACTCCTGGGCTCAAGTGATCCTCCCACCTCAGCCTCCTGAGTAGCTAGGATGACAGGTTCACGCTACCATACCCAGCTAATTTTTAACAAATTTTTTGTAGAGATGGGGGGTCTTGCTATGTTGCCCACAATTTTAATAGATAAATTGGCAGCAAGTGAACTAATGCCAGTGGTCCCCAACCAACTGGTTTCATGAAGACAATTTTCCACGGACGGGGGTAGGGTGGGGGGGTATAACAGAGTTCTGCAGTCTGGGGTTCGGGACCGCAGAGCTCATCATTCACTTCTACATTCTTTTAGTCTAACTTTTCCCCTTTTACTTACACAACTTACCTCTGCAATCTGTTTTGATTTTAATTATGTGTGGTGGCAATCTAAATTTCCCCCTCAAATAATTAATTTTCACAATTTATGTTGAATAATCAATCCTTTTCCAGTTAGTTTGACATACTTTCCCTAAAATCAAGTTCTTTACAAACTATAATCTGTTTCAGCCAGAATAGAAGTCTGGTGTTCTATTAGGTTGATAGTGGTGACTATCCATTATGCTGATGTGATTAATCAACCCAGCACAAGACAATATACAGGTCTTTAGCAGCCAGAAAGTTTATATGCCCCTGGATTTATTGTGTCAATCTCTCTTGGCTGCAAATTCTGACACTTAATCCTCCTTTATCTTTGTTCCATCATTTCAGATTTTTTTTAAAGCTATTAAACATTTAGATGAATTCATAAAGCACCTCTTGCACCCTGGGGTTCATTAAAGACAGTTAGAAAACCACACTCCTTCTCCATATAAAACATAACATAGGCATATTCCTCAGTATTTGAACTCTTCCTATGGGAGTATTTGCTATAATTACTTACAAAATTTTTAACCTTAAATTTGCTAGCCAACTTGAAATCTACTCTAATTTTAAGAGTATGATTTATACCAGTGAAAATGCTATGCAGGGGTCCATGGGATCAAGAGTGATACAATCATATCTAAGCTGTTTTTCTGGTAGAATACTGTTTCCTGCTCAAGTCATTTAAAGTTATTATTTATTAACCTTATTTTCTTCCCATGTTTTTCTTGAGAATTTAGCCTTTCATGGATCTGAGTCTCAGAGTTTGTTTCTGCCATAACACCTGGAAGCACAGCTAACCTTGGCTCAGCTTAGATAGTAACTTTAACATATCATTTTGTTGTTTATTTATGCTATAGTACAAATTCCCTGCAGTATAATTCAAATCTGATACTGAACAGTATCTCTGAGTCCAAAAGATAACTAATGAATTCATAAAATACTAATTAGGTAACTTTTTAATGCTATATATTATGCAGAAATCTTTGGTGGATGGTTAAGTGCTAGTGATAACTGGGAAACTGGGATTTGCACAGGCTGGAAACATTACTTTTCTCATTTAAATTATGGAATACAGGTTAGATGTAATCTGATAATTCACTACCCAACAAGCTTTTAATAGTGGATTCAATTCAGGTAATCTGAGTCCTGAAATTGTAATTTCATAAATTAAACTCACATCTCAGCCTTGCTTCTGAGATTATACCCAGATAATCTTGGAAATTCTGGGTTTTCCCAAACTCTTATTTATAATATCTGGTTTACTAAATCACATTGTTTGTGGCTTTTCCTAATCTTAAAGAGTTTATGACTGTTTTTTCCTTAGTTCTGACAACTGTACATAATAAATGCTCTACAAACGGGGCTGTTATTAATGATAAATATGTAAAGAAAATTATTTTATTTTAAATGTTGAGAAAATGGTATTTATAATTCAAAAATTTGAGGCAAATAAAATATTACATAATACTTACATCTTGAGACTAGCAAATGTTTAGGTATATCAACATGAGCACATTACACACATGTTAAGGTACCTTTTAAAAGGGTCATTTAAGTTTATGACCACAAATAACTCCCTCACCACAAACAACCCAGATCATTTCACCTTTTATTCCAAAACAAAAATTCTCCATATGGGTGAGGAAAGACAATTTTGTATGACAACTAGATCCTGTATTCTACCACCTTACCCTTTTCTTCCAAAAATGCTCATAAGTGAATATGTAATACAGAGACAATATAATGTCTGACACATGATATGCACTCAACATGTCTGTCTATTGAATACATTCTCTGGCATGTTAAGATTTTTCTTTTAACTAACAGCAAATTCTTATTTTATCCACAGAGAAAAAAATTACCCCAAGAAATCAAACAGTATTTTCTTACCCACAATCTGGAGCTGGGCACCACCTACAATCAGGATCTGCAACAAGCCACCGTCTAAGCATAAATTCTTCATATTTTTCCATCAATACATCATCACTTAATATCAAGCGAATATCATGAGGATTAAATCGTTCAGTACATTCTGGGCAACTGATATTAACTCTACTTTCAGAGATTTCTATCCTTAGATATTGTCGTAAGCAATCCACACAAGATCTGTGATGACAAGTCATTATATCAGGAAATCTGTCTTTAGAATGCCGCAAAAGGCACAAAGGGCACTCTATGAAGTCTCCGATTTGCTTGCTGATAGAAGTTAATCCATTATCAGAAGAGGTATTTGTAGAGAAAATAGAGTTCTTATCAGTACACATTTCAGAATGTATACTTTCAATACTTGCAATTCCATCCACCCCACCATTTAGCTCTCTTGATTTACGTTTGTTATCCTTTTTCCTCCGAAACAGAGAGCCTATTGAAATTCTTCTTTTTTTGGGTGCCTTTTTGACTGAAGGCAAGCTCACAGATGAAGCAGAAGACTGAAGATCTCGATCTGAACCCATTTGCCGATGTAAACTCATGTCTAAAATGCTCATGAAAATTAGGTCAGGGTCAGTGTTTACACACAGCCCTTCATTATATTTAGAGATAAAACTTATTTCTTGTTCTTGCATTCAGATTAAGTCATGATGTAAGGAAATCCTACATGGTTCTTTCAGAGAATTCTTGAAAAGTTCAACTTACAGAAGACTGTTATCATAGATGTTCTGAAAAATAAAAAAAACAAAACAAATTAATTTAATTGTATTCTTAGTTTGCATGTTTTTATAAACTCACAAACTCACTATGAAATTTCAAACAATTATGTTCTTTAACCATTAGTATTTTCTTAAAAAATAAGGCTAATTTTATATTCTACAAGAGAATTTAAAACTAACTTTGAAATAGCAATGAGGACATTCTTTAATCTTAATAAGATTCTCTAGATTTGAGCTGACCTAATCATTTTTTAAATCTTAGATAAAACTTCTGATCATTATTGCTCTGACTTCAATGATTCCTCACTGCCTTTAGTTTTTGTTCCTGTTTTTTATTTTAATTTTTTTTAGTTTTCACACACAGCATTGATGTTCTTGTTTTTAACTGACAATAAAATACACATGTAAATACAAAGGGCTAAGACTAGCTTACACAATCTTGCAGAAGAAAGTGGGAGGAGAGGGTTCTTAGACTGCCAGATATAATGACTTACTATCAAGCTGCAGTAATTAAGACAGTGTGGTATGTTACAAGGATGGATACAAAGACCAATGGAACAGAACATAGTCCAGAAAAAAGTCCCATATACATGAGATACTTGATTTATGACAGAGGTAACATAGCTGAGTGCCAAGAATGGCCTTAAAAAAAACAGTACTATATCTACTGGTTACCTATCCAAGAAAAGAAAAGGAACTTAACCTATGGCTCATCCATGCATAAAAACTGACTCCAGGCTGGGTGCGGTGGCTCATGCCTATAATCCTAGCACTTTGGGAGGCTAACACAGAAGCATCACTTGAGGCCAGGAGTTCAAGACCAGGGCAACATAGCAAGATCCCATCTCAACACAAGAAATAAAGAAATTAACCAGGCATGGCGGTACATGCCTACAGTCCTAGCTACTCAGGAGGCTGAGGCAGAGGGATTGCTTGAGCACAGGAGGTTAAGGATGCAGTGAGCTATGATGATGCCACTGCACTCTAGTTTGGGGCAACAAAGTGAAACCCTGTCTCAAAAAAAAAAAAAAAAATCAAAAGATACACATAACAATGTTCACAGCAGCATTAGTTATAATAGTCAAAATACGGGAAACAACACACATTTTCATCAACAGTAGAAGGGATAAATACTTTGTGGTATATTCACAATCTGGTATACTATAAAGCAATGAAAATGAAATAATACTGCTAAATACAAAACAAGAAAGAATCTCATACAGAAGAGTATGTGCCAAATTCAATTTATATATAGTTCAAAACATGCAAAACTAATCTACAATGTTAGAAGTCAGGATTGTGACTACCTTTTGTGGGAAGGCACAAAGAAAACTTTCTTAATATGTGTAGTATGTGTAGTAGTTACAAAGGTATGTACACTTTGCAATAAATCACTGACCCACAAACTAATGATTAATGTGCATTTTTGGATGACTGACACAATTAACAAATGTTTTCTGGAAAAACATTTCACTCAGGCAAACTTTATTCATGCCTGTCAGTTTATATTTTCCCATTATTTGCAGCATTCCTCTTTAAGTCTGAGGAAAATATAGAGTGTAACAGTAGGTTTACCTGCATATTTTCTTCTTTATGTGGTTTTTACTTTGTCTTGCATCTCAAAATGCTTTCTGTACTCCAAGGTTTAATATATGTATCACAGAAAAGAATTATATAGGGAATCCATCTTGGATCTTGTCCTAAGAATTTATCATTTAAAATATTAAACCAGTGGTACTTAATCAGTATCACCTGGGGAGTTTTTCCAAATATGCACTTTTAGAAATTCAATAACTATATAATTTATTACCCAGACAAAAACTACATAAGAGTGACTGAAGGTAGTACTAATACTTAAACTGAGACAACAGGGACAAACTGGAATATATAGTCATCCTACCTAGGAATCCTTTCCAAAACATTGCAAATGAATAGGCCTCAAAGAAAAAGAAAAAATGTGAATATGAAAAATTTTACTATATGGTAAAAAAATACTACAAATATTCAAATATTCAATAATAGATACCATCTTTGTGCATATTAGATCAACAAAGGTTGTAAAGCGTTGGTGAGTGTGTAGTGAAAGAAGCATCACACATATTGTTGGGAGGAGTGCTAATCAACATAATTTAGGGGAACCAATTTGGCATTATCTATTAAACTTTAAAATGGAAATATTCTTTGACCAGCAATCCTACATGTAAAAGTTCCTTCTGCAGAAGATATAAAGATACATGTGTACAAGATGTATTGCGCAAGGAAATCCACTGCAGCCTACTTGACAGAAGCAAGAAAACAAAACAAAGACAACACAAAACCCCAACACAAAGCCTGGAAATTATTTAAGTCTCCAACAGGGCACTCAAATGAACCAATCCCTAAGTTTAATGATACACAAAGATCCTCAAATAGAATGCTGAATGAACAATGATCACTGCAAAATATTAATAGTACATATGGTATAAGCCCATTTATAGGGGAAAAAACCCACAACCACACAGGCTTATATAATACATACATAATTTCTGGGAAAATATGTTAAGAAACCATTAACAATGGTTATCTTGAGTGGTACGATCTTTAGTATTCACTTTCTGCCTTCTGCATAGTTTAAAACTGTATCATGAATATCTATTATAGTTAAAAAAAAATAAGTAATTGAATCCCACAAACAAAATACTGTATATTACCCTGGAGCTACCCAATCAAAATTTCTGGGGAAGGGGTCTAGAACTTGTATATTTTGAAAATTTCTCTTAGTAATTTGGTTGTACACTCTGGCTAAGAACCATTAATATTTTAATACTAAAGAGACTTTGTTAAACATTCACTTAAAAATAAAATCCTATAGGCATGGCCCCAAAACAAGGCTCCTTGTTTTTCATTACTTTAGGTACCAGTGAGGTACCCCTTAATACAACCTGTGGTATGGAAATAAGGGACACTTATTAAAAAACATCAGTCCAGGCACAGTGGCTGATGCATATAATCCCAGCGCTTTGAGAGGCCAAGGCAGGAGGATCATTTGAGGTCAAGAGTTAGAGACCAGCCTGGGCAACATAGCAAGATCCTGTCTCTACAAAAAAATTTTAAAAAATTAGCTGGGCATGGTGGTACATGCCCATAGTCCCAGCTACTCAGGAGGCTGAGGAAGGAAAATCTCCTGAGCCCAGAAATTTGAGGCTGTAGTGAGCTATGATCATACCACTATACAGCTGGGCAACATAGTGAGACCCTGTCTTTTTAAAAAAATAAAAGATCCACATAACTGAATGACTATCCTCTGTAGAAATAATCCTAGGAAATGTCTATAAGCATATGACTAACAGGGGTTGGGAATATCTCAATCACAAGGACTTTGTCATTACCATTAACAAAAGAGACATGGTCCCTTATCCTCAATGGGATGATCTGGAGAAGAAACATATTATCCTAAATCTAATAATTACAAACCTATATAGACAAAATTAAAATTTATGTCTCCGTTACTACATCTCTTAAAAATAGCCTAGTCAATTTTTACTAAATTTAGAGGGAGTGTTTGAAACATAACGACAATCTATAGGTTAATACCATATTCACTTTAAAAGAAAGGAAGCCATCTTGCAAGCCATCTGAACAAGATTAAGAGGCCAATGTAACAGCAGATTTATAGTGACTATTTCATACACCACCCCAGAGGGGTGTACATATGCATCCCTCCTTCTCCTCCTCAATGATAATACAATTTACAAATTTTCATCATATACATCTTTCATTATTCTCATTTTGCAGGTGGAAAAACAAAGACTCAGAAAACATCAGTCTTATTTTATTGCCCTACCTCCTAGGCATATACATATTTTTTTAAAAAAAAAATCCCATTAGTCTATAGTTCAGACTAGGTCAAAAAATACAATAATGAGATCTAATGGATTAAATATAGAATAAACTGTATATAGAAACCTAAATGTTTACATGGTATAACAATAGTTCACAGTTTCGGAACAGGAACAGATGATAAGAGGCAGTAAATGCATTTGATGACATCATATAAAATATCCTGAACTCCTAATAATCCCCAGCCTTACAAGCTCTTTATATAAATTTACTATCACAAGGATTTGTTAAGCTATAAGTCATTGATAAGAATGCATGAAGAAAAGCAGTGAAGAGAAAAAACAACTTAGGTTGGCCTCTGTGATGGTTAGTTCTATGTGTCAACTTGACTAGACGAAAGGATACCCAGATCAGTTAGTAAAATATTTCTGGGTGTTTTTGTGTGGGTGTTTCTAAAGGAGACCATCAGCACCTACATAGGTAGACTCAGTAAAGAAGATCACCCTCACCAATGCAGGTGGGCATTGTCTAATCTGCTAAGGGCCTGAATAGAATAAAAAGACACAGGAAGGGTAAACCTGTTCCCTGCTTGAGCTGGGACATCCTACTCCTGCCCCAGAGCTCCTGATTCTCAGGCCTTTGAACTCAGACTGGGACTTATACCACGGGCTCCCCTGGTTCTCAGGCCTTTAGGTTTGGACTAAAACTGCACCAACTTTCTTGGGCCTCTAGCTTGCATATGGCAGATCATGGGACTTCTCTGTCTCCACAATCACATGAGTCAATCCTTCATAATAAATCTCTATCTATATATATTCTATTGGTTTGTTTCTCTGAAGAACCTTGACTAATATAGCCTCCATGATGTTATCGCTATTTACTTAGTGGAATCCCTTCCCCCTAAAATAAAAGTATGGATTCAAAATCAAAGATGCTAGAAAAGTCTGGTTACTAAAATAGAAGAGAATAGTAAAATACAAGTAGACTGTAAATTATGTATTTTCAACTAGCTATCTAAAATCATAAAAGAGACATTTCTCTAACAGCAATGTCATAAGAAACTCCAGTTAACCTATTACTTAAGCCATGAGAAATGTCCCTCATTTTCCCTCTCTTTCCCAGTCTAGCACAATTTCAGCAAGTAACCCAAGAAAGACTCCGTGCCAATTACTGCTATATACTTTCACTCCCCTAAAGAATCTGGATGGAGAATTAGTTTTATCACTAGCAAAGAAGCCCCACTCCTGACCTTTTTATGTACTTCAACTGAAGAGGAGCACCTAAAATTGGTATTGAGAAGGACAAAGACCTGAACCTGCTTACCTAACCTTGTCCAGTCCATTGTGTTCGTACCTCTTTAAAATCAAGATTTCTTGACTCCTACTTTTTTATGTGTGGGGAATTAAGAAATAGGAGTGGCCCAAAACAAAGGTGTCAAAACTTTGTGGACCAAAGATCTAGTAAAAATACTGGTAACCTTGTACTGACTCATTATAAAATACATTTAATTTAGCACCATGCTATTTTTTATACTTTGTAAAAAATTGCCTAATAAATACTGGCCAAATAAATGATGCTTTGGGGTTGTTACTGCTCTGTGATCCTTATTAAGCCATACAGACTTACTACATCCAGATTTTTTAAAACTGTGAAAAGAACCTTTTACTCCACAAGTGCTACAGGATTCATAAAATATGTTAAGTATCTTGACATACTTGTAGAGTACTTGTTAAGTACTCTACAACATCAAGAATTATACATTTGAAATACTGCACCAGTAAACATTTCATAACCATAAATACTTTAGTAGCATCTAACAGCCACCTATGTGCCTAAATGACTTATGACCCATTAGAGGGTACTCTGGAAATGGAGAAAGCTGGGCAAAAAGTTTGCAGACAAAAAAAAAATTACTTCCTGACAGGAAATCCCATTATATGGTCAAATATCTGTTTTTGCATCTGTTATTCAGCTAAAATTAAGTTTCTTCTGTCACTTCTCAAAACGGTTAAGATATGGAGAAAATCCAATAATTTTGTGCTGATGGTCTAAATACTAAATGTAAGAGCAAAGAGTACCTACAGTTTCTAATTTTCACTTCTTTTTTAAATGTTTGACATCCAGATGTATAGCATCTCTAAAATATGCATGTAATAAAAGTAGCATGCAACAATATTTACTAGCACTGTTGAAGAGAACAGAAAGAGGACTAAGTCTTTTTTTATTTAAGTGAAGAGAGAATAGGTGCAGAGAATTCTCAGCAGTTTCTACTAATCACAAATTTGGTCATGACTGAAGCCTGAAGCTATCCTATACTCAAGTCAAAGAGTCATGAAGGAAGGCAAAGAAAAAAGATTCTCTAATTCAAATGATGTGTTCTACATTACAAAAGTGTAATAGCCTATTAACTTTTTCAGCACATGCTTATGTTGAGAGGATGGAAGATGAGGAATAAAGAAAAAATTTTAGGGCGCAGTGGCTCAAGTCTATAATCCTAGCACACTGCAAGGCTGAGGAAGGAGACCGCCTGAGCCCAGGAGTTAGAGATTGCAGTGAGCTGTGATGACACCACTGCACTCTAGCAGGGGTGACAAAGACTGTTTCAAAAAAAATACATATATTAAAATATTAAAATTTAAAAAAAGAAAAAATTTTAATTTTAATGGCTATGTATTTCTGTGTGAGATTAGGAAACCAAGAGGAATATTTGTTTTAATGGGAAAGACATTTTTATTAATAGTATTTTTTCATTACAATTCATTTACATTTCACTTTCTGTGAGCTAACCCCACGTTCCTATCCTGCTGCAGGACTTTTCCTTATTGATGTGTAAGACCTAGTTCTATATGAAGGAACCTTGCTATCATGTGTCAAATACATCTTCTAAAAAATTGTATTTGATTATATGGTAGTTTCCAATGTAGAAAATTTCAAAACGTGTTTATGTGCTCAAATTCATACATCTTTCTCTTTTGACTTTTGGTTTCTACACCTGCCTTAGAAAATACTTGACCATTCCAAGATTATATTTTTTAAATTCCCTCATGTTTTTTTCCTGATAATTCTATAGTTTATATATTTATTTATTTTTGCTTAAATCTTTGAACCACTTCAGTTTAATGTTAGGAATAAGTAGAGATCAAAATGTATTTTCTAAACGGCTAGCTAGTTATATCAACACTAATCACTGGATAATGATCTTTTCCCAGGATTCCCCACTAATGTGATAAGCCATCTCTTGGGGTAAGAATCTCCTATCTCTAGGTGGTATGGACTTCTCTTGAAAAGGACTAACAAACTGTTTTGTTCCAATTTGTACTCCCACCAGCCAGAAAGGTGCTTATTTCCCTGAATTCTCACCAGTATCCTTTATTTTAATAGCTATGTACTTCAATTTACATTTCTTTGATTACTAAACAATTTAAACATTAGTTCATATGTACTATCCTCTTTACTACTTATATGTTTTATTTGTTCATATGTTTTGCACATTTTTATACTAGAATAGTAATGTTCCTCTTTAATTTTAAAAACTGTTTACTTTGTCCAAACACTTGCCCTTTTATTTTGTGATGTTTTGAAGTACAGAGGTATGAAATTTTAATTAATTAATTAATTTTTTTTTCTTTTGTTAAAAGCATATTGCTAATGGCAACTACTAATTCTGAGTCTAACAAAAAGCTGATGTGATTCAATCACATCTACCAAACGATAGCTTTATCCTTTCAGGACTTTAAATTCTTCCATTACAAAGTCCTTTTGGAGGATGAAACCTATTTGTCGATATATTTACTTTCTGGTATTCTTCATTCCTTCTTGTGGATCCATATTTCATTTGGTGTCATTTCCCTTCAGCCTCAAGAACTCTCTTTAGCATTTCTTGGTATGCAGGTCTCCTAGCAATGAATTCTCTTAATGTTTATCTGAAAAAAATGTCCTTATTTCACCTTCATTTTTTTTTTCTTTTTAGAGACAGGGTCTTGCTGTGCTGCTCAGGCTGGAGTGCAGTGGTGCAATCATAGCTCACTGTAACCTTGAACTCCTAGGCTCAAGCAATTCTCCTGCCTCAGCCTCCTGAGTAGCTTGGACTATAGGTGCAGGCCACTATTCTATTTTTAGTAGAGATGGGGTCTTGCTCTTGCTCAGGCTGGCATTCACCAACTTTTTCCTCTGTCATCTCTAATCTACTGTTAAATCTAGTGAAATTTTCATTTTAGACATTATACTTTTCAGTTTTAGAATATCTAATTGCTCTTTTTTAAAGTTCCCATTTCTCTGCTGAGATTATCCATCTGTTCAATCATTATGATCATATTTTCTTTAAGGACTTTAAGTCCTTAAAAATATTATAGTCCTTAAAAATATTAAGTCTGTCTGCTAACTCTGCTAATTTTAGAGTCTGCTACCTATTTGGGGGGAAGGTCTTGACATTGAGCCACATTTTCCTGTATTTTTACATGTCTAGTAATTGCTTATTATAAACTGAATACTGCAGAAGACATGTTGTGGAGGCTCCAGAATCTCTTATCTTTTCCTGAAGAGTGATGGTTTTTATTGTACCTGGAAGTTAAATCACTGGCTAATCAGCTTGAACTGGTGAAGGCTTGGTTTTATGCTCTTTTAGAGTGTTTCTGTGGAAATTACAAATGTTTACCAAGTCCCTCTACCTTAGTGGGAATCATACACCAAGTTCTGTCTCCCTTGCAGAGGGTAGCAGCTAAAATCTCTATTCATCTTTTTCTGTCTTCCAGCTATTACTTTCCATTGAACTCCTCAGAACCTCCCATGCGCATTTCAGGGGACAACTAGGTATGTGACAGGAGTTTATCCACAGATTTTCAGGCTATCCTACTATAACTCCTTCCTTTCTGGAATTTATCCACTCAATTTCCAGCCACTCTAATCATCCCAAACTCCATCCTGACACCTCAAGCCAATAAGACTGTCTTTCTGCTTGAGTTCCAGTAGCCCTGTGCTACAAGGGCTTTTCCTCATAAGGAAATATGTATAAAAAAATTATTTTTGTAAACATTTGGCAGTTTTCCAAAGGGTATCTTCATCTAGGCTCTGAGATACAGTATTCTTGAATTTTCACAGGATGTTGTCACAGGAAAACTTAGCCTAAGTTTAAGTATGCATCTATGATCGTATGCACCATCTAACTGTTTACTTGACTGCTTTTTAAAAATGATCTTTCAAAGGTTTTATTAAATTATCCAACACCTGCAACTGTAAGGTCTTCTAGGAATAATTACATTTGTTAAGCTTTTTGCCTTTTTGCTTCAAGTAACCTGTGTAAGTATTAATTCATTTATTCTTTTAACACATGCATGACTATCACGTGCCAGATACTCTTCTAAGTGCTAGATATACAACAGTGAACAAAATAGACAAGGTCCCTGTTCAGTAGAACTTTCATGTTAGTGCATCTAAACTAAGAACTCAAGAGATATTTCAGACCTTCTCTTTCCCAAACAGTAACACGAACAACTTTTCAAGGATCTAAATTTTTAAAGAAAAAAACCTGATTTATATTTGGGCATTTATGGTAGTCCCATAATCTAACAAAATATTTATCAAAATCCATTTTAAAGGTTTCTTCCCAATAGACAATACATACTTTTGACAGCACCTCTATTTTTCACAGTGACAATGGTTTTCTTAACACGCTAACACTTTGGTAGACAATTTAAGTTGCACAAAAAGAAATCACCAGTTATCTAACCAAAAGATCCACTATAGAGAATACTCATTTAGTTCACTGTGCATAACTTCAGGAATCAGTATTTGTAGCTAAACAGTGGGAAAAATCCTCAAAACTTGACTCACTATTTTGGCTTTGCTCTGCCTCTTGTGTTAAATAAAGGTTTCTAAGATATTGAGGAAAGGAAGTATCTGTCTTTCCTTAGCGTCTCCTATATGTAGTGTTGCAATCAACACCTCATCAAATTTAAATATGGCTATGTACCATTTAATGTAGCAGCTGACTACCAAAAAATAATTATCATAAGCCATCCTTTGATTAGACTACAACTAGAAGTAATATATTAGAAATGATACATTTCTATACAAGTTAATTTTGACCCAAAGTAAACAGAGTTTTTGTAAATCTGAACCACATGATTAAGAAGTTTGAGGCATTAAACTGTTTGTTCATATATATGGCTTTTTCTTAACAGAGATAAATCACTAAAGTTCATTATAATGAAGTTTGCTATTACTCAAAAAGGTCATTTAAATGTTTAAAGTTATTTTTAAGTTACGTAATTCATAATCTATATGCTTACTTACAAGACTTGTTTAACTTGCCAACCTCAAATTTGCAAATGCCATATTTTCCTCTAATAAATCTATTCCTCTAATATAGCTGCCAAATTCAGATACCGGCCAGCAATGCATTCTCTAGGCATAATTATTGCTGTCCAAATAATATTAAGGAAGACAGCCTGTCTATAAAAACTCTTAACTTATTAAACATTTCTTTAACATACAGCCTGTTAAAATAAAAATATAATAGGCACAACACGTTTTTAGAAAAAAATTAAAAATGCTTAAAAATAACCACTAGTGCATACACTGGCTTCAAAGAAATCCATGAAATCTCAAATTATATGTTAAATTGTGAATATATGTATATTCTAGTGGTAAGATACATCCATAGTTTTCAACAGATTCTCCAAGGAGTCTAAAGTATAACAAAAGGTTAACTGTTACTGCTGATATGTCGGATTTAACTTGCCAGTAAAAGTTAACATCAGTTTCTGAAAATCTTTTCTGCTTTCACTAATTATTATACATTATTAGTGCAATATTCATATGTGTACCAATTATGAGCTCAGTTAGAAAATACTTTTATTCCATTAAGATTTGAAGCTGCAACTCTTTTCACAAGAGTTAAATTTTGGGAAAGGTTAAAAAAACAACTTTCATCCCTAAACAAATGTCTCTGATTCATCATGTAAGAATAAATATTACATAGATAGATGGCCTTCCTAGAGTAATCCATCTGAAAACAAAAATCAAACAAAGGTTAATCAATATTGTATATTCAAAGGGCAACTGATTATAAATATGTATATATATTATAATGCCATTTATGTCATCTTCACTTAAAATGGCAATTACCACTGGAAAACATTTTTAAGTTGATTATTCCTTAAAAGGAAAGTCAATTAATCTCTATTTAAAATGTAACAGATATAAAAAGGCAAACATTTAACATCCAACGTGAAAGACAGTAATGGTGCTAGAAATACAATCTAAATGCCTTTCAATTATTTCAATGTCTCCTCAGAAACACGAGCATATTATGTGCATACCTAAGGAACCTGGGTTCTATGATCTCTGCCAAGTGGTTTTATGGCTTTATTTCAATAATGACCTCTCTGTATCATCTATAAAACAGAGAACACACTATTGTGGTGGAGATGATGTTACATGCTTGCCTATTTTCCTCCTGAGCACAAAGGAGGACTAAATTTTCCATTCCGCTTGTAGCTAGATGTGGTTATTTGATTAGTCTTGGCCAACCAATGCAATTTGAGTATAATAATGTATGTCCTTTCAAGGACTGGCCCCTAAATCATCCCTTCAAACATTCATCAAGCTCTCTCTTCACTCAATGGCTAGCCAAATGTAATAATTCCTGTGGTTGACTCCAAGCAGAACTTAGAGGACAGAAGAGTCAAAAAACAGAAGGAATCTGGATACCTGAGTCCTCTACATGGTTGTGTGAGAAACAAATTTTTATTGTATGATTTTGGGGCTGTCTGTTATAGACACAATTATTAAAAATAAAGTGGGAAAGACAGGTTGGGAGATAAGAGGAGGTAATATAATTTAGAGTATCTTGAGGAGAAAAGTTTTTAAAATGCTATACAAATATAGGGTAATAGGATATATTTTATTGAGCAAGTATGCATGCACTTTGGAATCACTATATCTCCAGTTCATGTTCAGCCTCTGAGACATTAACTAGCTATGTGACATTGGGTTAAATTACTGAGACTCATTTTCTTCAATAAATAGGAATAATAGTGCCACAGTACTATAGTCCACAGATTAAAGATTAAATAACATAAAGAATTCAGCATAAAGTGTGGCACACATATTAATCACTTAACAAATATTAGCTATAAGTACTATAAATATCTGAGAAAATGGCACAAATCCATCTAAAGCATTTACTGAATAAAACTGTTGGAAGGATTATTACATATTAGATTGGAAATAAATGTTTGGCTCTGAAATAACTTTTCTAATATAATCAGGTTAGCCACTTGGGAGTTTGGAATACATTTTAAAGTACATGAATTTCTCAAAGGTAAATATAAATAACGTTTTCAGTTTTCTCATGTTTATATAGCTAGTACAAACCTAACTCAAGTGGTCTTTCTAATATTAAAAATGGAATAAATATTTTCAACTCAACTACTTACAAATAAGGGAGATGGGGATAATACACAGATCAATTAGTGTAGGCAAATATTGGTTTCCAGCAAGTTCTTTGGAAAATAAATGCTTACCAAGATCCAAATATATTACCTTAGGTTCTATCCTAAGATAGTTTCTATGATCTCCTAGAAACAAAACTGAAAGTTCAGAATAAACTATTCCCTTATGCCACAAAGGCTCCCCAAAGAGCTATTTCTTAAACAGCTTCACAAACATGCACCTGCCACATTTACCTATTTATTTAAGCCTATTCTCAATTGGAAGGTAAAACAGAATGGTGCTTTGTAGTTTTAATAAGACTCATTACAAATAACACTCATTACTCAATCCATTACAAAAAGTAAGCTGCTGCAGAAAGGAAAAAGCATTACTCATTCCATTTTCCCAATAAAAACATTAAAAACATTTTGGCTAGCTCATTCCAGGACCTCTTTGATAAGAAAGACAAACAATACACCAATAGGGAAATGGTAGGGAAAGTAGAGTGCAAAATGCCAGGTATCATTTGCCCTGAGACATGTAAATTTTTAAATAGGTTTTTAAAAAGGTATTCAGCTGTCAAAATTCTTCTTCAACTGGTTAAAATACACATTGCTGTCGATGAACAGAAGGTAAATGCTAACCTAGCAATACTAAACTAGTATGAGAGCTTAACCAAGTTTGTCTTTTTTGAATTTCAATTTCCATTTTTGAAAACTAAGGTGATTAAGACCAGATAATGTCTAAGGTCAAATATATAGACAGTTGTAGTACACAGAATACTTCAGGGTTAAAATTAGATAATTAAGATTTTCTGGGATAAACAAATAATTTTTATTTCTGTTCTTTTTACAACGTCTCCAAATTCTCTCAAGTATTAGTATATTATTCTGTCTTAGGAAATTCAGTGGAATGAATATTACTGTGGCAAAGTAAATTTTACCAAGTTTCATGATTAATCTAATTCTACTATTTGGACAATTATAAGTAGTAAGTGTTTGGGCTAATTTTACCCTAACCACTTTTTCTGGAAGTTTCTCCAATTTTGGAAGCTCATTTGCCTCTTTCTCCTAAAGCTGTGGTCCCCAACCCCCAGACCGCGGACTGGTACCAGTCTGTGGCCTATTAGGAAAGAGGTAGGCACTAGCGAGCAAAGCTTCATCTGTATTTACAAGTGCTCCTCATCGCTTGCATCACTGCCTGAGCTCTGCCTCCTGTCAGATCAGTGGCGGCATTAGATTTTGCATTATGGTGAGTTTGTCCATGGAAAAATTATCTTCCATGAAATCAGTCCCTGGTGCCAAAAAGACTGGGGACCTGTATCCTAAAGAACACAATGGGCAAGAGGGAGAGAAGACCTCTGGTAACCTAAATCATTGTACGTATGTAATTTTATGATATATATGTTCACAAGGAGGTGGAATACAAACTAAAAGACATGTATGGTAGAGGTCCTAGAACCTATTTTTAAAATTTTCTTCAAATTATAAAGTAATTCTCAGAAGGAACAATATCTCTTGGGAAACAAGAGGCACAATAAGCAAAATGTGTCTGTTTTCCTTTGGATACACAGCATTCATAGTAGCCTCTCTCTAAACATGTACCCCCAAAATGAGATAAAAACTCAAACACAAAGGAAATATTATTAACTTTATAAGGAAAGAAAACAAGTAGGGGAATACTTTCTAAAGAAATTAAAAGAATCTAGGTAAGAATTACATAGCAGGTAAATAATCATAAAATTTATCATTGCTATGGTTTTCTCATCAAGAATTCAAAAGTAATGAAATTGGTTTAACTATAATTGTAAAACATATTATTAAATGAGATATTTAACTATTGACTCCTGGGAGGCATCAATCCAAAGACTAATTTGAAAAAGCAGCCATCAGGAGACAGAGTGGGTCTTTTAAATAAGTCATGGAGATACAAAGAGTGAAAAGGCCACAAACCCTGGACCTATTTCACAAATATGAGTCATGCACAGGTACATCTGCTCAAGTACCTACTTGCTGTTCTCAGAAAGATTCACCAACTTCATGTGGCTGTGGAACCTATCCTTCTAGCGATACAAATATTCTAACTTCTACATTTTATAAGTGAGAAAACTGAAATCTATGGCTATTAGATCTAGTATATCACCACTAGCCACATGAGGCTATTTAAATTTAAATTAATTAAAATTAAATTTAAATTTCAGTTCCTCAGTTGCACTAGTCACATATCAACTGCTCTACAGCCGTATGTGGCTCAGATCTAGAACATTTCCTTCACTGCAGAAAGTTCTATTGCATAGCAACAGTTTAGATACGTCTACACAGCTAATGTGGCAGAGCCAAAATCTCAGTGATCTTTTTACTTTCTTACCTCCTAGAGTAGGCCTTCATTAATCACTTGCTGTCTAAATTATGACATTAGCCTCTTTGTTAAAGTCTACTTACAAATATCCATTGGTTTCCCACAGATAAAAAACAAAATTCAAGTTTCATATGGCATTCAAAGTCCTCCACAGTCTAATCTTAGGCTCTCACTGCTCTACATAAAAACCTGACACTCTAGCCATCTGACCTATTTGTTAACTATCTTAACAAAACATACATAGTTTCATCTCCCTGACTTTTCCTATGCCTTTGTCTTTGCCTACCACACTCTTTTCCATTTCTCTGCTAAAGTCCTACTCCTCTTTCAAGGCCAAACCCCTATCTTATCTCCACATATCATTCTAGGTCAGTAATTACAAATAAGCACTACTAAAAATTGCTGCATGCTTTTATACAGAAGTTTACAATTTTCTAAATACTTTACCTAAATATTTGAATGTGATTATTTGCTAGAAGGTAGGGGAAAAAGTTAAGCAGAGTAAAGGAGATCTCTGTATGTGTGGTGGACAATTTTAAACAGGGTGATCAGTGTCTCATTGAAAAGGTTAACATTTAAGCAGAGACTTGAAGGAGGTGAAGGAGGAGTTAGCCTTGTGGAAATCAGGGGAGAGAGCATCCACAGCACAGAGAACAGTCATTGCAAAGGCCCTAAGGGAGGAATGTGCCTGATATGTTCAAGGAATAGCCAGGTGGCCAGAATGTGGCCAAAAGGAAATGAGTAAGGCAAATATATGATAGGTCAGAATGTAATGAGGCCAAGTTGTATGGGGATACAGGCCACTGTAAGGACTTTTGCTTTTATTCTGAGAGGGAAACTTCTGGGGCTTCTGATGTGACAGAGAGTTTAGAATCTGAATAGTTTAAAAGGATCATTCTGGTGTTAAGAATAGAAAAGTGGGGGTCAAGGATGTTGGTATGGAGACTAGTTTAAAGACTGGCAGTAATCTAGGAGAAAGATGATGATGGCTCTCACCAGTGATGGTGATGAGGATATGTTTTGACACACGGTTTGAAGGTAAAACTATTAAGATTTCCTGATGGATTACAAGAGGATTTAGGCCTGTTTAACCAGAAGGCTGAAACTGCTATCAACTGAAATGGGGAAGGCCATGAAAAGAACAAGTTTTAGGAAGGAGCCAAGACCAGGAGTTCATTTTCAGACTTTAAATTTGAGATACTTTGTATATCTAGGTGGAGATATATATCCAACACCTGTGTGACAAGCCTAGAGTTCAGGAAAAATGTCTGGCCCAGAGATGTAAATTTGGGAGTTGTATGGATGATGTGTAAAATCATGAGCATGGATGAAATCACCAAGGAAGTAAATACAGAAAAGTAGGGATTGAGCCCTATGACATTCCAATGTTAAGATGTAGGAGAGAAGAGAAGAATCCAGTAAAGGAGACAGAAAAGGTAGAAGGAGGACCACTTAGGAATTTATACCTTAAGAAGGCAAAACCTGTTAGTTTATCCCTATTAGTGTGTTACTCACTCCCCTCTCCCAAATGTCAACTATATCTTAAAAACCATGTAAAGAGCAAAGAACAGGCAAGTTAGGAGAGAGAGGAAAGGAATGACACAAGCAAAAATAACAAACTGTATCTTACAAGATATAATCTATTTCTTAAGCCTATTGAGACTAGAAACTATTAAAATACTCCCTCTGATATTTCTAAGAAAGCATATGAATTCTAAGGAAAGGATTGTCTAGTCTCTGATAGTTACAACACATGATATACAACAAAGATGATCTTTGGTTTACTGAAGACTATTGACTGTATATTAATTTCCTGTGGCTGTTATAACGAATTATCACAAACTAGGTGGCTTAAGACAACAGAAATGTATTCTCTCACAGTTCTGGAGGCTAGAAGTCCAAAATCCAGCAGGGCCATGCTCCCTTATGGGGCTCTAGGGGAGAATCTGTTCTTTGCCTCCTCCAGCTTCTGGTGACTATAAGCATTCCTTGGCTTGTGGCTACATCACTCCAATCTCTGCCTTCGTGGCCACATTGCTTCCTCCTCTTCTGTGTGTCTGAGTCTTCTGTGTAATTTCTCTCTGCTTTTCCCTTATAAGAACACTTGTCACTGGATTTTGAGGCTACTTGTTTAATCCAGATGATCGCATCTCAAGGTCCTCAATTTAATTACACCTGCAAAGACCCTTTCCCCAAATAAGGTAACATTCACAGGTTCCTGGGGATTAGGATGTGAACTTACCTTTTGGGGGGTTACCATTCAACCTACTAAAACATGGTTCCAGAAATTTTTGCTAAAGACATCAGTAAAGTGTGCTGTTTATGCAAAAAGCCAAAGGATATTTAATGTTTGTCCATAGTTTTAAAAATTGATTTAAAATTAAAGGGTATAGCTGTAGGGAGACATCTATTTGATATGGCTATGTATATAACCAGAAGTCTCCCAACTGCTTACCAGGTAACCACTGCCACCCTCGGTTTGGATAAAAGAATTACAATCATTGTGCTACATACATCATATAACCCTGAGAAGACAGGCTTTTCTAAATGGTTATTTTCTTTTCCCACTTCCCACTCACACTACTTACCAGTCTCCATTCCCTCTTTCCAAAGGACCCATTTCATGATTTTGATTCAAGGATGCCAATCTAAGAAGTCCCACTTATTCATATAAACAAAAACTGAAGGACAGATTAGTTCAGGCAATAATTAAATAGATTAGAAGTTTAAAATGTGCTCGAACCAACCTAGTCACCTTTCCTGATTGTATATGCTACAAGAGCATCCTGTATTGATTTATTCATTGTAACTGATTCCAAAGTGTTAGGTAACAGCACACTCACAGTAAGCAACAGTCTCATGGGAACGTCTTCCTTTTGTTTGTTTGTTTGTTTGTTTTATACAGAGTCTCACTCTGTAGCCCGGGCTAGAGTGCAGTGGTGTCAGCCTAGCTTACAGCAACCTCAAACTCCTGGGCTCAAGCGATCATCTTGCCTCAGCCTCCCAAGTATCTGGGACTACAGGCACACGCCACCATGCCCGGCTAATATTTTCTATTTTTAGTTGGCCAATTAATTTCTATTTTTAGTAGAGACGGAGTCTCACTCTCGCTCAGGCTGGTCTCGAACTCCTGACCTTGAGCGATCCTCCTGCCTCGGCCTCCCAGAGTGCTAGGATTACAGGCATGAGCCACCACGCCCGGCCTCTTCCTTTTGTTTTTATACCGAGCCCTGCTAAGACAAGTTACCAATAATCAAAAGCTCTCTCTTGTAAGTCTTGTCCGAATAGTTCAGAGTATTTCAAAGGCACAATTAATTTATATTAATCCAATGAAATAGATGACTGCACATTCTCCCTCATTTTATAGACTGGGAAGAGAGTGGAGCATAAAGTCATCTTGGGGGAGATGTAAAACTGAGAGCAGAGAAGACATGTACCCTGACTTTCAATTTAACTCAATAATTCCAATTCAATGCCATACGCAATTCTGTATTTGGCCTCAAAAGACATGTCAATCAGTTAGAAAAAGACTACCAAAAAGATCCAAAGATAAAGAATTTCTATGGAAAGGAATAAGTCACACAAAATGCCTCTAGAGTGACACTGTTCAGTAGGAATAAAAGAGAAGGTAAAGTCACTCATTAATACATTCTGAAATAACATTTTGGGTTATATAAATGATACGTTGGGTTAAATAAAATATATTATGAAAATTAATCTCACCTGTTTCCTTTTACTTTTTTTTTTTTTTTTTTTTGAGACAGAGTCTCACTTTGTTGCCCAGGCTAGAGTGCCGTGGCATCAGCCTAGCTCACAGCAACCTCAAACTCCTCGGCTCAAGCGATCCTCCTGCCTCAGCCTCCCGAGTAGCTGGGACTACAGGCATGCGCCACCAAGCCTGACTAATTTTTTCTATATATGTTTAGCTGGCCAATTAATTTCTTTCTATTTTTAGTAGAGACGGGGTCTCCATCTTGCTCAGGCTGGTTTCAAACTCCTGACCTTGAGGGAACCTCCAGCCTCGGCCTCCTAGAGAGCTAGGATTACAGGTGTGAGCCACTGTGCCCAGCCCCTTTTACTTTTTAAATGTGGCATTAGAAAATCTTAAATCATGTTTGTGGCTCACATTATATTTCTACTAGACAGCGCTGCTGGAGAAAAAGTTATAAAATAAATACCTTACATTGTAGATACTTTTAGTCAGTTAGCAAATACTTATTCAAAACCTATTATTGTCAGGCTTTATGCTAAGTGCTGAGACCTTAAGAATGAACAAAGAAAATGGTCCCTGCCATCACTGAGTTTGCATCATCTCCTACATTTCTACTGCACATTTCACATATATTATCTCATTTGTGATCATGTACAAGAATGATTTAATGTAGAAAATTTTACCATTTTGGGAGGCAAATGCCAATACTTAGAATCTGCAAAATATATATCAATAGATTCATACTAATGGCAGTATTTTTGTGATACAATATTTATGTTAATATGCTATATAGTATTTATCTGGAAGCCTAATGCTATCACATTTCCAATAGCTTCTCCTGGTTTCATGCTCCTCCCTTCTAACTAGTTTGGCTCCCTCCTCATGGCTCATCTCCACCAGAGTCTCTTCAAATGGCAACTTGCCTGCTATTCACATTATAACAGGGCTATTTTTATGCTCAGGGGTCTCTGGAGTAGGACAGAGGTTAAAAATGTTAAGTGTACATAAATTTATGGGGCCAACTCTGTTTTTTGGACCAAAGACTGAGTTTTGAAGTTTCTTTTGGGCTTAAACTAGGGTGATTTTTGAGCTGGGTTTTGCTTCATATTAATAATTCAATGCACAAACTTATTTGAGGACTAAAACAACTCCTTATCAGTTCTGTCTTATTGAGACTTTCACATAACAAAACCTTCCCAAACAGGACTTCTAGAACAAATTAACAAGTAGTAATTCTCTAGTAAATTATTTTTAAAATAAAATACTAGATAACATTGATAGGACTAGACTACATAATGGTTTTAAGGCTAATGGCATAGCTTTCAAAAAAATGTTACCAATAAAAATAATTCTTTAGGTGTTCTTGACAGCGACAGAGAGAGCAATACAAGCAAAACCTACTTTATCAAAAGGTGCTAATTCCTTCTACTTTAATACAGAAAGTATCACTGACATATGATAGCTATTGAGAAACAGATGAAGTACCCAAGTTTTAAACACCCAAAATGACTTCATTGCCTTTTTTGGTTGATGTCTATCACCATCTGAAATACAGATGTGTTTAGCAAAGGAATATTTTCCTTTAGTCTTTAGCTGTACAGGTATGATTATGCACATGTGTTGTTTCAATGTTATATATTTTCTGTTAGTTAACAAAGAACTGACATCTATGACTTTAAAAAAGCAAAAAAGACCAAAGAAAAATAATAATTACTCCTGGGTGGAGAAAAAAATTTCCTAAGTAAAGAAAATTTAGCTATTCTCTATAAATAATCAGATTAACATGTTGTTAAATAAGAGTCAAACCTGAGCCTTGAAGCCAAAGTACTCCATATATGATCACGGGTCCTTTCAGACAATCATTAAACTACTACTTTCCTATGATATGTTAGGTCGCCACATACAGTGCAATATGCAACCAAATATAAATTTAGAAATTCGACTTTACTTTGGCCTTCAGCCCAAGGTGGCCTAATCTTGGCCTAAACAATAAAAAAAAGATAAAAGAGCATATGCTTAGTATAAAACTAGTCTGTATTTGACAATCATTACAGAGAAGATATAAGTGAGCAATTCAGATGCAAATGTAACAAAACTTATCTCCAGCTTACTCTGTGTCCAGCACTTGACTAGGGGCTTTTACATGTTATCATAAATATTTTGCTGTTTTCCCATTCTTGGAAATTTCAGAAAACTACATTTCTCAACCCTCAGTGCCCTCCAGATTAAAAAAAAAAGTGGGGTGGGGGAGAAATAATTAGAAACTGAAGAATTACTGTGATAAATCTAAATAGATGTTTAAGATAAAATCAAGACCTGCCATAATATACAAGAGGTTCTTTCAAATGGTTAAAAAATAGTTTGCCTTTACCCATATTTAATTCCATCTAACAGCCTCATACTAAATAATATCCTTAATACAATCCCATTAAAAGAGTGGTGACCCCAAGTGTCTTACATTCATAACTGCAAAAATACTGCTTTATGACTTCGCTTATGTTCAAATTTGGGAAGTGTATTTACTTTCCACCAAGATGGTGAAGTATCTTAAAAGCAGATACTAATCTTAGTGCTTCTCATATGTTAGGTAAAACATAATATGGTTTTATTTAGTCAAGTAAAAAGACATCAAAAATTCAACAAATTACCACCAGTATTTAAAAAATAAATTCCAACACCCTAGATGACAGTAAAATAGACAGTTCTTTATATTAACTCTAATGATTAACTGAGGCATCCCCAAATGAGACAACAATATTTCAAGTAGCTACTATTTGGATAGTAAGAACTAGGTAGTGTTTCCACTCCTAAAATAATGTAGCTGTTTTAAAAAATTAATATACTGGAATCCTCTTGGAAGTCTGACATATCAAAAAAGTACACTAACGTTAGCTACCAAATGTAATTTTTTCCTCAGAAAGACACCTTGCAATGACGTTAAAACATTCTCCACGGACACATGAAATTTAAACTTCAGTTAAATTGTATACAATAATAAAAAAAAGAGAACATTAAGAAGCAAAACATTAACAAATTTTAAAAGTGGGGTTTTTTTTTTTT
>VBSM01001124.1:43611989-43693080 GCA_008086735.1 Cheirogaleus medius
GAAAAAAAAAACAATACAAAAAATAAAAAAGACATCCATGTTCTTAAAAAAAAATCACAAACATTTTAAGATACCGATCAAGGGAAAGGATTGTTTTATGCCTCCACTGTTTACTAACATTTAAAACTAGCATTTCCAGCCAACACGTACTTTTCAAAATTGTAGCGGCACTTAAATGCTGTCTTTTCCAACGTCAACTTAACAGAACATTCTGCAACATTTTGAATAGTAAATACTAAGTAAAGCATCGTTCCTTTATTTCTACCTCCAAGGGCCAATGGGAAAAAATTAAACCTTTCTCTCTCCCATATATAGCCTTAACCACTCTCTTCACTCTTTTATTTACTGCCCTAGTCTCGGGGTTAATGAACCCTAAACTTCTTTTTCTTCTTCCCATTAATGGAAATGGGAAAAAAGAGTAACGGCAGAGTGGAACCGAGATGATTGGAAAAACTGGAAATGAAAAATACTGGCATTACTTGCTGGGGGAGGCTGTGAACACCCTGAGGTTTAGTATAGGGAAGACAATCCCGGAAGACCCCTATTAACACACACTTTACCCCAACTCTACATCATTTTTCGTGCGTGTAATTTCTGCTTTTGAAGAGGGTGGTGGTTGTCCTGGATGAACCTTCCTGGGTACCTGGCTCCCCTGCCCTAGAGCCCCAGGCAGCAGGGGTTGGGGGGCAACGTCCCCAGCCCCGAATTTGCACTGAGGCCCGGAAATCGGTCCCGTTAGGGCCGATTTCACCCATCAGGAATGCGCTCCGCCCCCACCGCCTCCCCGCGGCAGCCGCCCTCAGGACTCCCCTGCTTCAGGGGCCAGGGAGTGCTCGAGGGGAGTGCCGCCTCGGCCCGTCACAACACTGCTGGGCCGGCCGCCGGGTCCGCCGACACCCGGGCCAGGACGGGGCTCGGGGCGGATCCCACGCTCCGCCTCGGCCTGCGCGGCCCAGGAGGCGCCCGCGCCTGGGCCGGTGGGGGAACCCGGAACCAGCCCGAGGCCCGACCCCCAGAGTCGACCCAGCCCTGGCCCCGAGCTAGGCACGGGAGGGGGCGTCTTTCCCTGGAGACTTCCGAATCCATTTCCGTCCCGGGGAGGGGCGCGAGGGCAGCGGCCGGGCCAGAGCTCCTCGGGTCAAAACGGGTCCGCCCTGCCCTCCACTCCCGGGCGCAGCCTCCTCTGGTGCCCGCTCGTACCTTTAACTCCTCAGAGCTGCAGCGGCGCAGGGCGGCGGGCGAGCAGGCCCATCTCCCAGCGGCGGCAGAAGCCGGAGAAGTACGGGGAGGGTCCGTCAGACCCGCCCAAGCGCCTCTCGGCTGGGGCGGGGGGAGCAGAGGGGAGGGGTCCCGACGGCCGCTTTCCCGAACTCCTCCTCCGCAGTTGTGGCCCGACGGCGGCTCCAGGAACCAGCGCCGCATTTGCCATGCTCCCCCTCCCTCAGCCCCCGCTTTCTCCGCCTCCTCCTCCCACCCCTTCCTCCCGGCCCGCCCCGCCCGCGCGCCCTGCGTCATGGCGTCACGCCCACCGGCCCGCCGCGGGCGGCTCTGGGACGCGGTCGTTCTCCTGCGCACGTTCGCCCAGTGCCGCCCCCAGGTGGCCCCGAGCGCGGCCCCGACCCTTGTCCCAAGCGTTGGGCGGTCTGCTGCCCCTCCCGGCCGCAGGACTTCGCCCCGAGCGGGCTGGGCTGTGGGGCAGGTGCCTCCCTGCCCGCCTCTCCGTGGCCCCCAGAGCGTCTCCTCCGAGAACAGGTGGGGGCGGCCGGAGCTGCGCCCGAGGTGGAGGGAGATGCCGCCTTGAGGACCCTGGCCCTTGGCGTTTCGCACGGCATTCATTCCTTTGTGTTCTCACCGTTCACCTGCGTGATCGGCGGTCCTGGGGAGAGAACGGCCGGGAGGTTGCAGCTCTCGCCCGCTCTGGCGAGGAAATGTTCTGTCCCGGAGAGTGGAACACCCTGTACGTCCGCTGCTGCCCTCTTTTCGTTTTAATGGACCTCAGTCTTCGCACAGGCTGCTAGGAGCAGCGCTTAGCCATAATAACACCCTGCATGAGAGTTTGGAGAGTATCTTCCACTCACCTCTTTTATTTCATTTTTTTTGATATTTCATCAAGTCATTTACGTATTCAGAATTTCTGTATCAGTCCTTATTGATCTCTAATACATTCTGGATTACTTTTATACAGCTCTTTTTTTTCCCATCCACTCATATCTTTTAAGCTAATCATACGCCCTTTGAATTTTTTAACCTACACAAGACTTGGTATAGATTCTTAGTTGAATAAACAGATTAAGTCCGGACCTGGTTCATTTCCTCCTAGTTTTTCTCTTCAAAATTTAGATCACTCTTCTGTGGAATACTGAGAAACGCATATGATAGGTGCTGGACAGAATGTCCATTCGCCATCTGTTACTTAACTAAATATATCACCCTCTCAATCCTTGTTTTAGTGTGTCTGTCTAATTTAAATTAGAAACCACGGAGCCATGGTGTTTCAAACTGTACTTGGTATCTTTGGTAACCCAGTAAATGTTTACAAATTAGAAAATTGAACAAGCCAGTTCAGGTCTAAGTATCTTTGACCAGGAATCTTAAAGGAAGTAATTGTGGGTATGTTTATTTTCATTTATGGGAAGTTTTAAAGCTGTTATATATACCTATAAATGCTACTTGAAAGCTGCCAGCAATTTTAAATATGGGATACTTTAAGCCTACAGATAGTACAAGAATAGTAAGTAAAATGGATTTATGGAACGGTATCCATACATAATATAATTCCTCTTAAAAATATATCAACATGTTAAACAATATTTCAGCACAGATGGAGCATTGGCTTGGAAGGGGGTTTGAATAAAGAAGTTGTGCAGAATGAGAATGGACTTACACTGTGTACAGTTGTCATATTTTCCCGAGATCCCTTTTCTGGTTTTCTTGTCTTCCTAAATATTAGAAGGATTTCCTACTCTTCACAAGGCCAACATAAATCTATTAAGAAGCAAATGCCTATCGAACATCTCCACTCAAATCCCCATAGGCACTTCAAACTCAGGGTGTCCAAGATGGAATTTGTTATCTTTTCCTCAAAGTTTGTTTCTTTTATTCACCCAGGCCTAAGCCAGAAATCTAGGATTCTTCCCAGGCAATCTCATTTCTGTCATTTCCAATTCATAATTAACCACCAAGTCCTGTGTATTATGGTACACCATAATGGGAAATGGTGTAAAAGTGGAAGTGAAAGAGAACAATGAGGGTACAATAATAGCTACTCTTTGTTGAGTACACACTACATGACAGCTACTGTTCTGAGTGCTTTAAAAGTATTAAGCCATTTAATTATCATAAGAGTCCCCAAAGGTAGGGGGACTGTTATTACCCCATTAATAAATTAGGATCTGAGGCTCAATAGGTTAAGTAATTTGCTAAGTGTTACATAGCCAGTAAGCTGCAGAGCTGGGATTTGAACCATCCAGGCAGCCTGACTCCAGAGTTCATACTCTTCTCTCACCCCTACCTCAACCCCTCCGTTGGTGTCACAGTCCTAGTGAAAATTCCTTTACGCACACTGAGCTTTTTGCAGTTCTACAAATCCTCCCTCCTTTCCTTTCTTCCTTCTCTTCTCTCTCTCTCTTTCTTTCACACACACACCTTTCTTTCTCTTTGTAGGTGCTACCTCACTTTGTGGGTGCTACTCTGTCTAGAACCCCTCCTCCCCTCTCCTGTGGCCTGGCTCATTTATCATCTTTCACCGGTGCTAACAGGCTAAGTCAAGCCCACGTTCCCGGACTCCACAGCAACCCTGTGCTTACCTCTATAATTTTCTGTATAAAACACCACATTATCATTATTTGTAGGTGTTTACCACTAAACGTTGAAGACAAGGAGTGTAATGCCTGACACATAAAGGAGAAAAGAAGAAAGAAAGCAAAGAAGCTTAGCAATACATGGGACATGCCTTCCCTAGGTGCTGGGGACACAAATGTGGTAAAGCATTGTCCCTGCCCTCAAGCAGCTTATAAACTTGGCAGGGAAACAGAGGGAAAATCACTCTAATACAGGGGTGAGGAACCTTTTCATGTTGGAAGGCTGTATTAATTTAGCTGTAATCAAATGAGGCCACATTCAACAAACTTCAATTAGATATACTTACAAGTGTACATTATTTTGTAAAAATCTAACTACTGTGTACTTAATCATTTCAAAAAATGAAAAATATTTGTTAATTTTAAAGTAAACTAATGTTTTAATGACTTTTTATGTCTGCTTTCTGTTGGAAAGCATTGGAATATTTGGTTGCATCATGAAGGTCCACAGTTTCAGCTGATCCTCTAGATGGGTATCAGTCATTTGTGACCTTAAGGGCATCTTGATTTGGGTTAGGTAGGGGAATGTAGATCCACAGCAATAAGTGGTTGAAAAGCAAGAAAGCATTCTTTGGGCATGTTGCTGAAGGCCTGGGTATTCTATTGCATTTGTCCATATTTTAATTGGATCTTTCTTAGGATCAAACCATGACTTTAAAATGTCATCTTCTGAGAACTCAATCAATTCCATCTGTAGTTCTTTAGGTGCCTTGGTGACATCAACTAGGTGAAGCTAAAATGCTCATTTGACTGTGATGTCATGATTCTCAAAGTCAGTGAACCTTTCATTGTTTTCTCCAATTATTAGGTCTACAACGGCTGCATATTATTCAAATGATTCACATACATGATCCTGCTCATCAGTGATCTTTGCTAACTGGGGAAAATGTTCATCCAAAATTTCCTTTTGAAGAAGTGTTTTGAAAAAAGATAGCTGTTTTGGAAATGCTTGGATTTTTTGCCACGTATCATATACAGATTTAGTCTTACCTTGCAAAGAAATAGTCAAGTCATTTTGATTTGACATGATACCACACAGAAATGCTGCATTCCTGTAGAAAGCTTCTTTCGATAATTCATATTGCTGATTCTGTTTTTCATAAAATTGAACCATCTGTTCTCATAGAAAAAATTTTGGCTAACACCTGTCCCTATGATAGCCAATGCACTTTAGAATGATACTGCAAATCCACACCGAATACCTCATCCTTCAACTTTAGCATGTTACGAAACTGTTGATGCCGTGTTGCATTTGCTCACACATAGTTAACAATACCTATAACTTGTTGCAAAGTGTCACTTAAAATAGTAGCTTTAGCACAGAGATTTTGCTGATGCAGGATATAATGAAAAGAAATGAGAGCATCTGGATCTGTTAATACTTCATTGAGTCAGTAGTATCAGTTGATTCATCCAAATGAATAATATATATTTTCCTCTTGAAGTATTGCATAAAGTTGTTCTGTTGAGTTGAAGGCTAATTCTTGCTGCTGATCATTATGTTCTCCTTGAAAGAGGCAGTTGTTTGTACTTTGAAACATTATCGGGGTCTAAGCATCCTACAACTTCCACAATAAATTCTTTCACAATTTCTACATCACTAAATGATTCAGCTTCCCTTTTCCCCCAAGTATACAAGCCACTTTATAAGTTGCTTCAGTGGCATTGTTTCCAGGTCTTATTGCTGCTGGAAAGAACTACCTTTGCTTTTGCTTTTCATCTTTTTTCATCTTTGTTCCTCTTCCTCTAATTTAAAATATTTGTGGTCCTTATGAGGGTTATAATGCTGATGAGCACTGAATTTCTTTAATATTGCTATTGCAGTATCACAAAGCAAGAAAATCATCTTATCTTTAGCAGAAACAAGATGATATTGCAATTCCCAATCCTCATTAAAAAATCTGTTTTCTTCCTTCAGCATTATCTTGGTCTTCTTTGACATGATGAGCTAGCTGTTAATCAGACAGAATTAAATTAGCACATTTGAGCTGTGCTGCTATTCACAAATGCCACTTCAAACAGAAACACAGTACACTGTTTTCACTGATAACAGTCTGGCCTACTCGACCCCCATAAATTCTAGCCAACCAGCCTCCTGTGGTAGTGGCGCCAGTCAGGTGGGGGAAGTTAGAACTAAATCATGAGTGTAGCAGCCATCAATTTAGTCCTTATGGCTTACTAATGTTTTAATTGTGCCAGTCAGTCTGGGAGGATTATTTTGTTGAAACTTCATTTTAGTCTTTGCTATTTTAAATATGTTCATTTAAAAAATAAAATAAAAATATAAAAGATGAACAAGAAAGTATTAATAAACATAAAAAGGATTTGTTCTATAAAATTTGGATTCAATCAAAAGGCCACACTTAAGGATCTAGAAGGCCACAGGTGGCCTTCAAGCCACAGGATCCCCACCTCTGGTATATACCCTAAGGAAATTCTCCTGCATGTATAAAAAGAGATATGTATAAAAATGCTCATTTATCTCACACTTAAAATGAATGAATGAATTTTTTTCTGATGGCTGTGTATGGTAAAATAAAAATAAATGAATGAACTAAATTTCCATGTATCAACATGGGTAGATCTTGAAAACAAAGTTGAGTGTTTTTTTTAAGGGTGTAAAATCATACATTCAGTACAAAATCATTTATGTAAATATTTTGTTCAGTAAAAACTATGTTTGAAAACATAAAACAATAGAATATACTTATTTATGCATTTATACTTACATAGTAAAAGTATGAAAATGTGAACCAAATAGGTAAAACTTTCAGAATAACAGTTACCCTGGGGGAGGACAGGAATGGGGGTATGGGAAGGTACAATATGGGCTTCCATTCTGTTTATAATGTCTCATTTCTTTTGTTTTAAAACGTAATGTAAATATGAGAAAAATTAGCATTTATTCTTACAGGGGCTACACAGATTTGTTACCTTATTCTCTGAAAGTTTTTGGATTTTAAAAAATACTTCCATCCTAAGAAAAATAAAATAATACATACATTCATGCTGGAAAAAAGCAGGAATCACCATACAGAGCAAGAGCTCACTAATTTTGGGATTAAAATTTTTTTGTAGCAGATTTAACTAGATTCCCAATTTATCAATACAATAACTCAGTAAACCATCTATAGAATCTCTCTCTTTTTTTTTTTAATGACATAGGATTTCACTCTGTCACCTCTGCTAGAGTGCAGTGGCATCATCATAGCTCACTGTAACCTCAAACTCCTGGGCTCAAGTGACCTTCCTGCCTCAGCCTCCTGAGTAGCTGGGATTACAGGTGTGTACCACCACACCTGGCTAATTTTTTCTATTTTTTGTAGAGATGGAGTCTTGCTCTTGCTCAGGCTGGTCTTGAACTCCTGGCCTCAAGCGATCCTCCAGCCTCAGCTTCCAAAGTGCTAGGATTACAGGTGTGAGCCACTGTGCCTCGCCAGAATACCTATCTTTGAGTCCTGTAAATTCAGTGTGTCCTCCAAAATAAACTAGTTGTAAAATGTATCCTCAGTAATTTGATTATGGTGAATTTCTTTATTCGGCTTTCTGTTGGCTGCAAACCACAGAGTGCAGCCCCCAGACCCTTCACAACATTGTCAAGGGCAGCAGAAAGAACGGTCACCTGGAAACTGATACAGGCCACATGTTTCTGGCAAACAATGCTCCTCGTGGGTCATCATTGTCATCTGGACTGTGCATTCCCAAATCTGATTCCCCAGCCTTCCCTCTTCCTTGCCCTCTCTTCATCTCCAACAGCACAGGATTTCACTCTGAGGGTGAACCCCTGTGAATGCTATCAAACTAGGCTGTGTAATTCCAGTAGTGAGTGTTCTTCATTACATTGTTTGGTATCAAGGTTCTGGGTAATAACTAAAAATGTTCCCGCCTGAAAATGAATCTAATCTCTTGTTTGTTTGTTTTTGTTTGGAATCTTTTCACTCTCTAGATAATAATGTAGTTGAAGAGTGCTAAAGCCAGCATTACTTAAAGTGCTATTCTTTGGTTAACATTATATTTTATAAGTGAGGAAATTATTCTTTGAATACATTTAAATACAATCCCTTTCAATTATATAACTAGCAAACAGTACCAGTTTGTTTATGCACATTTTTTCCACGCCTGCCTTGTTTCAAAAATGATAAAAGATGGGTTACAAATATATATAATACTGCACCAGAAAAATTTAATCTGAAGTTAGTGAAGAAATAGGAACAGAGAATTTAAGCCAGGATTGAGTTAGGGATACAAAGTGCATCCTGTTAAATCTTACACACAAGCCGGAAGCAGACCACATATATGGCTGTAAGCATTCTCACAGCCAAGGGAAATACTGTCAGTTCCACAATTAGGTATCCAGAAGACAAGAACAAATGTGGATAATAAACAAGGGAAACACAACTATACCAGGTGCTAACACCAAAGAAAAAATATTTTTCCAGATATTGTCAGAGAGAGAAAGAGTAAATATAGCAACAAGTTTGATGGTTCTTTCTTATAAATCCCTTACTGTAGACCCAAAGTATTACATCAAAGTGAATTTATTAAGGGAATCTGAGGGCAAGAAGGAGCCATGGCAGGGGGACAGGGGCTGTAGGGAAGGAAAGGGGTGTTCTGGGCACAATGCAGGAACTGAAACATCACAACTGGCCTTGACAGGAGGCTCCATACCAGTATGACCGTGTCCTACCCAGGACCATTTGAGAGTGAAAAGGGGTACTATTAATAATTAATCCCCACAACAGGCATAAGCCGTGACTGTCCAGGACAAACATATGGTCACTCTAAGTCATTGCTCATCACCCACTGACATCCTGCTCCCAGTGCAACCTGTCACTGGGGACCTAGTGGGCCAAACTCATCCTGTCCAACAGAGAGTGATTCTAACGAGCTCTAGTGATAGGAGACTCTGGGGGTTTCTGGTGCAGGTCACCAGCACAGAGTGGGCTTGCCTGTAAGTCAGCCAAATAGGGAAGGCAATCAAGGAAGGCTGAAGTAAGCAATTGGGAACAGTGGCCTGAGGATCCATCAAGAAAAGTTTAGGGGGGGATGTCCAGAGAATGGGTGAGGAGGGGAAATAAATCAGGTTGCAGGTAATTGCATGGGTCCCCTGTAGAGGAAAGAAATATTTGCCTTTCTCCCCAGCATTCTGGGCAGGGCCCAGTGAGAAATCTAGCGGAAGAAAACTCCTTGAAGTTAGGATATTATCATAATGGCTGAAGCTCTTAAACTGTAGTCCTCAACCCTGTGATATGAATTACCTGGAGAGCTTGTTAAAAACTAGATTCCAGGACCCAACCCCATAGATAATGATTCTGTTAGTCTGAGATGAAACTCAGGAATCTTTTTAAACAAGCACTCCAAGTGATTCTGGTAATGCTGGTTCTAGCCTGCACTTTGGGAAATACCACCATAAAGACTGTTTAAATAGTCCTCGGGAACCTTCCCATGAGGAAGAGCACCTTGGCTGCCTTAGTGAGTAGTACAGTGCTGGTTTCCCCCTGTGAAAGGTGGGGGGTGGGATTCAGGGTAGAGGTAGGAGGGATAGGTGGATGGTCAGTCAGAGATCAACCCTCAGCCACCTGAAGGACTTTTCCATCACAGGACCTAGGCTCTCGATTTGGGAAAGTCCTCTCCCCCATAGGCTCCTTATATGGTCCTAACAATTAAGAGAACTTCCCAAGCAGGGGCACAGATGACTCCATTTTAAAACTCCTACTAGGAATAACCCCACTCTAACGAGCTTCCTTTTATCTAGGAGCAGTAGGTAACATTTATTGATGATTTACTATGTTCCAAGCCTAAATGCTGTATGTACATTTACTCATTTAGTCCTGAGAACAACCCAATGGGGTAGGTATTTTTACCCCCATTTTATAGTTGTGCACATTGAGCAGGACCACTGCGATGTACATCCACAGGGTACTGGGCACAGTGTGGTCTATGTCCGTGGTACTCCCTCAGTATGCAGGACACAGCCTGTGGTGGTACACACTGGTCCTGAAATTGTGGGTCATAGAAGTTGAGTAATGTTTCCCGTGTCCCACAGCTAGAACTGAAGCTCTGAAACCTCATAGATGAGAAAAATGAGGGAACTGTATAAGAAGAAATTTCTAGGACCCTGCTGGGAAGAGAATTGAACCATCTTGGAAATCGGTATATTTATTCACACAAGGACAGGATGAGAGGTCAAGAAGGGGACATGTGGGTGAAAAAAAATAACAGGTGCATTTGGATTCTCAGAGCCCTTCCAGTAAAAGTTTCAAAATTATTAATTCAGGGAGATGAATGCCCATACATCAAGGTCCTTTAGGCCTGTTTCCTCATCCGTATAATGACAGTAATAAAAAGACTTTCTTCATAGGGTTTCTGTGAAGATTAGGTGAAATAATAAACATAAAGAATTTAGCACAGTTCCTGGCACTTAGTAATAGCTCAGTACAGGCACACCTGGGAGATGTTGTGGGCTCAGTTCCAGACCACTACAATAAAATGTGTATGGCAGTAAAGTGAGCGGCATGAATTTTTTGGTTTCCCAGTGCACATAAAAGTTATATTTACACTATATTGTAGTATATTCAATGTACAATAGCATTGTGTCTAAAAACAATGTATATACCTTAATTTAAAAATACTTTATTGCTAAAAAATGCTAATGATCATATGAGCCTTCAGCAAGTGATAATCTTTTTGCTGATGGAGGCTCTTGCTTTGATGTTGATGGCTGCTGACTGATCAGGGTGATGGTTGCTGAAGGTTAGGGCGGCTAAGGCAATTTCTTAAAATAAGACACAAAAAAGTTTGCCACATCGATCACCTTTTTCAAAAGATTTCTCTGTAGCCTGCAATGCTGTTTGATGCCAACAGTAAAATTGGAATCAATCCTCTCAAACTCTGCCGCTGCTTTATCAACTAAGTTTATGGAATGTTTGAAGTCCTTTGTTGTCATTTCAACAATGTTCACAGCATCTTCACTGGGAATAGTTTCCATCTCAAGAAACTACTTTCTATGTTCATCAATAAGAAGGAACTTCTCATCTGGTCAGTTTTTATCATGAGATCACAGCAGTTCAGTCATGTCTTCAGGCTCCACTTCTTATTCTCTTAATATGTTCTCTTGTTATTTCTACAACGTTTACAGTTACTTCCTCCACTGATGTGCTGAACCCCTCAAAGTCATCCATGAGGGTTGGAATCAACTTCTTACAAACTCCTGTTAATGTTGGTATTTTGACCTCCTCCTGTGAATCACAAATGTTCTTAATGGCGTGGTGAATCCTTTCCAGAAGGTTTTCAATGTACTTTGCCCAGATCCATCAGAGTAATTACTGTATGGCAGCTATGGCCTTATGAAATGTATTTCTCAAATAATGAGACTTGAAAGTCAAAATTACTCCTTGATCTATGGGCTGCAGAATGGATGTGTGTTAGCAGGCATGAAAACAACATTCATCTCCCTGTACATCTCCATCAGAGTTTTTGGGTGCCCAGGTGCATTGTGAATGAGCAGCAATATTCTGGAAGAAATAATTTTTCCTAAGTAGCAGGTCTCAACAGTGGGCTTAAAATATTCAGTAAACCATGCTGTAAACAAATGTGCAGTCATTCAGATTTTGTTGTTCCATTTCTAGAGCACAGGCAGAGTAAATTTATCATAATTTTTAAAGGCCCCAGGATTTTCAGAATGGTAAATGAGCATTGGCTTCAACTTAAAGTTACCAGCTACATTAGCCCCTAACAAGGGTCTGACTTTTCTAGCTAGGAAAGTCCTAAATGGCATGTTCTTCCAATAGAAGTCTGTTTTGTCTACATTGGAAATCTATTGTTCAGTGTAGCCACCTTCATTAATGATTTTAGCTTTAGATCTTCTGGAAACTTGCTGCAGCTTCTCCATCAACACTTGCTGCTTCATCTTGTGCTTTTATGTTATGGAGATGGCTTCTTCCTTAAACTTCATTAACTAACTTCTGCTAGCTTCAAAGTTTTCTTCTACAGCTTTCTCACCTATCTCAGCCTTCATAGAATTAAAGAAAGTTAGCATCTTGTTCTGGATTAGGCTTTGGCTTAAAGGAATGTTATGGCTAGTTTGATGTTCTATCCAGATCTCTAAAACTTTCTCTGTATCAGCAATAAAGCAGATTTGTTTTCTTATCATTCATGTGTTCACTAGAGTAGCACTTTTAATTTTTTTCAAGCACTTTTCTTTTCCATTCACAATTTAGCTAACTGTTTGGTACAAGAGGCCTAATTTTCAGCCTATCTCAGCTTTCTACATGCCTTCCTCACTAAGCTTAATCATTTCTAGCTTTCGATTTAAAGTGAGAAACATGCAACTCTTCCTTTCACTTGAACATTTAGAGGCCACTGTAGGGTTATTAACTGGCCTAATTTCACTACTGTTGTGTCTCAGGGACTAGGGAGGACTGGAGAGAGAGAGAGAGAGAGACAGAGACAGAAAGAGAGAGAGAGACTGACACAGGGAATGGAGGCAATGGCCAGTCAATAAATACAACATATATTGATTAAGTTCACTATATTTTATGGTTAGTGGTGCCTCAGAACAATTACAATAGTAATATCAAAATAGTAATATCAAAGACCACTAATCACAGATCACCATAACAGATATAATAATAATGAAAAAGTTTGAAACATTGTGAGAATTGCCAAAATGTGACATAGAGACACAAAGTGAACACAAGCTGTTGGAAAAATATTACCAATAGACTTGCAAGATGCAAGGTTGCCACAAATCTTCAATTTGTAAAAAAAAAAAAAAAAAAGAAAGAAAAAATAAAAAGCAGTATCTGTGAAACACAATAAAGTGAAGTACAAACAAGGTATGCCTATAAATATTAACCATTACCAATAGTGTTATTTTAAGATGAGTGGATATAAGATTCTGTGGCTTTTATTTGAAGATAGTGTGTCATAGAAAGTTTTAAAGAAGAAAGAAAACTTTATTCCTCACTGTAATATCATTTTTGGAAGTTTTATATTTATGTTTTCCTTTTCCTTTCAAATTGTGTTTAATATTTTTGGTGGAATCTCAGCATGAAAATGGGAAGAAGATACAAGGCATTTAAGCAAGAAGAAAACAGCAGGGAAAGGCAACGAAGTAGAAAATAACCCCTGCTGGTGCTGGACAGCCTGTTTTTGCAGGAGGACCATCTTTCACCCTTCTTTTATGCTATCCATTCTGTTTGATGGAATTGTCACTGTAGCTGCATGTATGTTAGTCAAGAAACTCACCAGCAATTACCAAAAACAATTCTGTTTTTAGTATGCTTCCAATTTTTAAAATCCTACCTACCTTTGCCAGGGGAATCCCATCAGAAATATATTAGGGGAAGACATATTTAAATAGGATGGTCATGCCTGAGGCTCTGCCTCGAGGGGGGAGGGGGGCATGGGCAATATATATATCTGTGATATTTGTACCCCCATAATATGCTGAAATAATATAAATAAATAAATAAATAGTTGTTTCCTAGCAAATGTGGTTGGAACCCAAAATGGCTAATTAAAAGTTCATGTGATATAAGAAGATAGGCAAGAGATGACATGTAATACCCTGACTGTATCAATTGATATTTAGGGATAGAGGGGAGAATTTCAAACCGTTTGTTAACTTGATGAAATTCATACTTGGGAGTTTTCAAAAACATCACAAGTTGAGCTAAAATGACTATGCCAAGCCAACATTCCTGTCAATGATCAAAGAGAATAAGATTTTTAAATGATTGGATAACTCAGCAAGGGAGAAAAATATCTGAAGTCTCATAGCCAGAGATCTGTATTCAATTTCAAATTGTTTCTAGGGGTTTAATATCCTGTGATAAAAGCAAAGCTTTTTACAATGTATCCCAAGGATATGAGGGGAAAAATGAATAATTACTACGGAGCTGTGATTTTTGAGATGGCTTTGTTCAAATAAAAATTCTCATGCACTAAACTTGCTACTATAATTTATTTTTTACCACAAAGAAGAGGATACCCAATCTAGATTTTGTATAATGCTAGTTCTGTATATCATATGAGCTCTTTTAAATTATCTTCTCTGTGTTTCAGTGAGGATAGAAGAGGAATAATTTTGTAGCAAGCCTTTTGGGCTGTAGAAACAATACTTGAGACAATCTATTTTCAGAAGTACAAATCTGCAAAACAATCAAATTCAAGGATTTGGATGACTAAAGTAGATGATTAATCTCAGAGAAATATTTCTTTTGTTTCCACTTTAATATTTTACTGATTTATAGACCCAACAGGAAGACAAGTGTGGAATTTTTGTTTTCCTTTAAAATGAACAATGGATTCCCTTGAAATATTACATTTTGAACACTTAGGACATCTGGAGGGGAGTGGAAGTTCCTTTATTCTCTTCTTATCCCAAACCCTGCTCCTACTTCATCCCCATCTAACAATGAGTCACTGTTTTCTCTTAATTAGGCTTTTAACGTACCTTTGCATTGATTTTTCACAAGTGAAGAATTTCCAACCTAAGAAATTGAAATATGAGTCTATGTGTTTGCATCAAGGAAATTTAAAACAAACAAACAGAAACTTCATAACAAGACATTTCCAGGCTGGTCTGAAGGTAAGGAGTTATCTCACTTGATTATTCACAGTCAGTTTCAGATTGAACTCCCTGTTCTACTACTTTCTCCCCTTTTCACTACTGCACTTGACTAGTCCTAAAAAAAAAAAAAAGATATTTCCACAAGAGATCATAGGAAAATTAATTCCAAGAATCTCTTTTTTAAACAGAAAATCCTGGAAGAGGAAACATGTTTGATACAGAAGACAGAACTTAAAAGCCTAAAGGGTCATGGCAGAGGGTTTAACTTTCAGGTCTTCCCCAAAGGGAAACCCACAGTAATTCTGGACCTACCTTTATGGTGCCTGCTAATTCGCACCTCTGTTTGACCTGGGCAGCCCTGTGGTCTCTGATTCTGGTCAGACTGCACCATCTCTAGGCCCTTTCCTTTCAGTAGCCTCTGGACAAGATGTTTTAACTTTGTACACTGGAATTTGGTTCTCAGCAGCTCCACACCTTCAGCACGCCCCCTGAGTCCTCAAGCCTGGAAGATTGAACAACTCAGCTGACAGATTTTCTAATCATTGTTATCAACCCCAACAGTGCAGAAAATGCTTTTATGAATGAGATAGGTATTTGTGTATATGTTTTATACATCCACATCCAGATGTTTATATACATTTATACAAGTAAAAATCTGAACAGCTCATAATTTTAATGGATATAACACATGTCAAGCGTGTCTTTAACTCATTTCCTTCCTTCTCTCTTCCCTTTATTTATTTAATTAACAATCCGGGTTATAAGAGAAAACATATCAGACATAGTCTATGTCTGAACGCTCACAGAATTTAGAGTAAAAATAAATAAGTTGAATACTTAGCCTGTTATAAACCTACGTGCTATAAAGCTATATTCTATACTGGTGTTTCAGGCTCTTTGCCTAAAGCCTGCAGAAAGTACTTGTCATCTCATGACCTTGCCAGTCTATCATGCTCTCAGTCTGTCTCCACCCTTGACCCCATTTCCAGCCTGGCCTTCACCACCCTCACATGCACACGAGACTCTCTTCTTACTCCATCCTACTCTGCTGGTCATGCCAATTCCCATCTGTCTGCTTTTTCTGCCCTTGCTTCTGAACTTCAGAAAAATTCTGATTCAATTCTCTTTAAACACATACCAGCTAACCTCAGATTAGCAACCCCATTATTCGTTTCTTTTTGATTCCAGAGCACAGTTCCTGAAATAACTATTCCTAGCATTTTCTACTTTTATAAGTCCCTAATGTCCACGCTGTCTCATTCATTTTATTTAACAAATGCTAATTGAGAATCAACAATATGTCATACACTGTGCTAGGCAGTGGGTATTACAATAGAGAACAGAACAAATCTAGTCCCAGACCTAACAGAGCTTACAGTTTGGTAAGGGAAACAGAGGTTGTCCTTCCCCACGTCCTGTTTTCCTAAGGACATCTAGTAAGGGGAAAGGCAGTCACCTGCTCTTGCCCCATGCCATCTCTCTCTGCCTCCTCTCCAAGTCTCTCTATGTTTCCTTGCATTTAAGAGGAAGAGCCAGTCTTATTTCCTTCCCATGAGCCCTGGAATTCATTCCGTTCTCTTCTCTTCCAAAGCCTTACGCCTTATTGGTCTCAATATTTTTTATTCTGAAATCAGTGATACTTATCTTAAACCCTTTGAACAGTCTGCCTTAAATACAAAACTGTATTTTGACTTTCTTTTATGAAAGAACTGCTGAACATATTTCCTAATATTTTCAAATTCAGAATTGGCAGGGTTTCTTTGAGTGCTATATATTTTTTCCTTTTGAAATTTGGTTTTGTCCCAAAACAATCAGCACAGGAGCCAATGGATTGACATCCCTGGACCTGGTCTAAACATTCTGATGAACGGTCCCGTATTTGCAGATATGTCAGCATTACTTCTTTTTAAATGATTTTATCTGGATTGTCTTCCAGGTACTTTCTATTTTGCTATTTAAAAAAGTCCCACACATCTAGGTTTGGTTTTTCAGTTTTTAATCTTAGCCTAGCTAATAAATATAAAGAAAAATTATTTCCATGATCTGGCCTACTATTTTGAATTGATAATGAAGAGGGTTTGAGTATCTAGGAATTCTTATAAAAATGTCCTGTTAGATTCAGGAATCACGTCTTATATGCTACATACTGCATTGGTTCCTGACAAGCTCCTTCCTATTGGTGATGTCACCCGTGACTTCATTGTGGTCATCACCTGGGAAATCCTGAGTGGATGGTTCCTCAGTTCCAGTGTCTTATTTTTCAGAAAGAGGGTGTTAGAAATTTCCCCTTGGAAAAACACATGGTTCTGCTCTTGAAAATAATACCATAAAGGCATTACAGAAAACAAGTTTAGAAAGGTGACGAGAGCGTCACTGATGGCTCTGCTTCACCATTGCTCTTCAAGGCAGTATTTCTTCTCCAGGGACTCAGAATACGTGAGCCAGGAGCACAAATATATCATTTCTTTATTGCTATTGACAGAGTCTGACAGTGAGCTATTGTGGAGATTTGTGAGAAAACTGAGAAATAAATCTTAGCAAACAGGTAGGCACTTCAAGTGTTTGAGGTAAGCGTCCCATACCACAGTGAGAGACTGAGAACTCATTTCTTTTTTAAAGAGCAGCTGCCTTTGCCATTGAATGCATGTATTATGGGAGGAGGGATGAAAGGGCCAGTGGTACCTACAACCCCCTCCTTGCACAACGCACCTCCCTTTCTTTGGGTCAGGGAAGACCCACTTTCTGCCACACTCTCACTGTCCCAGGTGCACATTCTCTTTAATTATCACAACTGGCCCTTTCCCAGAGCCTTGGGGTACTTAGGACCTCCCGGCAGTGTTGGGGCTGAGAAAGCAATGGAGACTCACGGAAGCAAAGGAGCTGGCCTCCGTTGGGGAGAGATCAACAGTGGAAATCATCAAGTCCAAGAGACAAGGTAAATTTTAGTTCACTTTGGATTGTGTCTACATGCAAAGGATCTAGTCTAAGAGGCCTGGGACATAGAGTAGGAGAAGGCCTCTAGGTTTTAGCATTTTAAGACAGCAAGTAGTTGTGCAAATCTTACATTAGGGAAATCCTTCCAAATACTGGAAGCAAGTTATAGCCTCATGAAAAGGGTTTTCTATAAACCGAGTGTGGGGGGGCATCTTAAGGAAATCAGTACCTCCAGATGACAAAGCTAGAATGCAGAGGGCTTCAGTTCCTATAAGGACCTCGGGAATCTAAGGATTTGGGGTAAAAGGTTTATCAGTTTCACCACATGGTAATGAACTCTTCTCAAAAGCACAGGCCAGATGTGACTAATTCCAGAGCTGTCCAACCCTCAAGAGCTGTCCTGGCTGCTCCACTTTAATTGGCCATGGAAGAGGGGTGGAACAGCTTACAGGCACCAAAGTGTTTGTTCATCCAAAACTGCTGGCACAAAGCAAAAGAGAGTGCAAAGGTTGGCAGTGACTGACCTGAAACCACAGGTTAAAGCCCATCTCTCTCTCTCCCTCTCCCTCTCTCTCTCTCTCTCTCTCTCTCTCTCACACACACACACACACACACACATAAATTAGGAAGTTCCATTTTTTTGGCTCAAAAAATATCACTTGCATAATTACAAAAGGCCTGACTTGGCAGCCATTCATGAGAAAAAGACCTGGGGATTTTGCTGGTCACAAGCTCAAAATGAGTGAGTTGTGATACAGTGTTGCAAAAAAAGCCAGTGAAATCTTAGGTTGCACTAGCAACATAAATATAGTGTCCAGATAAAGGGAGTCAGTGGTCCTACCAAACTCAGCAGTGGTCAGGCCTCATTTGGAGGCTTATGTTTAAGTAAATTTTAAAGAAAGATGCATGCAAACCAGCATGAATCCAGAGAACGGCAACTAAGCTGTACAAAAATCTGGAAATCATGTCACCTGATAAGTGGTCAAAAGAACTGCTTGTGCTTGGTTAAGAGAGAAAAGATCAGCATAGAAATAAAGTATCTTCCAACATTTTAAGGACTGTCTGATGAAAGAAGGAATAGCCTTATGGTTTGTTAATCCAGAGGGTAAACTGAGAACTAGATTTCAGTTCAATGAAAAGCAGACATTTTAAAGAATCAGCTCTGTACGACAGTAAAATTAAATATTTTCCCAAATCATGAACTATCCATTCCTGAATGGATAGAATGGTAGAACCTGAATGGTCCTGTAGGACCATTTTTTTTTGAGGGAGGATGCTCAAATAGGAAAGGTGGGTTGAGGGCCTCCACAGTCATTCTTAGTTCTAAGGGACCATAATTATTCTCTACCACAACCATTTCCATGTGAACACCACCCATTCCCATTTCTTCCAGAGTTTGCTCCCATGGTCTCCTCAATCTTCCCTGGCATCTTAACTTTTTCTCTCTCCAAATGTTCTTTCCAATTTTTATTCTTAAATAAGGAAACAATTGTCATTTTATCTTTTTGTTTTTGCCAGTAGTGGACTGTAATTACTGTTTTTATCTGTTCAGCATCTTTGTGTTTGGAAACAACATCCTGATTTCTTTGGGGACCCATCCCTTCCTCACTCTTGGTTCATAATATTAAAGTGATGACCTGGAAAGGTAATCACAGGACCCTTGCCAGGCCTACTAGCGCTTCACACAGTGATGACTTCAGGGATGAACATGTGACCCAAGTTGTTCAATATGAGTTAGTGCTAAGATTTTTACTGGAACTACTATATTAGGAATTGCTGGGGCCACTTATTTGTTCATTGCAAAGCTGGAGTTGCCAGAAGCCAGCATGTGGAAAAAGTCTGCAAGAGGATGAAGCTAACGCAGAAAAATGGGTGTGGAGGGGTGTGGAGAAAAAGAAAGAATATCCTGATGATATTGTTGAGTCTCTGGACTTTCCAGTTACACAGGCCAATAAATTCCTTCTTTGATTTAGATCTCTGTCTCTTGAAGCCAAAGGAGTCTGAACAATATGTTTGTCCTTTCAGTTTCTAGCTTCTCTCATTCTTCTCTCTCCCTTCCATGGCTTCTAAGGCCTATCAAAACTTGACCCCTTGCCCCATCTCCTGCTTCATCTCTCTCCACAATCCTCTTGAGTCTTTTGCTGTGTGTACAGCGATAATGTGAAAAGGGCAGACTGGTTCCAAGGCTCTGTACTGGTCCTTCTGAAATCTGACTCCCTTTCAACATTTTTGCAGGGAACCCTCTTTTCACTCCTAAATGTTCTTGTCTCTGAGTCCTCCTTTCAAGTTGATCTATCTGTCTCTATCTGTGGCTCCTCCATTTTTCTATTCTTTAGGTTAAAATCCGAATGCAATATTTAAGACATATCGAGTAAGCACCTCCCATATGGGCTAGGTGCTGGTGCTTCAATGAGGAAGACAATATTCACAGCCCCTACCATCAGGGGAGAACATTGACTGAACATAGCTGTATCCGAATCACAATTTGGAGAGAATCCAAGTGGCTGTCCTTTCGAACCTTGATTTCACATAATGTAGAAAAGCCATCATTATTCTCTTAACATTTTCCCATTATGATTTCTTTCAAGACACCTTATTTAGAATAGAAAAAAAGATATATGATGCAAAATTTGAAAGAAACAAAAGGGTAGAATGAAAAGACTCTTTTTTACCCTATTACTCAATTTCTACCCTTTAGCTCCCCTCCCCCAGGCAACTATTATTATCAGTTTTATATATATCGATGGAAAGCAAGTCTGTACACATGCAATCAAATTTATATCTGTCTTCCCCAGCCCTACCTACCCCTCTTACACACTGCTAGCCTTTGCACCTTGCTTTTTCACTCAAGAATATATCTTGGAGAAATACTTTATCAGTACCTACAAAAGCACCCTGTTCTTTTTGATGGCTGTGTAATACTCAACTGTACAGATACACCATATATATACCTAAATAATTTCCTATTAGTATGCCTTAGGTTGTTGCCAATATTATGTTTCTACAAACACATTTGCAAGGATTATCTGGGTTATATGTTATTTCACACACACTGTGAATTATCTGTGGGATAAATTTCTAAAGTTGGAATAGCTAGGTCAAAGGATATGTCCATTTTCCATGTTGGTATCTATTGTATAGTTATCTTCCAGAGTGATGACATAAATCCTGTTGATAAGACAAACAGTCTTAACAACAGTGTATGAGTTGGCCAGGCGTGGTGGCTCACACCTGAATTCTAGCACTCTGGGAGGCCGAGGTGGGAGGATCACTTGAGCTCAAGAGTTTGAGATCAGCCTGAGCGAGAGCAAAACCCTGTCTCTACTAAAAATAGAAAAAATTATCTGGGTGTGGTGGCTCACCTGTAGTACCCAGCTACTCAGGAGGCTGAGGCAGGAGGAGGATCACCTGAGCCCAGGAGTTTGAGGTTGCAGGGAGCTCTCACCAGGGTGCTGGTGCAAGAATCTGTCTCAAAAAGGAAAAAAAAAGTGTGAGTGCCTATTTTCCAATATTTTATTTAGCAAAGTGTATTATTAAACATTTTGTTCTTTGCAAATCTGTTAAGTGAAAATGGTATCTCATTTTCATTTGAATGTGCACATTTTATTGTGGGTGAAGTTGAGTATCTTTTGTTTTTAAAACTCATTTGTATTTTCATTTCTAGAACTATTTGTTAATGTCCTTTGCCCATTTTTCTATTAAGTTGTTGACTCTTATTGATTGGTACAAGCTGTTTATGTTTTATGGAAATTAGCCTCTTTCTGCCATATGTGTTGCAGTTTTTTTCTAGATTGCTATTTAATTTTTCATTTTGCTTATGGGTTCTTTTTTTGCTTTTCCTTATTTATGTTTGCCAAGAACATGACAATTTCAATCTTCTCTCTTTTTCGTCCTCAGTATATTACTAAGTCTTAAAATTTGCTCCTTCTTACTATGATTGGAAAAGAAAATGAACAGACCATTCATAAATGAGGAAATACAAGCAGTTAACAAATACATAAAAAGTTCGACCTCACAAATAATAAAAAAATACAAATTAAATTTCATTTTTTACTCCAGGAAATTCACAAAGATACACAGAGTGAAACCAACATTGTTATAGTCTGTTGGCAGGTATGCAGATTGGTTCAATAGCAATTTAATTTATTTAAAAATTTCGTAAAGATTACATTAAAAAATCTTTATCCAGTAACAGCATGTCTAGGAATCTACCCTGTGAATATAACCATCAGGATGGACAAAGATTAATGCACAGAGATATTCTTCTACACAGTACTGTTTTTAGCAAGAGAAATATTCAAAGCAATTTGAAAGCTGTTGCTATGGTTTGAATGTGTCCCCCAAAGTTCATGTTTTGGAAATTTAATTACCAACCCAACAGTGTTGAGTAGTGGGACCTTTAAGAAATGATTAGGGCATAGGGACTCTGCCTTCATGAATGGATTAATATCATTATCTTGGGAGTGGGTTTGTTATAAAAATGAGTTCAACCCTCTCTTGTACTCTCTCTCTCTCTCTCTGTCTTGCCCATATGATGCCTTCCACCATGTGATGATATAGCAAGAAGGCCCTCATCAGATGTGACCCCTTCAACTTTTGACTTCCAGCCCCCAGAACCATGAGCCAAATTGACTTCTATTGTATATAAACTACCCAGTTTGTGGTATTCTGTGATATCAGCTCAACACAGACTAAGACAGCTGCTGTCCTATAAGTAAATTACAGCACATCCATACCGAAGAAGGTCACACAGCTACAAAAACAAAGTTTAATGCTATTAATGACATGGGAAAATGCTCACACCATTATGTTAATGGCAGGATACAAATTGCTTATACAGTGAGATCACAACTCTATAAAATATTTTAAAAACTGAAAAGAAATATGTCAAAACTGTAGTTATTTGTGTTTAGAGAGATTATGATTTTTTTTACTTCCTTTTACTTTTCTGTGATTTCTCAAATTTCACAATGTGCATATATTGTATAGCCTGAAAAAAATTCAAAATCAAAATAACAACATATAAAAAGAATTTAAACCTATTTTGAAAATTTACCCTTTTTCCTTATATATTTCTACTGTGATCACATAGGCCTTCATTTATTGTTCACATTGGGATTATTGTAAGAATCTATTACCCGGTCTAGTTTCTTCCCATATTCTGTTAGATTACTCAAAAACATTGGCTGTATCTACTTATGAACCCACAATGGCTTCCTATTCTATTAAACATGATGTTTAAATTACTCAGCCTATTACACATGCTTTCTCTAATTTGCTCCCACTGTACTGAAATTATCCAAGTGTATTTCCTACTACTGCCCAACAAACATGCCCCAACCTAGTTGGAGTGGTCTTGTCACTGTGCCCATATCATGCCTTTTCTTTGACTTTGCCCATTCTGTTCACTGTGCTTGTTATGCCCTTCCTCATGCTCTCTTTGTGTCCATACCCTTCTCATCTTCAGAAATTTCCACCTCTCCATGTTGGCCTTTACCTTGCCCTTGGCTAAACTCTCAGAGCATGTTCTTTTAATCATAGCCACAACATAATGCTTCATGATTCTGCCACCATTTCTTGTGTGCTAATTTTGACTCAACTGTCTTGAAAGCTCTGTAAAGGCAGGCAATGTTAATCATAATCATAATCTTCTTTTCACCTCCTGCTCAGTTTCTGCAGAGTTCTGAGCAGAGGGCATGGCTTGGTAAACTCTTGACAAGGCTGCTATGATAAGCAGGTTCTTGGGTCTTTTCTCCTTTCCTCAGTCCTTGCCTTGTAGCCTCTCTTTTGAGTAGTACTCAGTAGCAGAAGCAAATTAGATAAAGCCCTAGAACAGTGGGGTTCTCAACCCTGGCTGCAAATTATAAGCATTTGGAGAGCTTTTAAAAATATGACAGCTTGCCCTCTCCCTTCCCATGCCCCACCCCTGTGCTTTAGAATTTAATTGGTCTAAGGTGGGACCAGCTCAGTATGTTTTCTAAAGCTCCCTAGTTGATTCTAATGGTTTCTCTGAGTCCTACTCTTTTCAGGCCCCAACCCTTTTGGCATGCACTCATTCAGCACTTTCCTGTCTTGTTTTCAGGCAGGAAGTCATCCTAAATTGGCCAGAGACTCCAAAGAGACTGTCTTTAGATAAGTCCTTTGGCATTGGCTATAGCCTTTGTTGTTTTTCAAAGGTGTTTACCTTCAAGTTGACAACTGTCTGCTTTGGAGCCTGCTCTGAAGGTTGCCTTTCAGTCTAGGCACCAAGATAAGCCATTGGCTAGACAGACCAGCACTAGGGTTAAAATAAACTCAGATTCCCCCAAGCAAAACACTGTTGTTATACAGTAAAACAATCCAGTTGAAGCAATTTGTTTTATTTGGAAATGCAACACACAAAAATTTGTATGACAGAGTTAGAACACAGTGTCAAAGTAAAGAGATTATATAAGTACAAATAGGAAAACCTCAAATCATTATCAACCATTATAAAAATTCTACTCATTAGTGCATAGCTCCCTTATTTATGTAATAATAATAATAATAAAACAACAGCAGCAATAATATTAATACTAATAGTTAATAATTTTTAACATTTACTGTGAACCAAGTACTGATTCTACATGTTTTATTTGGATTTTCTCATTTAACCTGACAACTCTGTGAGATAAGTACTGTTATTATCCTCATTCTATAAGATGAGGAAATTGAGGCACTGTATTACTAAAGAATTCCCTAACTGATAAATGGCAGAGTCAAGAATAGAACATGTTCAGGGCTTATGTTCTTAACTTTCTAGAACTAATTTCTATTTTTTTTTAAATGAGATTAAAAAAAAAATCCAAGTCTTCCCAAATATCTGAATTCATACTGAATACTTTTTATTGTTTTTACTTGTGCAATTTTTAATGGAAATTATTCCAAAGTATACTATACACATCACTTCTTCCTTACACAGAGGAAACTTAACACAATTCTTGCCTTAACGAGTCAAAGTTAGCATCATAGAGGTTAATTATTTGGGGAGCCTAGATGGAGTCTGATTCGCTCAGGCTTTTTAAGGTTTGTAGTGTTAGGTCATTCTAAACCACTTCACTGCACAATGACAGAGGCCACTTTTCCCCCAGCCCCTTCTTAAGGTGGGTGCTACGGGCTCACACTCCCAGCCAAGGCATCAGCCCTGGACAGCGGCGCTCTGTCCTACGTGGGCCTTACAGGTGCTCAGCTACAGCTGATTGGACAAAGCGTGAACACGTGACCTAAAGCAGCTATACTATAGGCTGGCCGCTTTCTACGGCATGAACAAGTGGGAATAGTTTAGCCAGGAATGGGTGACATGGTCAAGATTCTCCCTTTGGAGAATTTGTTTTGGGAATTACTGGTTAGCAGTGGGAGCTAAAAGGATATACGCTACAGACATATAGGAATAACATTTATCTGGTGTTGGGCGGGTGGGAGGGGGGAGGAGGGGATAGGTATATACAAACACAATGAGTGAGATGCGCAACGTTTGGGGGATGGTCACGCTTGAAGCTCTGACTCGAGGGGGGAGGGGGGACATGGGCAATATACGTGACCTTAACATTTGTACCCCCATAATATGCTGAAATAAAAAAAATAAGGATACACGCTACAGAGAGAGCCAATGGGGTAGAACGAGCAAAACTTACAAGAAACCAGATATTATCATAAGCACAAGCTGTGTGGTAGAGAAGAGAGGGCAGGGGTCACACTCAGATGCCTTCCGCAGCCAGGCAGGCAATGCAAATGCGACAAGAGGGCGTGGTCAAAGTAACAGGGCCTGGTAACGATTGGGGGCTGCCAAGTTCATGCCACGCCCACAGCCTGTGGAATTCTAAACAATGTGAGTGCGCCATGCTGGCCAAACAAAATGAGTCTGCAGGGTGAAATAGGTCATGAGCTGCCAGTTTGCAAATTCCAAAGAAAGGACCAGGAAGCCAGTTAGGGGCAGGCAGAAAAACCGAAAGACACTGACAAGCACAGAGGGAGGGGAGGCTGAATCACAAAAATAACTCATCACCGAGGTGAACTCCTGAAGCTGAAGTCCTGGGGTAACCTTGAATTCTTGATGACGTCCTGGTTCCAGTTTTCATGAGGTTTGGCTCACGAAGCTCCTGTTCTTCCAGAGGCTTGGTGATTTGGCCTTTCCTGAGTTCCCACGAGGCCCTGTAGGGCTGAGATCCCTGTTTTCTTCATTCCTTATAACTCCTTCCCCTAATATTAGATGTAACTTGAGCCGTTCCTCGGAACCAAAAGAGCCTAATGAAAACACTCTGAATGGCCCCAGATTGCTTTCCCCCTCCCCCTTTGGAATTATTGTGCTCCTATTTATAGTTTTTCTGTTTCCTCCTTTGCTGCTAGGCTGTCAACTGTCACTTTTTATTGCTGTAGTGTGCTTGCTTCTACTGGCCATTGTCTCTTTTTTAATAAAGCTACTCATAGGCTTGGACACTAGATCTAGAAGCTTGACGGAATTAAAAAATTAAAAGTAAACAGGCAATGAAAGAAGGGTGTATTTTATAGTATGTTAATTATATCTCAATACAGCTGTTATAAAAATTAAGTAATGAAAGATTTTTAGTGCCACATGAGCTTTATTTAGTGCATAGTATTTTGGAAATGCAATTAAACTGTTCAGAAGACTTTCTTGTTTCTTTTTCACTTTTGGCTTTTGTCCAATCTGTGAATGTCATACTTAAGTATCCTTTGGTTCTGAAGAATCAAAACATAGTGGAGCCAGCACAAGGAAAGGGGATTTAAGATATCGTACAGAACCCAACTGAAGAAACTATGTATGATCAGGCAGCTTCTCTCTCTTTTTTCTCCCCCTTTGTTTGGTTTCCCAATCTTTCCTTGTCCTTGTTTCACATCTGTTCCATTTTCCTTTCTGCAGACTAGTTATTCTGCATCTCTGTAAGTTTTTGAAGTTTCTTTTCATAACAGTCTTTTGCACATGGCTTTGGGCTGCCATGCTGCTGATTTTGGCAACAACTTCTTATGACCTTGCATCTTCAATGCCAACCCCATCTACTTCAGCCTCTGTGTCTCTGATGATATGATTGACTCAGTTTGAGCCAAGTGTCTGTCCCTGGTCAAATTAGCTGGCCAGAGAGCAGGGCAGGGCCCTTACTATTTAAGGAATGCCCTTCCAGTCTGCAGGCAGGCAGGCTCTTTGAGGAGATTTTAAAGCAGGAATGAAGTGATTGGCATTTTGACCAGAGTGAAATTTTTAAATTTCTGAAATGTTCCTCTTTTTTGTCATTCTTCATTCAGCGCTTAAAGTCCTACTAACAACAAGCAAATTGTTTTTGATGATATTACCTATCACCATCTGGAGTTAGATTATCTATTAATAGTTTAGTTGATAGTTGCTATCTTCGTTTTCATTCATGTAGAAATGCAAAAAATATTAAAAGCAATTCTTCCTTTCAATTCTTTCCTGTCATTTCTCAGGACTCTATTACTCAATTATCTTTGTAAAACTAGTTCTTGTTAAAACAAAACATAATGCAGATTTTATTTTTAACAACACAGCTAAGATTTGTTTTTGATGTTTCAGTGAAAAGTCACTTTAAACTCTACATTTCATTGACGCAGGGATGCTTTCTTGACCAAAAAGTCTTCATGAATGTAGGGGTGATTTGAGAATTTGCCTAAAAGGTTTTCATGCTACAGAAGTATGAAATAATTACAAGTTAACCACAGGTAGAAGAGTTCATTAGTAGTTTTTCAAAAGATGCCAAGTGTTAGAGAAAATATTTCTTTTAAGCCAAGACAAGAATAGTTCTATTTTTAAAATAATAAAAAGCAAATTAAATGTTTCTCTGGTTTTCATTCTAGCATTTGAGTGGTACTAAACAATTTATAAAACATTTTCTTGTGCATGATTGGACTTAATAACCAAAATAATAATCTGAGGTTGGTAATATCATTTTATAGCTGGAAAACAGGCTCAAAGAGGTTACCAGACTTGTCCAGGGTTACAGTGTTATGTGCACCAGGTAAAAACTAAAGTCGTCTTACTGTAAATTTTGTGGAGTTTGTGTGATACTTGCTCTCCCTTTATTTTATCCTTAACATTTGGGAGATGGATATAGGGTATCAGTTAAATGCTGTATTCCTAGTGTTTCAAAACCTGCAAATTCTCACTATAAACTTTCAATTTAATCCCGATTTGTTTTTCTAACTCCAAGGGCTGTACACATTATGATATAACAAAATGACTGCCTAATTATTTATGATAAATTAAGAGTGATAGATCGAGGGTTACCACAGCCTAAGACAACGTTTGACCCTGTCCCTCATGGTTGAAATCACACACACTATTTTAATTCAGTGTATCCCTTTCGAACCCTTTCTAAATTTTTCAAGCATGTAACTCTAATTATCGAGATTAAAATGATTTAAAATGTAAATCCCTAAGGAAACCATTCTTGGAAGGAATAACTTTCACTGCTCTCTAAAGAGAGCATTAGTCCCCTAAGTGAGACTGTGATTGTGTGGTTGTGGTGGTTAGGATGTTAGCCTACTTAAAAGAAGAAATGTTTTTTTAAGGAGATAAGTGCATTTGCTTTTATATGTAAATAGATCCTACTGACTACCCAAAGTGTTAGTCATTTATTAAGGTAGGCAACTAGGGCTTTTACTTAGAAACCTCTCCTTAGCAGTTCACGTTACTATATGTATCCAAAAGTAATGCAACGATACTGCTTTTAAAAGTCTTTAATTCAGACGTTTCACAAATTTAAATTTTTTTCCCTCTACTATGTCTAAAATGAGCAAGATTTCACTATGTTTATTATTACACAAAAGGCAGACATTAGATAGCAATTTAGGTTTTCTATGTGCACTATTCACTATATTTTGTTTGTGAAAGTTACATTTGGTGCTTATAACAGGAGACTCATGGCTGTGCCGAGGAGAGGAATAGTTATTATGGTCTAGCGAGCATGAACAAGAAATAACCCATATGTAATAAAATTACTAAGAAACGAAGGGCACTAGCCAACAAATGAGGTACTTTTATTTCTAATTCTTACTTCCTTATGTTGATTATACTCCTGATCCCTTTGCTTAAAGGCAATTAGGATCACTTTAGGAAGAAAAATAATCTAGATGTTTGGCCAACCTTTTAGGGAAAGGAAAGAGAGTACAACTACAATGAAAAGTGTTGAAGGGGAGAGCTGTATATAGTTCAGCACAGAGAGGAAAAACCAGTGGTAAACACAAGAGGAATGGCAGCATTAGATCTCTGCTAACAGTATAGTGTTCAAGGGGGTGTTAGGAGGGAATGACAGAAGTTGTTTCAATAAGATCCCAGGATTGGAGAATTTTGAATATAAAGAGAGGTGAACAGTCCCCTTTTCCTATACAAGTTTGTGAAAATGTGAATTTAAATCAAATGTGTGAAAGTTGAACAATAGAATTATATGTTATAAGGGAGTATTTTATTCCAGAATATAAATATTAATAATTATATATACATATAAAAATTCTTAGGTATAATCTTTGACAATACGGTTCTAGCATTTTATTCATATTCTCAATTTTAGATTTTCCATCACAACTGAGTAAAAAATTAACCAGTTTTATGTCTAAAAAGCATCTAAGAAGGCTGAAGATTCTCTCCTTCCTGACTATCACAGTTGTATTAAGTTTATAACCGGGCTTCTAATTCCCATTATAACACCTATTTTATATTTTATTCTTTTAATTAAATAAGGGAAAAATGCAATAAACTATTCAAATAATTGTCCAAACACAGCTAGGCAGAGAATTATAGCAATATATTTTAAACCAATGTGTTGCCTACCAGGTAGCTCTCCTGACTGACCTCAAATATTCATTTGTGAGCTAAAACACAGAGGATCCAAGTTCAGCGCATGAAGACCATTCAGGGGCATCGTTTAATACGTGACTGTGAACTACCATCAAGGAGGTCAAGTACATGGGAGGTCTAGTGCTGAAATTATTTTTGTTCAGGAATATTCACAATGTATTTGGATCTATATTTAATAAGGAAAACATGAGATTAGATGAAAAGAAGATACTTTTAAAGTCAAGGGAAAAGTTAGTAAAAACGTAGTTGTCCTGAAGAGGCAACTGTTGTAGTAAGGGTCCAAAGGAGGGTTTTGTGCATTTTCATTACACTTTCCATCAGCCTGAGGGCCATGCACTCAGGAAGGCCTGAGTGACCCTGGGCAAGTTATTTCACGTCAACGGGCTTTGTTTTCCACACCTGACGTGACAAATGGGAAAATTATTCCTAACTAGGAAAAAAACATTGTAGACATTTTTAAATGGTATCAATTTTTTATTACATGGATATTCTAAAGAATAATGCTTCCTGATTTTCATGGATTGCTCTCTCTGCTACCATGGTTGGCAGAAGTCTGCTCTGATTGACATTAAGGGAAAAAATTCACACCATCAGCAGCAGTGATCATTCCATAACTTAGGCCTCAACAGCTAATGTAGGGGTAGTATTTTGCAAAGACAGGAATCCTTTGATAATATTTGCAGGATACTTTTCCTTTGTCACCTTCTAAAGTAGTTTCTGAGTAGTTTCTATTATCATTGACCATAATTACGCTCATCCTCTTTAGCCATGACCATGGCAAAATCTTCTAACTAATCTTTATCTCTAATCTCTTCCCTCTACGTATGACCTCTAGTCAGATCCTTTTAAAATTGATTTATATTAGTCAGTTGACTCTTAAGATCCTGCAAGAACTCCCCATTGCCTACAGAAAAGCATCCCTCCTCCTACCATTTTATTTGGCCCTCTGGGATGAGGCTCCAGCCCTCCTCTGCAGCCCTATTGCCTCACACTTTTGTCCTAAAACCCTATCCTTCTACCACATTAAAAATGAAATTTTTAAAGACTCAACCTGTACTTTATAACCTCTAAATCTAAGCTTGTTCTGGGGACTTTTTCTTAGTCTAAAATGTCCTTTACCTGGGTGAAATTCCAATTGTCTTTGAAGATTCAACTCAAACCCTATATTCTCCAATTACTATGTCCAGCTGAAATCAGTAGCTTCCTTCACTGCTTTAGCTCCTATAATATGCTGTATATGATAATTAGGAATTTCTGTTTCTTTTCTAGACTGTAAACTCCTTAAGAGAGGGGAATTTTCTCATTTATCTTTATGAAATTTTTCTCCTGGAAACCATTGAAAGATGATCCAAGTCATATCCATGTGAGGTGACCAAGGTGTAGCCTCTCCTGAAGGCTAGGAACTGTATCTGGGATTCCTTTTGTGGCTGTGGGGTTTCTGACATATTAAGGTACTTTTCCAGGAGCATGATATGACAGACTGCTCGTTGCCTACTTAACAGTTCTTTGTCCTTACTGAGAAAGCCATCACCTGTTATAGAAATGGTAAACCCAATCCTTGCTTTTTTAGCATTCCATGAAGTGTGGTATGGACATGTGACTTAGTCCTGGCCAATGAAAACTGAGGGAAATCTAGTAGGGAAAGGACTTCTGGGAAGATTTTCCTCCATGAGAATGGATTTTCCTCCATGAGAGAGATACTTGAGAATAAACCCTTTGTTCCTTCTTACCTTTGAATATGGCAATGAAAAAGATGTGATGCTTACAGTTCTGGTGGCCATTTTGTAATTTTGAGGGCAAACAAAGGCAATAGTAGACACATTGCCCTAGAATCCTGATACGGTTGTGCCACTTATTTAACCATTCCCAGAGCTTCCTAGTTCCAAGCTTCTTGTTTTGGAAGAAAAACAAAATGGAGAAAAACCAAAACCAAAACAAACCTCTATTTGGGTAGACCAAATTTTTAAACTTGTAAACCAAATGCATCCTAACTGATGTGCAGAATATGTAATTTGATCCCATGAGTAAAATTGGATCCTGCAGAATAATCATTGGATTTGGAGTTTGCTCTTCAACCTCACTCAGACCTCCAGTTTCTACCACTTTTTCTTATCTCATCCTATCAGTCCCTCTTGGACTCATTTCCTTTTCTGTCTAACCAGAGCTATAACTTCTCATCAATCTCTCAGTGAATTCACTGCCTTGTCCTCTGCCAAGTCCTTTGTGTTGGCCTTCCTCACTCCTACACTGATGATGCTCAGCAATACAACTAACGGAAATTGTCTAACTATGCAACTAGAGCAATCACAGTTTCAAGGTTTCCAGACTCACCTGGGCCCTTAACATCATTTATCTTTCCTTTTATTTGTTACTGGTTACCTCTCCTCCCCATTCTCCATAGTAGCTATCAGATCTTAGTTACTTCTCCAGCCTATTTCCCAGCCTTGTCTCCCTTCTTTTATCAGATGATCTCGTCTCCCTCTTCCAGAGAATATGGAGGCCAAGAGATGTGACACCATTTAACTTCCCATCCCTCTACTTACATGTGTTCTTTAATTTCTTTCCTTTTTGTTTTAGTGGGGAAGGGATTCATTTATATCATCATGCACTCCTGTTCCAATCTCCTTTTGACTCTTTCGCAATCTTGTTATATCACATATCTTCAATCGCTCTTTCTCTCTACTGATAAATATGTTCAAATTTCCTGTCCTCTCCATAAACAAAACCTAACTCAAACTGGATCACAGACCTAAACATAAAATTTAAAACTATAATAAACCTTTTAAAAGAAAACATAGGACCTTGAATTAGGCAAAAGGACCTTGAATTAGGCAAAGATTTCTGAGATGAGACACAAAAGTATGAAACATAAAATAAAAAATTGATAAATTGGACTTCATCAAAATTTAAGCTTCTGTTCTTCAAAAGGCATTGTTAAGAAAATGGAAGGACAAGCCAAAGACTTGGAGAAAATATTTGAAAAACACATATCTGATAAAGGATTTGAACCCAGAATATGTAAAGACTTTCACAACTCAATAATAAGAAAACAAACAACACAATATTTAAAATGAGCAAGAGGTTTGAATAGACACTTCACCAATGAAGTGGTATAAATGATAAATAAACCCATGAAGAGATGCTCAACACAATTAGCAGAATGCAAATGCAGTGGAAAATGGAAATGAAAACTACAGTGAGATATCAGTGTACACATATTAGAATAGCTAAACTTTAAAAACTGATAATATCAAGCTCTGTGGAAGATGCAAAGTAACAGGAACTCTCATACATTGTTGGCATGCAAAATGGTATAACCACTTGGGAAAAGTTTGGGAGTTTTCTTATGAAGTTAAATATATACCCAGTAATCCCTCTTCCAAGGACTTACCAAAAGAGACGGTGATATATGCCCACACCAAGACCTGTGCACAAATGTTCACAGTACTTTATTTATCATTGTTCCAAACTGGAAGCAACCCAAATGTTCATCAACTGAGAAATAGATAAAACAAATTGTGATCGAGCCCCATACAATGGAATACCACTCACCAATCAAAAGGAATAAGCTACTACATGATGATGACTCTCAGAAGCATTATGCTAAATGAAATTAACTAGCCACAAAAGGCCTTGTCTGACTGTCAAACAAATAGCCTCCTATTTGAATGTCATTCACATGACATTCTGAAAAAGTCAAAGCTATGGGGACAGAAATCAGATCAGTGGCTGCCAGGGACTAGTGGTAGGAGAAGGGGACATGAGGGTATCTTGGGGGATGATGGAAATATTCTATAATTTGTTGTGGTTGCTACCTGACTGCATTTGTTTGTCAAAACTCATAGAGCTGTATGCTGTAATATATTAATAATAAACTTGAAAAACTGTATCTCTTATCTGAAAAAAATGGCTCTTAACCATGTATCCTACTCTATTCATTTATTTACTTACTTGAGTGTGAGGTCTCCAAGGGAGGAGGTAGGGATAGGGTCTCACTATGTTGTCCAGGCTAGCCTTGAACTCCTGACGTCAAGTGATCCTCCAGCCTCAGCCTCCCAAAGTGCTAGGATTACAGGTGTAAGCCACCACACCCGACCTATTCATTACTTACTATAAACGTGCATTAATTGTTGGAAATTTAAGATGGTACAAGACAGTGTGTCTCTGTTTTCAATATATAGTCTGAGGATTAGTTATAGCCTGATTCTATTCCTTTTCTTTTCTAGCAAACTTTGTGGAAGAGTCATCTAAGCTTATATTTTATCTTCTGTTTGGTCCTTAAATTGCTGCAGTCCAGGTTTCCCCTCCATTTTAATAAAATTGCTCTTGGTAGGCTACCAAAGACCTCCTATGGCCAAATTCAATGGAGGATTTTCAGTCTTTATTTAATTTGACATCCTTCTGATATTTGGACTGTTCATTCCATTCCCCTTAATCTTCTTCCTTTCCTTGATTCTGGAGGCACCAATAGGTTCTGATGTTTGCTTTTTCACAGACTTCTATACAGGCTACTCTTTTTTTGGTTAGCTAGCAACTTCCAGTGTCCCTCAAGGCCCTAATCCTTAGCTCTTTTCTTTCCTTATGCTACTTTCTTCCCAGGAGGGAGAGAGACAAGCACCTGCCCTTCACCCTGACCCCACCCCTGCACTGTTAAGGAGACTTCTTGCAAATCCTACAGAATATTTCTGTTACAATTTAGTCACAAAACCACAACTTGACTGGGATAGGTAGTCCCTTATTTCAGGTAGTAAAGTGTCTAGTTAAAAATAGAGGTTCTGGTGGGTGTTATGGTACATTTGGAAAATTGCAATTTTGCAACCATCATGGTAAGATTATTGTGGACAAGAGTCGTCACAGAATGCCAAGTCTAGGGAGGAAAGTGTTGAAGAGCAGAATATTTATATGGTCTTAAAGTATTCCCCACAGATTTCTTATCGGTAACAAGGGAGAAAGTAGTGACTATACAGTGAAGAAACCAGACAACATTCTGACCGGATAATCAGAATTAATGTAACTAATGAGGAGCAGGCAGACATCATGTGGCCTCCAGATGTGACCCTAAGAAGGACATAACAGTGCTTGGGTGGTGTTCCCAATGGAAATGCATAACCTGAATCTAATCATGAGAAAACATCAAATAAACCAAAATGAAGGCACAGTCTATAAAATAACTGACCTGTACTTTTCAAAAATGTCAGTGTCATGAAAGACACTGAAAAAGCTGATGACCCGTTCCAGAGTAAAGGAGACTAAAGAGACACAACAAACAAACATAATTTGTGATCCTGGACTGGAGGAAAATGAAATGCCATGAAGGACACTATTGAGACATTTGACTAAATTGGTAAAGAAACTCCAGGGGCAGAATGAACAGGACCTGAGGACTAAGTATTGAATCTGTTTTCTTCTCTCTATCCCCAGAGCCTCTCTCTTAGTTTAGGCTCACAGCATTTCTCCCTTCAGCCTATTTCTAAACCTTCCAAGTGATAGGGCAAAGTCCATTGTCTTTCTCTTCTGATCTATCCTCCATATTGTCACCAGTGATGTTTTGAAGCACAGGTCTGATCATGCCCTACTCCTAATTGTTAACAGAAAACATTGGTGGCTTGCTATTGCCTGTGCCCAGTCTGGCAAACCAAACCCTTCTCCACGTGGATCCTTCTTGGCCATTTCCCTCCTGTACTCACCTGCCAAACTGCTCAGTTATCGACTGTTCCCTCCACCCTCAGTGGCCGTGACGTAATGCCCGGTGTGACATAACACGGAAGGATAGAATGGAATAAGCCAGCGAGACAGGTAGTTATTTTAAAGCCTTGTACCTAGTTTGACATACAGGCTGGACTATCAAGTGAAATGACGCCATTACATTTTTTTAAAAGAACTTATTTTTTAGAGAAATAAATAAGTGTCTAGTATTTGTTGCAACTTAAAGGAAAGGGCAAATGAAGATGTGTTTGTTGGCTGACTTCCATCCTAAAATGTCCTGTGAAGCTATTAGATGCAGCCAGCTAAGGATCTCATTATTTGAGTCAGGATTATTCTATCAACAGCACTTTTCCCCTGTCACAGCTGGTGCTGAGAGCCATATGTCATAAGACTCCCTCTACCCTCAAAGTTTAGAGCCCTTGCTGAATGGAAAATAAATTACTGCTGTTGAATCAAGTGACCCATGGGGTTCCCAGGAGAATTTTGCTTTATATTTTAGTTAATGTTGTGAAAACTCATGATTTTTCTTACCCATGTGGCTTTTCTCCCATTTCCCATCTGTTTACTCCCCATAATTTTGCCAAAATGTGATTCCATCATTCTGTTCAATAAACAAAAAGTGCTTCCTCACTTGTTCTCAGGAATAAGAAAGCCTCACAGGAATTGCATTTAGTGATGAATTGATATAATTCACTTACTCTAGACTTATCAAATAAAATTACCAGCAAACAAATACTAGTCTAGAATTCAAGATAGAAGATACAGCTATTATATATTAATATCTATTCCATGGGCTAGATTGTGATGTAGGCAGCTGAACTCTAGACTTTTCCATGACCTTTATATCCTCCTCAATGTCTATGACCCATTTCTCTCCTTTCTCAAAACTTTCTTTGTGGAAAGTGGAGAAGAGATACAATCAATTAACTTTTATCAACATGTAAATGACTGATAAGACTTTATGTGTCTCTCTTTCCAAGACATTTCAGTTTTAACTTAGTGCAAAACCCATTTGCATATTTGTGAAGATGAAGAGCTGGTAGGAGGATTCCAGGCCAATGAGTAGGGTCTAGGAAGCTGTGTCGGGAGGGATGGGAAGAGAATCGAGTGGAGGAGGTGTCTTTCCCCTGCTCCTGATTCTTACTCAGGAGTGGCCCTGAAAGACCACTTCTGCTTGGGATAAAATACAATTACTTTGCCTTTTTAATTGTGGAGGCTACAGGTCAGGTAGAAAAGATAAACTAAAACTAGGCCATAGGTCCCAAAGCTCCCCAAAATAAGAAAATGTTTCAAATGGCAACTGGGCATAAACATCTTTGCGAATTATTATAATATGGAAGGAGACTCATCCTGTCAGCGCTCTAGTTTGCAGCCTTGTGATTGTCTGTTATGTTCTGATTTAGACGGTTCTTGAAGTGGGGAGCAAGTCTATCCACAGGCTTTTCTTCTTCCTGATTGTTCATGTCCTCTTCCTATGAACCCCTTTTGTTGCTGGATGATCAGTTATGTCTCAGTGCTGTTGTTGGTCTTTAGCAGTTGCACCTGCAATTTTAAATAAAAAGCTAGCACAGGGGTGTTGACTGTGATGCACCAATAATCTAAGATTATACATTATAGAGACATAGCCATCTTCAGTTAATTCAACAGAGTCAGTTTGCTGGAGAGAACTCCTGGGAACAGATGAATCGGAGTGTCATGACATTTTTTGGCCAAGATTTTGTTATGTGAGTTTAGGCAAAGTACAACTGTAATGGGAGACTCTAAAAGGGGAGAGGGTAAATGTAGCAGGGCTGAATTTGTTCCCTGAGCTCGGGAAGATCCTCTAGGGGAAGAGAGGAAGCAGCTGGAAGGAGAGAAGGGAGTAGTCTTGGAGTTGATTTGGGAGGCCGAGCTTCTCCCTTTAAGGGGAGTGATGAGTTGTACATTACCAAATAACATGGCTGTGACAAGCCTCACCCCACTTCAGGGAAGGTTGTAAGATTTGGCTTGGACTTCCCATCAAGAATGGTGTGGCATTCTGAGGTCAATGTGGGTTGTCAGGGATGAGAGAGGCACAGTGATAGGATTATATCATCTGTTAGACACATTATTTAGTAATAAAAAGAGGCTGAAAGTCATATGATTTATGCTCTAAGGTTATAAAAGAGAGGTAAATGTTAAAATATGAATAAAATCAAAAGATAAATTCAAAATGACCATATCAAAACATCAGGTACTTTTGGGGGTCACCCTAGGTTCTAGCCCCTGACTGGAATACAGGCATATACCTTCTCGCTAGGGCACAAGGCAGGGGATTGATGGCAATGGTGACAACTGACAGGTGTTCTAGCAGTGCAGCAGAGAAAATGAGCAACTTGTGCATGGCAAAAAAGGAAGAAAGGGTTCACTGGGGTTGGTGTGTTCACTAGGAAGGGGTATTGGGTGGGCAGGGTAGGATAGGCAGTAGGGCATCAATTGTCAAGGAAGGTACCAGATCTCTAGACACTTAGATGTAAAGTCGACTCCATCTTCAAGACCTGGCCATCTGGAGCCTCACTTTGAGGAGGGGTCAATTTGTACTGGGCAGCAGTTTGCAAAGTTGGAAAAACCATGCCATTAATATTTTTTGTATGAAACCATATCATCCCTAGTGAGTTGATCTGAGAAACACCTATATATATATGTATAATCTTCTACTGTATCTTTTTATTAACAAATGAGAATAATAAACTCAAACATTCCTCTTAAGACAATGTATAAAAATGCTTAACAGAAATTTGTTGCTTAGAAAAATTTTCCATAAAGTTAAATTCTATTGCATAATTAAACAACAAATCAAAACTTGCAATCTCCTCTTTGTCAATAAGGAAAGTCCATGAGGGATGCAAGATAGGTGCACAACTATTGTCATTGTTCTCCATGAAGTAACTAGGACTTGCACAAGATATTGCAAAAGAGAACTGCCAGAATTGGGTAACTATTATATATATGAGAGCCAAGGGAGAGAGAAATGAGAAAGAAGAGCCAGTTAGGGGGAGAAATAAGCTTCATGGTAGACATGACAAGGTTAAGCTGATGATAGGCCATGCCTGTGGCAGCATCCAGCAGGCCTGGGGACAGATTGGGACTGAAGCTACAGACAAGTGTCATCTGCTTAGAAATTGGTCATTGAAGTCATGAGAGTTGGTGAGACCATGGTGGTGGGGAGAAGTGAAAGAGGAAAGTGGAGGTCAGAGTAGCACAGTTAGGGAGCGAACACCACAATTAGGAAGTGGAAGGAGGAAAAGTGTGTAGGCAAAGAGTATTGAGGAGTTGGGTCTGGGGTGGGAGAAAAAGGACACTATTATTATGTCATGGAAATGGAGAAAGAAAAATGATTGGTAGCATCATGCGACCAATAGATTGGCAAGGAAAAAAAGTCCTTGGACTTGGCAAATTGAGTTCGTAGATGACCTTTCAGGATATAACTTCATTAGATTTCTGAGAACAGAAGCCAGATTGCAGGGGATTGAGGTATGAGTGATTGCAGAGAACATCGGTGATGATTTTCTTTTGTGAAGTTTGATTTAAAATTCTAATGCCAAAAGGCAAAGATTAAAGGTCTGAGTCATCAACGTGGAATTAGGTTTAGGAAGGTTCTATTGGGCTTTCTGAAAGGCAATAAGTGAACCAGAAAAGGGGAGGAAAGTCTCCTCAATATTTTTTGCAAGCCTTTGTAGCTTTCAAACCATTTTCTTATACTGTCTTTTTTCATCCTCACAAGAAACTTCTAAAGGCAGGTCCCAGCATTTCCATCTTACAAAAGAGGACATTAAACCTCCAGGAATTGTGGCTTGTCACAGCTGATTTGTAGCAGCATTGGAACTCAAATCCTGTCTCCTTGTCTGCTGTATTCTGAGATTTCATTTCAACTCAGTTAATGAACAGTCTCTTAGGCAATGTCTTAGGATTTGGGGCCTGAGGATTTCTACTTTTGGCTCAAGTTGAATGAGATATGTGGTTACTTCTTAAAGATAAATATTCCATGTCTGTTTTGGTGAGGAGGATGGGGAGGGAGGAGGATGGGTCAAAAGTCAGCTGAATTAGCATGTCTCAGAAATGTGAGACAAAGCACGTTCACTTTCTCTTACCATGGATTGCATCTAGAATAGTTGTTCTTGGCAGCCTCAGTCTCTCAGTAGATTGATAAGAATTTACTAAGTACTAATTGTATGCCTGAGTTCTGAGTGCCTAAGGGTACAAAGATTAGGCAAGTCCCCATCTAGTTAATAGGACAGAGAATGAAGCAGAGAGTTATCATATATGTAATAAATATATACAGTCACTATCATAATTGTGAAATTGCTTGAAGGAAATAAATAGTCATCTGAAGATTGTTCTGGCAGTGTTCGGCACATATTTTTGTTGAAATGAGTGGATGTTAGTTGAATAAAATGATCAAATGAATGAATGGAAGACAGTTAATAGAAATATCTTGGAATTGAGTGGATCCAGTGGAGAATTAAAGAGGAAAAAGCCTGCAATGTGTATGTTGAGGGTGGTGATGGGGAGGGAAGTGGGGTTCAGCAGAAAGAGGAAGGTGTCTCCAGGAACATGGGCAGTGTCTCCAAGATTCAGAGGTGGTAGAGTGTAGAACAGCCGAAGGAAGGCATCAGAAAGGCAGTGTGGTAGAAATGAGGCCTATAGCTGGGACAAGGGAGACTTGGAGACATACGAAAGGAGATCAATGACTAGTTAGTTGTCACCTTTTCTTGTTTTCTGCATCTTTGAAAGAAGCTCACAGATAAACCCCTCATTCGGGACTAAGATTGTGATGACTGCTGTTTGCAATTGGAGTTCTAATTCAGGCACACCTCCAGGCCAATTAGCCTAGCTCCTCTGATGCAGTTTTTACTCATTTCTCTGCCTTATTATCCTTGCCACAGGGGGAGAGAGATGTTAACATGTCCTTGTGTATAGGAAACTTTTAGAGGGAACATCACCATCGTTTTCTGAAAAGATGGTACTTTGTGCAGCCAATAAGGCACAGAACATTGGGTTTTTGAATATCAGTCAAGCAGGACCCTGTAATTTAATTTTAAAAGAAAAGAGCAAAGAAATGTCACGTTTATTATAAAGAGTAAGTTGTTACTACCTTATCCTTTTGCATCCTGTTTTACAGATATTTGTTGCCTTTTATTTTGTGAAGACAAAAAAATGCTTTTGAAATCCTTCTCAACCTCTCATACATACTTTAATTTTTCCCACCAGATTCGCTTAATGGAATTATTAAGAAAAGAAAAAGGTAATTTTTTAATGACATAGGAATTTTAATGGCAATTACAAATAAAGTGGATATTGAAGATATTTATATTTCATCTTGATGTCAAATCACTTTGTTCATCCTGCACAAGGAAATGTTTATGGGATGTGTAGTATCTGGTCTTTTCTGATTGCATTGTTTTTCTTATTGATAAAATTTTTAAAGGTCATACAACAGACTAACAAATATCTATTGGGGGCTAGGCGTGGTGGCTCACGCCTGTAATCCTAGCACTCTGGGACTCCGAGGCGGGCGGATCGCTCAAGGTCAGGAGTTCGAAACCAGCCTGAGCAAGAGCGAGACCCCCGTCTCTACTAAAAATAGAAAGAAATTAATTGGCCAACTAAAAATATATAGAAAAAATTAGGTGGGCATGGTGGCACATGCCTGTAGTCCCAGCTACTCGGGAGGCTGAGGCAGAAGGATCGCTTGAGCCCAGGAGTTTGAGGTTGCTGTGAGCTAGGCTGATGCCACGGCACTCTAGCCAGGGCAACAGGGTGAGACTCTGTCTCAAAAAACAAACAAACAAACAAACAAACAAACAAATGTCTATTGGACTTGGGTAGGAAAGGTTTTTCATTTATGATGACTTGCTCTGTTTTATAATCTTTCATGTTTTGAGAGGCTTTAACTGTAGGCTGACTCTTCTTGGTAATATTGTTTAGTTCTGCCCAAATATACAGCTATTTAGAGTGAAATATCAAGTTCCTTTTGCACCATAGTTCTTTGCTTAAAATACCTAGTAGTATTTTAATAGGATTTCCAAATAGTTGTATTTTAGTAATGGACTCCATATATTCAAAGAAACAGTACGGTATAGTGTAGTGGTTAAGAGAATGAATAACAAGTAGTTAAAGGATAGGATTTTTGGAGTTAGATGGCCTGAGTACAGATCCCAATTCTGCCATTTACTATTATATTAACATGGGCAAGTCACAGTTTCTTTATACATGGGGATAAGAGTACTTAATTTGTGGGGTTATCATAAGGATCAAATGAGTTAATACATATAAAATACTTAGGAAAAGTATAGTCCTTAATAAGCACTCAGTATATGTAGAGTCTACATTGTGGACTATTACTGAAGGGCTTGGTTTCACTTAATGACCTTTTAGTAGATCCACAATCTGTGATTCTCTGAACTCTTTTTGTACCTTTATTGAGATATAATTCATAAACCATAAAGTTCACCATTTTAAAGTGTACAATTCAGTGGATTTTAGTGTATTCAAAGTTCTGCAACCATCATTACTAACTAATTTTAAAACATTTTCATTGCCCACAAGAGAAATCCCAGACCCATTAGGAATGACTGCACCATTTTATATTCCCACCAGCAATGAATGAGACCTCCAATTTCTCCACATGCTGATGAACACTTGTTATTATCTGTCTTTCTTATTTTAGCCATCCTAGTATGTATGAAATGATATCGTGTTGGGGTTTTGACATGAATTTCTCTAATAACTAATGATTTTTAATATTTTTTCATGTGTTTATTGGCTGTTTGTATATCTTCTTTGGAGAAAGGTCTATTAAATCCTGTGTGCATTTTAACATTGGGTCTAGGGAGGGGCAAAAACTTACCTAACAGGTACAATGAACACTATCTGGGTCATGGGCACACTTACAGCTGTGACTCAAGCATTACAAAAGCGATGCATGTAACCAAAAACATTTGTACCCCCTTAATATTTTGAAATAAAAATAAATAAATAAAAAATGAAATCTTTTAATCTACTGAATTTCCACTGTAATTCTTCATACATTCCAATATAATTTGTCCATCATAACTCTACCTAATTAAAAATAATAATATTCCAAGAAATTCATGCACATAATTAACGATTTATTTATGGATGATTCTTTCTTTTTTCTTACTATGTTATTATAAATAATGCTGCAATAAATATTATAGTACATATATTCTCATGTGTTTGTGTTTTTCTATAAAATATATTTCTAGCAGTATAATTGTACAGTTGCAAGATGTGTACCTAAAATATTTTTATAGATGTGCCAAGTTGCTTTCCAAAAATATTGTACCAATTTATACTCCCACTAACAGTGTATGAGGGTACACCTCTCCCCATACAGTCTAGGTTTTCAAAGGGGTGATGGATGAACTAATTTATTTTTCTCATTTCATGATGTCTCTGCAGGAAACTCTATCCACATTATCTTTACAAATTTGGACAGCTTTAAGCATAAGCTTTGCATTCAGGGAAGGATGGAATAATCTCAGCAGTATTATGAAGAAGCTTCCCAGGTCAACTAAGAAAATGATAATGCTTTGCTAATTTTAATATGATTTATAAAAATTTCTGCCCTCTGGTTTTATGAGTATTTTATGTTTCAAAATGTAATGTCTGGTCCCTATGGGATGCTATGGTTATATTGTACATGATTGGTAAGGTTGATGGAAGGATATAATAGAAATTAAGCAGTGTGAAAATTTTCCTGAGTTATTAAAAAATAAATAACTAGTCTGAAAAATGTTAAATTGCTTTTTTTAAAAAAAATTAAACTCCTTGCCTCTTAAGAGTTAATTTACAGAGAGACTTACCTTTCTATGTTCATGTAAACTGTGTCCCCTGAACATTTTGAATATTTAAATTATAGACATTTACCTTATACATTCAGAGTATTTAATAGCATTGATAATCAGTGTTTCAAATGCCAGTTGTACTTTTTATGGTTCAGGAGAAGATAGTCATGCTGGCTTTAATTTTTAAAAAAATTTTTTAATGATGGTTTCTTGCTATGTTGCCCAGGCTAGACTCAAACCTCTGGGCTCAAGTGATCCTCCCACCTCAGCCTCCCGAATAGTTGTGACTATAGGTACATGATACTGTGCCTGGATTCTAAATTATTAATTTGTGTGGTAGGTAGAATAATGCCTCCCCAAAATATGTCTTAAGCCCTGGAACTAGTGAACATGGTACATACATGGTAAAGGAGAATTAATATTGAAGATGGAATTAAGGGTCCTAATCAGCTAACCTCAAAATAGGGAGACTATCCTGGATTATCCATGTGGGCCCAATGAAATGACAAGGGTCCTTAAAAGTGGAAGAAGAAGGCAAAAGAGAAGTCAGAGTCAGAGAAAGAGATATGACAACGGTACTGAGGTCAGAGTGACATGATGTGAGAAAGATTCCACCTACTGTTGCTGGTTTTAAAGATGGGGAGGGGACCAGGAGCCAAGGAATGTAGGAAGCCTCTGGGGACTGAAAAAGGCAAAGAAATGGATCCTTTCCTCAAGGCTCCAGAAGGGAATGCAGCCCTACCAATACTTCGGTTTTAGCCCAGGGAGACAGACCCATTTTGAACCTCCAGAACTGTAAGATTATACATTTGTATCATTTAAGCAGCTAAATTTGTGGTAATTTGTTCAGCAGCAAATAGAAAACGAATATAATTTGTAAATGCTCAAACTATGGTACTGAGCAGTCTAGTTTTCCCATGAGGTACCATTGTAGCCATTTGAATGTGAACATCTCACAACATTTATGAATCTACATTCTGTCCTAGGACCACAGCTGGCAATCCTTTTGATGTTTATTTCTTCACCTGTCCAAATCCAGTTAATGAAGAGATTCCCTCAGTGTCTAATGCTGTTTTAAACATTGGCAAGTCTGTAGAAGCTGCACAAGGACACCAAATGCTAAGCTCTTTTGAATTTATTTGCCAGGTAACACTTGGTTCATGATGTTTATATTCTCCAGGATGTTTCTTGGTCTCTTGTTAACATGGAGGAGAAGAATGTCATATAATGTGTTGGTAAAAGAGACTTCCCTTTGTCCTTTTTCTGGGCAAAGCTCCTTCCTCTACTCCTATCATGCAATGCTGTTGGGTATCTGGTCTCCTCATGGCTATTGGTCTTGGTACCGCTGTTTGGCTCAGGGGTAGGCAAAATTCCAGCTCTTCCCTGGTAGTTCTGAACCTGGGGCATGACAGCAAGTGTTTCAGTCTCTCTCTGGTGGTGGAGCAGTGCAACACCAGATGTAGGAGCAGCTAGCTGGTGGCTCCACTGACAGAATAAAACTGAAGAGTCAAGAGAGAAAACTCACAGTTTGTGTTCTTGGCGCCAGTTATACTTGAGGCACAGCTGCATTGCAGATCTTCCCAAAGTTTATGTGAGCAAATAAGTTCTTCTTTTTATGTTAACCAAACCTACTTTGAGTTGGTTCTGTTTCATTCACTTCGTTCGCCTGTAAGGAAAAGAATCCTGATGAACACATTTGGTAGAGGAGTGATAGGGGGTCCATAAAATTCTAGTTTGATTGCTCTTGCCTCCAACCATGGGTTAGCAGTTTCCCTATGTGCTAAAAACGACACCAAATAATTGATAAGTCACTGTTACACATTCATGGACATTTTACAAAGTACTTCCACAAGTCAATTTCACTCTGATGAAATACATGCAGTGATTCTCAACAAGTGTTTTACAGAACCATATTTACTCAAAATAACCTATGAAAAAATAAGGTAATAAAGATTTAAAAAATGGGAAATGGTGAATGCTCTCTCTTGGAGAGTCACAATGTACATGAACATATTTAAAGCTCCGAGAAGTCCTCCATTCAATAAAATATCAGACAGTTTTTAAAAATAATAAATGGCTTTTAAATGTATGAAAAAAAGTTCAACTTCACTTATAATTACATAAATGCAAATTTAAACAGACAGCACTATTTTAACCAATTAGATTGGCAAATATCAAAAAGTATGTTGCTACACTGTTTGAGGATATGAGAAAAGAGAAATTTGCATGCATTGTTGAAGGCAGTGTAAATTGCTATATCATCTTTGGAGGATAACTGACAATATTTATAAAAGATAGATAAAAATACACACACAAGGCCGGGGACAGTGGCTCATGCCTGTAATCCTAGCACTCTAGAAGGCCAAGGAAGGAAGATTGCTTGAGCTCAGGGGTTCAAGACCAGCCTGAGAAAGAGCGAGACACTGTTTCTACTAAAAATAGAAAAATTAGCTGGATGTCATGGCACGTGCCAGCCACTCAGGAAGCTGAGGAGGAGGATTGCTTGATCCCAGAAGTTTGAGGTTGCAGTGAGCTATGATGACGCCACTGCAATCTACCTGGGGCAACAGAGCAAGACTCTGTCTCTGAAAAAAAAAAAAAAAAGGAAGAAAAAAAGAAAATGTACACACAGTTTGATACCCCTCCATTCCACTTCCAGAAGGTTATCTTATTGATATGCTTCTGCATCTGCATGAGGATATTCGCTTCAGCTTTTTTTTTCTGATAAAAGACTTGAAACAAACTAAATGACCACAAACATTACACAGGTTATATAATTATGATTCATCTGTATAGTAGCGTAGTATGTGGCCATTAAAAAAAAGGACTAGATCAAGATTAGGGTTTCTCAAACAGCGGCACCATTGCCATCTGAGGCCTGATAATTCTTTGCTGTGGGAGACTGTCCTATGCATTGTAGGACTCCATCCACTAGTTGCCAGTAGCACCTGTGCCACCACACTTCCAGTTGTGATGATAAAAAATGTCTCTAATCATTCCTGGTTGAGAACCACTGATCTAAATGAACTGGCACCTTCCCAAGATATATTAATATTAAGTGAACAAAGAAAGATGGAGAAGTGTGTATAGTAGGCTACCATTTTGTAAGATATTTACCTATATTGATCTATATCTTGATTAACCAAAATGCTTATATGAGGGATCTTCAAAAAGTTTATGAAAAATGTGTATTATGAAAAAACTATGCATGGATTTAAATTTATTTTTTACCAAAGTAAACTTTTAATAACTTGTTATAACACATTTGAATGGGACCCAGTTTGAGGCACTAGGAAAGATAAGACATCAGTCTGAAAAGAGCACCTGTTAGAGCAACATGAATTCAGCTAATATTGGAGCAAGAACAAACATCAAATTTATGGTAAAGCGTGGGTGAAGTAATGGTGAAATCATTGATCTTATACAAAAAGTTTATGGGGACAGAGCCTCCAAAGAAATCAGCAGTTTACTAATGGATAATTTGCTTTAAGAAGAGATGAGACGATGTTGAAGATGAAGCCTGCAGTGTCAGACCATCCACATTAATGTGTGAAGGAAAAATTTATCTTGTTAGTTCCCTAATTGAAAAGGGCTGACAACTAATAGCAGAGACAAAAGCCAACACCATAGACATCTCAATTGGTTCAGTTTACACAATTCTTACTGAAAAAGTAAAATCGAACAAGCTTTCCACTTGATGGGTGCCAAAACTGTTGTGTCCAGATCAGCTGTAGATGAGGGTGGAGCTTTCAAGGGAAATTTTAAATACGTAGGATCAAGATTCTGAAGCATGTCTTCAAAGATGGTAGGAGGAGATAAAACACAGCTTTATCAGTATGATCCTGAAGATAAAGCACAATCAAAGCAATGGCTACCAAGAGGTATAAATTATCTAGTCAACACAAAAATGGACCAGTCCAAACCAAAGTTCATGGCAACGGTTTTTTGGGGATGCTCAAGGCATTTTGCTTGTTGACTTTTGGAGGGCCAAAGAACAATAACATCTGCTTATTATGAGAATTTTTGAGAGAGTCAGCCAAAGCTTTAGCAGAAAGATGCCTGGGTAAGCTTCACCAGAGAGTCCTTCCCCACCATGACAATGCTCCTGCTTATTTTTCTCATCAAACATGGACAATTTTGTGAGAGTTCTGATGGGAAATCATTAGGCATCCACCTTACTGTCCCAGTTTGGCTCTTTCTGACTTCTTCTTATTCCCTAATCTTAAAAAAAATCTTTAAAGGGCACCCATTTTTCTTCAGTTAATAATGTAAAAAATACTACGTTGACATGATTAGATTCCCAAGACCCCCAGTTCTTTAGGGATGGACTAAATGGCTGGTATCATCACTTACAGAAGTATCTTGATCTTGGTAGAGCTTATGTTGAGAAATAAAGTTTATGTTTTTTATTTTTTAATTCCATTTTTTCACAAAATGGTAGTTTCTTATTATAATAAGCATTTATGGAGATATATTAGTCCTATGTCAGAGTTCCCCTCATATTTGTGTGCAATGGCTCTGGAGGGATAGACAGAAACTAGTGATAATTTTTGATTGTCTGAAGAACTGGAGTATAGAAGCTGAAGTGAGAAGAAGTCTTACTTTTCATATTATGTTCTTCTCTATGCTTTGAATTTTATCAAACATGTATGTTATTTAGAGAAATGCCTAGAAACCGATTTAACTTTGTTTAACCCGACAGCTCCTAAATTATATGATTCCACAATCTTCTTCCAGAATAACATCCAGAATGTGCTTTGGGAAACATTTCCTTTGTTCACTTTCATTGTATCATTTTTTGAGGATTCAATAGTTTTCTTGTTTGAATGTAGAAATATACTAGTTTTAGAAAGCTTCGATCTGAGGATTACAGGGTAACCCATCTTACAAGCCTGACTTAAGCAGAACCACTGTAACTGAGTTTAATTGTGACAGAAAGTTAAAAGTTTATTACTCTTACCTTCCTTTCAAAAAAACTCTGCTAATGCAAATAATGTTGGTCTTTGTGTATAGCATTCACTTTTAGCTGTCCTACATTCTTTTCCTTCCTGTTTTCTCTAAACTTTGCTTTCAGTTGTTTTGTGTTGATAGTCTAGTATTTGCTTGTCTTCTTACTAAACTCTTTGCTGTTTAAGATTGGTGATGGTACTTTCTTATTATAATAAGCATTTATGAAGATATACTTATGAAGATATATTAATAAATGCTTATTATGATAAGCATTTATGAAAATATATATGTCAGTACTAGTACTATGTTAGTATGTGCCTAGAACTGTTAAAGACACACTTTGCAAACATGTTCTCTATTATGAATACTGACAACAACCTTGCAAAGGAGACAAGATTATCCCCATTTTACTGATGAGAAAGCTGAGTTTCCAAATATGACTTGCCTGAGATTACTCAGCTTTGAAGGGATGGATCTAGGATTCAAACTCACATCTGTCACTCTCCTAAAAGCTTGTGCTCTTTCTGCTAAATTCTGATTCCTTATTCTATATTGCCATCTCAGATCTCTGTTTCCTCAACAATTATTTTTCTGTTGCTTTAAATGCATCCCAAGCAAGATTTTTCCAGTTCGCCAAGGATTGTGCTAAAAGCAATCAGAGGATAATAGAAATGTTACTAATGCATCCCATAACAAAGCTGTGTTGTCAAGATTCAAGTTTTATCCCTTATCATCTGTTATATTTTGAAACAAATTTGCAGGAAAATCCTGCCTGGTCTGAGCTTGTTATTATTTTAATCTCAGTTGAAGAGATACAACTGCCCAAACTGATTAAATTAAAATGCAATTTAGATTTGAGAAAGTTGCCTGTCTAAAGGAATAAAATGTACAATTTCTCACATATGCGTTCTAAATATTCTAGCTGTCCAAGATGCATTTGGGTGTCTGCAGTTATTTGCAAGCTGAATTGCCTTTGTTCCTCAGGATAAGGAGGATTTATTCATGTCTGCATTAAATAATCTCAACCAAATATCCATTTGTGTAACTTTTCAAAAGGCTGAGATACAATTGCCTTTTGTTTAGCAACGGAAGACTTCAGCTGAGCCTAATGTTAATAGTTTCCTCATTCACTTACATTTAACCAGATACACAGTTCATTAGGCTCTTGGTTAAAGCCATGGGCATCAAATCAGAATTTTTCAGCAATTACCTTGGCAGGATTTCTTCCTTTTCTGATCCCTGAAGCAACCAGTTAAAAATCAGTAATGATTAATTAGATTGTTTTCATTGTGTTTCTTTTAACTTCACTGTATCATGCCCTTCCTTTAGCATTTTCAGCTATCCTAGTCTTGTTTTTAGATTGCATAAATTAGTAGTTTCCAAAGCATCTTCAGGGGAAGCTAGTACCAAGAGGTGTTCTGCAATGAAAGTTTTATAATCAGATAAGCTTGGGAAATACCACATTCTGCAGTTCCTTTTTGGGTAGTTGCAATGTATTTAATGGAAAAGCAGAATAAAGCCTTTGAGAGGTCCAGTAGTAAAGAAATGTGTTTAGGCCAAGTGCAGTGGCTCACGCCTGTAATCCTAGCACTCTGGGAGGCCAAGGCAGGTGGACCATTTGAGCTCAGGAGTTCGAGACCAGCCTGAGCAAGAACGAGACCCCGTCTCTACTATAAATAGAAAGAAATTAACTGGAAAGCTAAAAATATATAGAAAAAATTAAAAATCCTCTTGGCTATGACAGTTTCTCAGACTTGCTCTGTTTTTTGTAACCTCAACAGTTTTGAGTTGTACTGGTTAAAATGATTCCTTTTAATTTTTTCCCCTTACCCTTTTTGCTATCTAATTCGTGACAATGAATAATTGGCCATAGGTGATGAACCATTGGGGTGCCCTTCACAGATTGTGCATGAACTCATGAACGACTCCCCCAAATGTGAAATGTGGAACCCCTGAATTGGGAGAGCCCAGAGCACAGCAAATGCTAAATGAACCAGAGTGTAGAAACATTGCAAGTGTTTTACTCTTCTTTTTGCTCTAACTGCTTTGCTTTTTGCTTCTCTGATTTTTCTTTTTTATCTTGGGAAATGAGATTTTTCAGCTTTTCACATTGCTCTGTGAGTCCTGTTTAGATTAAATCTCTCTTCTGTATGAAAGCCCAATGGGACTTGACTCTGGCAAACACTTGCGCTCCTGTGGTCTTCATCTCTGGTCTTTGTCTTAAAATGGAGAAATGCTTTGCTAGGCTTATTCTGGTATTTTAACAATCTCTATTCCTGAGCCTAAAAATCTTGCTACGAGATCCTTAGGCACCAAGGTTTTACCAGATCTTCTCTGGTATTACCATCGCTGGGGCTGCTCTTTCTGTCAATAAAACAAGACTTATGTTAATCAAGCAAAGGTGCAGACATTTTTATTTTAAAATAATGTCTTTGTGTTTTTTCACCCAGGGCTTTCCTGGTTGATTATTACCATCTTTCAACATTAAGATTTTAATATTAAAAAAATTGCTGCTTCTTTCTTTTTCAAAGGATTCAGTAACTCCTTTTAGATAATGCTAACTCCTTAGCTTCGTTTGCCAGGACAGTCAAATTTTGCCAAGAGTTTTGAGTTTATCTCTGGCAAATGGTTAGTTCCTAAGCTGAATAAATATTAAACTTTTTCAATCATAGTTGCTTGATTAATCATCTTCCCTAACTGGTATTACAGCCTCCTGCTGCCATCTTGTCAAAACTGTTAAAGTTTTTTTGAGGAAGAGATGATATGTTTGTGTCAATTGCAGAGAAAACAGGAGCACTTGTAAATTTCTGTTAAATGTTTCCCTTTCCTGGCTTTTTATGGATTTGCTTGTTTAGAACAAACTTATGACATTGCCTGTCCTTTTCACTGCCTCCCTCTTTCTTTCACTCTTTCTTTCCCCCTCTTCGCTTAGTTCCACCTTCCCCTTCCTCCCTCTTCCACGCTGGGCCAAGGTCAAATAAAGTGAAATTGTGAATAATGGTGTGTACCTGCAGACTTCCCAGGGAATCTTTGCAGTTTGTTAATCCAAAACAATTTCTGACCTAATACAACATTTGGGTACAGGGTGAAGAAGGAGGGAGGGTAAGGGTTTGGTTGGGTATTTCTGAATGAGGAAGCTTCTGCTCTTATTTGCCTAAACCAGGGGTTGGCAATCCTTTTCTGCAAAGGGCCAGATAGGAACTATTTTCACCTTTGTGGGCTATCCGGTCTCTGTTCCAACTACTCAGCTAAGCCATTGTGACAGGAAAGCATATATCAATGAATGAGCATGGTTGTGTTCCAATAAAACTTTATTTATGGACACTGAAGTTTGAATTTCATATAATTTTCATATGTCATGAAATAATATTCTCTTGATTTTTTTTTCAAAAATGTGAAAACCATTCTTATTTCATAGGCCATATAAAACCTGGGAGAAGGACAAATGTGGCCTGCACATTCTAGTTTGTGGACCCCCGGCTTGTGCCAAGAGTTCAAGATCCTTCAGGGTTAGAGGAGCTCAGGGAGGGTGTCATTTGGAGGATTTTGTCACCCAGGTAGATAAGGGTTTCTTCTCCCAGGCAGAGAGAACTCCGGTGTGAAGGGACAGAGCTGTACCTGACACCTTGTGCCTGCTAGGGCCAGAGGAGGTCAGCTGGGGCTGCTGACCAGGAACATCAGCACCTGACAGGCATCCTCACATTAAAAACACCTGCCTTTGTGAAGTACTCCCTGTGTGCCAGGCACTCTCCTCGAAATTTCCGATGTCCTCTTCACTCTCCATCACAGCAGGTGCATTCAGAGCTGCCGGACACCTTGCCAGAGCCACACAGCTGGTAAGTGGCAGAACTGGGATTTGAATCCTGGCCTGGCTGACCCCTCACATCCTTCTTTCCCTTGCCTTTTCTAGGAAAGATCGCAGAAAATCAAGGTCATTACTGTCTCCATAGTCTCATTCTGCCACAGCCGCCCAAAAGTAAGCCTCGCCAAGCCAAATAGGAGACAGTTTTTAAAAATTGGCCAGGACCTGTAAGGACCAGCAAACCTTCCAGCTGCTGCCATCCTTCACCTGCCACTTTAAAGGAGGAGGCAGAGAGGTATAATGGGAATGAGCACTTGAGCTTGACTCCTGGCTCCAGTGTTTACTACCTGTGTGACTAGAGTGAGTCACACCTTGCGTGACTCACTGTACTTCCTGAACCCCAGTTTTCTCATCTAAAAAATGGGGAATAAGTGTAACTGCCCAACTGGGTTGTAAGAATTAAATGAGATGTGGGTGCAAGCCACCTGCATGGTGCTTGTCACAAAGTAGGCACCCAATCAATGCTGATACCCTTCAAACAGTCATTGTTTTCTCATTCATTCTATTAGCACCTATTGAGTGGCTACTATGTGCCGGGCACCATGCAGGCCCTGAGATAAATAGGTGAGTCAGACGTAGTTCCTGCCCCTAAGAGCTGACAGTCTAACAGTCTGACAGGCATATACACATATAAGCTCGACAGTGCCGCAGGAATATGTGGGGGCCAGGGTGAAAGCACAAAGGAAAAAAATAGATATTTCTAAGTGGATGGGTGAGGTGCAGAGAATAGGTTTCAGAACAGAGTTTACAGCGAGGTAATTCAAGCTGATCCTGTGGAATTCTTGTGGCTGATCACTCACCAGCATAAATCTTGTCTCATGGAAAAGAAAAAAATGAAAACAAAACAAAAAACTTTCCCAAAAAGCACCTAAAAAAATATCTATGCAAATTTTGGAAAGCAAAACAGGAAACCAAATTACAGGCAGGGGCAGACACTCCTTCCTTCTCAAGTCTCTTGTGCTCACTGCAGGCACCGTTACAAGTTTCCTGCAGGATGTCGATCAGAGAGAGGAACAGCCTGACTGAAATCATTTGTTCCTCGTGAGTTTCTTTAAAAAGAAGCTCATTTCATTTTTTTTTTCACATTCTCTGTGGCCTTAGGAAACATCTCCTACAAAAATAGAAATATCTAAAAGAGATTGGGGGAGAAATGATTCCTTCTGGGTCTAGATTGTCCATATGTGACATTGGCATACTGCCTTTGCATTTGCGGTGTTCTAATAGAGTACACGACACATTGCAGTGTGCGTGCTGGGGGCAGGCTGCCTGGCTTTGAGTTCTGACTCCACCGTTTACTACTTATGTGATCTCGTGGTTATTGGGAGGGATAAGTGAGATGTTGCGTGTAGAGTGATTGCCATGGCATCTGGCCCAAGAAACATTAACATTTTCTTCTCAGTTCTCATTTGGGGAGACTGTCCTGGATCCCTACCACCACCTCCACCCACAGGCTTCTGTAGTTGAAGGGAGAAGGCGAGGAAGAAGGAGTCCGGCGTGGTGCCACCTGAGGCTGAGGTCACAGGAGGCGTTGGAATGTAACTCAAAGTCAGAGAGAAGAGAGACACTTTCATATGTAGTGAAGTCTGAAAGTTAGGTTAACAGGAAGGACATACGACCTGGTAGGTACCCATGGCAGATTGACTAGAAAGATGATACCTTCAGTGAAAGCCACCAGCAGAGAGGAAACCTCATGGAGAGATAGCCCAGCTAGAGAGGTAGTAACGTTGACTCTTTGGTGGACTTCCCTCTCCCCAGGGCAGAGGTACAGGCACTTTCTGGATCAAAGACAAAGAGCAAAGCCAGAGGTAGTGTGGGGACAGGGAGCAAAGCAAACACAACCTTTCACAGATTCATATTTTCATAGCTTTCTTCCCATCCTCTCTGCCTACATTCCCTTGGGACAGCTGGCACACCCTGTTCTAGTACTCTTTTATTTCTGATGGTGAACGTGTTTTACATACCAGATATTCTTGTGGGAAATCTGGATGATCCTGCTGGAGTGAAACAATAGGAGCCAACCATAAGTGGTTCAAGTGCCCAGACCCAAGTTTCACTTTGTTTCAAAGCAACAAGACAAATCTCTGTTGCCATACCAAAAAAAGTCAAATTAGGCCATTTCAGACATAAAATTGTTAGGGTAAGGAACAGGGAGTGGGAGAGGTATGCTCTATCCTGGACAGACATTCACCTGAACATCGTTTGTCTGCTTGAATAATAGGACCATGTGGCATAATCCCTACGCCTGAAAAGCATGGCGATTTCCAGGAAGTGTTCTATCCATGTGGATCAGTGACTGGGGGTGGCGGTTTCAGATGTATAAAAAGAAAAAGGGAAGCTTCTTGAGAGTAGGAACCCTGCCTCCATCTTTTTCCTGCCCCCATAGCCTAGCTCTGGGCGTGGCATGGCGTGGTCTGTCAGCAAAGGTCTGCTGAACTGAACAGAACTTAGGAAATGAGGAGAGCTGGCTGGCAGACAGCAGTGTGCCTAGATGCAGGCTGAATGACTACTGGGAGGGGCCTTTAGGGACTGCACAGAAGAGGAGGAAGAACAGATTAGGGATGCTGCCTGGAGGGTCACAAAAAGAGGAAAGTAAGTTTTGGGAAATATATGTGATCAGGAAACTGCAGGAGGATCAGCATTTCAAATACCCAAGGCCATGTAGTGTACCCAAGGAGTATAGTTAGGCCTGAATGTGTGGGCATGACCCACAGAGCTAGACAGTAGGTAGGACTTTATTCCTCAATGATAGAGTAGATGAGGTAAAGGACTCTTGGGTGGGTGGTGTGGAAGAATGAAATTAAGAAGTAAATCTGGTGTCAGCTACAAAATTTGAACAGTAAAAAGCCCCATCAAAGCAGTTTAAGTAATGAGACTATATACTTGTAGGGAAGCTAACTCATTGAGTATGCTTTAATTATACAAGATACCACCAGAAAGGAGAACCAGAGAGGGTGGATGGAGAAAGCTGTGTTAGGAGACAGTGTCTACTGGCTATAGACTCTTCTTTTGGGAGTGTCGTCCTAGACATCATCCCCAACACCATGTTCCCTGGGGATAATTTATAAGTCTGAGCCAGAAAATGAACAGATCTTAATCTATCTTAATTCCAATGTAGAAAAAGATAGGACATATTCACATAAAAAACAAACAAGAACAACCTTGACTAGCTATGAAAACTTTATCTTGGGAGTATTGACCTCATAACATCACAGTTGTTGGCCTCATAGCAGTTTTTAGTTTAAACATATCCACGTAGATATCTAAAAACTCTATGTTGTGATCATGACCTTTAAGAATCTGGGACCTCAAGCCCTTTGGTACTGCACCATCTTTTCATTATATGGAGACTAAAGAAAGGCTAGATTATTTCTTCTCTTTGGTTAGTGGACATCTGGGCGCTCTGCCAACAGCTGGGAATGATCCTTGATGAATAATGCTGGGGCAGCTGAGCAGGAAAAATCAAGAGCTTTTTTCATCAGAATGAGTGGCAGGCCCTGCAAATGGAAAGTAAAACACGTTTTTGGAAAAGAAAATGTGAACAATGTCAAGGAAGAAGTACCTCGACTTCATTCACTCATTACTTCAACAAGTATTTTAAATAATTCAGTGAGTATGGCACGGAGCTAGGAACTACTCGAGGTGGGTAGGAGATGCAGTGGGGAAGAAATAGAGGATAAGTTCACAGCATAGTCCCTGATACCAAGGGGCTATAATTTAATAAGAGATGAAGAATATGCGAGACAGCATCTGATAATCGTCACCACCACAAAGGGCTTTGTTTCAAGAAGAATCAGAAGACAGAAGCTACAACAGAGATTGAACAGAAAAATCTAAAACAAACTGATCAGCAATGAGACCTTTTTGGTTTCTTCCTGTGCCAAGAAGTGCTGGCCATTCAATTCCACAAATAACTTTTAAGCAACTATTCTAAACAAGAATGAAGTAAGGGTAGGAGAGATTACACAGATGGATAAGCATGGTTTCTGTTTTCACGAAACTGGCTGTGTAGGATGGACAGCAAATAAGGACAGAATAATCAAAAGGCTCCTCAGAGTCTGACCTGCAGGTGGGAGGCGTACAGTACTGTGATGTAGCATTGACAGAGGGATCCCATCGTGTTGAGGGAAAGGAGGGCCATCTGCATGGGAAACGCGTCATCTGAGATGGGTCTTGAAGGATGCGGAGGACGTTGACAGGCAGAGGTGAGGACTGGCATTCCAGGAGAAGAGGTGCCTCCCAGCCCAGCAGAGCGAGTGGTGGGAGAGGAGGCTGGAGAGGCAGAGTGGATGTACATTGTAGACCTTCCACAGCAGGCCAAGGAGGTGTCACTTGGTTTGAGGAACATGGGAAGGCACTGAAGATTCTCAAACATGGGTGGCAGGAGGTGGGAGGTGATCTCATTCAGCTGGGACTTATGGGGCAAATTGTGGAGAAGAAAGAATGAGTGTGGAGAGAAGTTACAAAATATTTTTAATAGGGTGAGTGAAAGATAATTGAACAGAATTTTATTTATATTATTGGGGATTAGTTTTGATTGCAAGTAACAGAAAACTCCCCAAAGAGAGGCCTACACAAACATGGGATTATTTCTCTCTCCTGAGAAGGTCCAGTTAGGCAGTCCAGGGCTGGTGTGGCAGCTTCGCAAAGTCCTCAAGGCCCTCTCTCTAGGGTGGCCTGCCTTCTCATGGCCCAGGAAGGCCACATCTGGGTCTTAGGCAGCAAGACAGAGGAGGGTAAAGAGCAGGCACAGGGTGACTCTTAAGGAAAGTTCCCAGAAGCATCCATGTAATACTTCTGCCCTCATCTCATTAGACTACACCTCGCAGGGGAAGCTGGGAAATGAGGTGTGTTGGCTAGATGTCCATATTGCCAGCTAAAACCCAGGATTCTGTCACTGAGGGAGAAAGGAAGAATGGATATAGGAGATATCTGGCTTTTTCTGCCATAATGTTATAAAAATCAAAAAAACAAGGAGAAGAGATTGTAACTTCCTAATAGCTGAAAGTTATTCTCTGGATCTTAATGGAAAGAAAAATTTAAATGGAGGTTCTGTCCTAGAATCTTGCCTTACAGCTGATTACTCTTGAGACAAAATAATCCCCTCACCCTCAGATATCACTGGATTTGACTCAAGTGTCCAAGGCTACCCAAGGGTTGATTTGTCCAGGTCTTCATGACCCTGCCTTAGTAACCCTCACTGAGTGGTTTTTAAAAGGAAAATAAATTCCATGACCATTGCTGAATTCATAACATTGCTGAATTCAGTGAACTGTGAAACAATAGTGTGTGAACATTATGAAAACTCTGTCCTACCTGATGGAAGTACAGTGTTGCAATAATTTCCACATTCCCACACTGTGGCTCTGAGGTCAGGAAGCCAGCCCCCTTTGTGCCCTTAGCATCATAGCCATCCTAGTGGTCTCTCCCCTCTTCTTTATTCTTGGAAAGAATTCTGAAGAATCTTCTTAAAGCATTGCTGACGACGTGTAACTGTTCGGCATGTAACTCATGGCACTCAGATGCTTACTACTTTAAAACAGCTCCTTGGCCTGGCTCCCCAGATCCTACAAAATCTTGCCAATTCAACTAGATTTTCCTCTGAGATTTGGCATTGCATTCTAATATTTTGGGGGAAATGGGAAGATACTTTGTACTCTTCACTCTATGCCTTTTGCCTCTTGTTGCTGTCACTATCATGTTTCTTTGAAAATAAGACAGGGTCTTATATTTATTTTTCCTCAAGAAGACACCCTCGGGCTTATTTTCAAGGGATGTGTTATTTTCCCCTCAAAGCCTCAGCTTGCAGCATGCACAGGATGGCCGAGACCTGACAGGGGGAGCCGACCTTGTTGGTGGGGCTGCCCACACCTTTCCGGTCACCTCTGGGATAGTAGCTGTCATAATGGGGCAGATGAGAAGGGCTGCTCCTCTTCTTTACCACTCTGTGATGAAATATGTGGGTTGTGCAGATACACTGTGTAGTCACGCCCATCACTAGGTCTTATTTTTGGGGTAGGGCTTCTATTGAGCAAATGCTTAGAAATCCTGCTAGGGCTTATTTTATGGGTAGGTCTTATTTTCGGGGAAACACGGTAGTTGATTAGGTCCATTCACTTAAGTTATACAATGGGGCTTTGCAGCTTAAACCAGAGAGGAGTTTCTAATTGGAAAGTTAAGAACTCCAGAGGAGTAACACACCTTTGTTTAGATGCATTAAAATATGTTTATAAGGATTAACATATACTCACTATGAGCATGAGGAATAAACCAAACAATGTACTAATCTGAAGAAACATGTTAAGGCCATTCTTTCTTCCTTAACTTTATTAGGATAAATCTAATATAATATATGGCCCTTTCTTATATAAATTGATTTTGACCTTTAATCAAGAAAGGTTTTGGAATGTTTATTGTCACATCATCACTATTTTTCCACTGCTGTCACTGTCCATTAGCCATTCATTCATTTATTCATTCACCCACTCAACAAATACTCATCCAGTGCCACCCATGGGTGCTGGAAATACACACGGAAACAGTTCCAGTTTTCGTGGAGTTTGCATTCTAGAGCAGTGGCTCTCTCCCACAGATGGCTTTTGTTCCCTGGGGTGGGGGCATTTGGCAATGTCTGGAGACATTTTTGATTATCGTTTGTTGGGGAGAGGACGTTCCCGTCACCTAGAGGGCAGAGGCCCGGGATGATGTTAATGCAGCCCCACGTTTCCACACCCCACACTGCAGCCACACCACCCCCGCAGCCTTGCACAGCACTGTGTTCCCACCCCCACGCCTCTGAGCTTGTCGTAAGCTGCTCCTGTCCTTCTTCACCTGGTTCACAGCTAAGATGACGACAATTATCACAACAGATGTTAAGGCATCGGGACACCAAGTGTCTCTTCCATCTGTTCTTCAAGAGCATCCACCTCCCCACAGGCCTCTGTGTCCCTTCTCTTGTCCCTTGGTGGTGGGAGTGCTGGCTATATTTAGTGTCTGTTCTGCTCTATATCTCAGCACCAAGTGGCCAGACCTGTCCCTGACGGTGGAGCCTCGCCCTTGTCCTCTTATGTGCTCAAAGAGATGCTCTGTCCACACAGGGCCCTGGTGCCCACCTTGAGTCTCCGCCAAACCCTTTCCCTGTGGCTGGGCCCCGCCCCAGCTCCCCTCTGCCCTGCTATGGACAGGTTCCAGGAATGAGCCCGATTCTGCCTGTCGGTCCCACTGCTTCTCTCCCATATGCCTCGACACCCTACCCTTGGGAGGAAGCGCTTCCAAGTCAAGGCCCTCCCTCTGGGACTGCAGCTCTCTTAGCCTCCTTCCTGCTGCTGCCCCCCACCTTCTTCAGTGCTCCCCAGCAGGCTCAGCAGGACCCCTCCCTCCTGTGGGCAAAACACGGCAGCACAGGGGTTCAGGTCAGAGGTTCCTTTGGGCGCAGTCACCTTACTTCTTGTTAGAGTCTGGAGTCAATCCGTGAGGCAAAATTCCCCGGCTCTTCAGGAGGCCTTGGGAGACTGACACAAAATGAACCTCTTTTGGCATAACCAAGCTCACATAGTTGACTTTGTGAGAGTTTCTCATGTATACAATATGGCAGCCCTACTGTAACTTTTTAGAATTTCCAAATTATGGTATTGTGATATCTAAAGATTGTGGGGTTTTTTTTTTTTTTTTTTTGCTGCAGACACCATGGGCCAATTTCTAGCCCCATATGACACCTTGAAAGAAACTATTTTGCTTAAATACTGTTGCTATTCCTGATTTTTATTAAATGTCTGTTGCACTCTCTTTCCCCTTCCTCACTCCTGTTAAGTATTGTGAGAGATTTGTGAGCAAAATCCACTACTTACAGTTGCTTTAATTAATATTCAACTTATTAACATTAAACATTTTAAAATTTAGTTTTAAATCTTCAAGCTTAACCTAACCTAGTTATTTTATTTGTAAATATAGTGACTTTCATATAAAAGAGGAATTGCTTTTGCTTTTTTTATTAGTGTTTAATTAACTCATAAATTTAAAAAGATTAAATTTCTGCAAACAACTGACCACCTCTACACATGTAATTACATTTCCTAACATATTTTCAACCACCTTTACAAATTAAATAAATCTGATTTTCTGAAACACTTCAAATGCCTGCTGGGGCAACATTTATAAATGTAGCAAGAAACATCTTTCCATATCGCAATGAGCTCTTATAACAAAACTAGTTTATACAGGTTTATATTAGATTCTCTTGAGCATTCAAACACCATTTAAGAACATATTTTTATGTTACAACTTTCAAGTGAAAGTCACAAATTGATTATGAATTTATCATTTCAAAATAAAATCATAAGGCTAATATGTCAGATTCTCTTAAACATTTTAAACTTCTTAGATGACAAACTAACTGATCACAGGGATTAAAAACTTATGCCTAAAACTTAATACAAAAATGATAGTATGAGGTTGTTTGGCTTCAGTGTCTGTTTTCTAAACCTTCTCGTGGAAGCAAAGTCAAGGGAAGCAGGAAGGTATTGCAAGCAGGCTGGAGTTACTTGGAACTACAACACCGATGGTCATTTAGATATGTAAGACTGGGAGCTTTTCCAGGAAGGTTCTATCTGGCAACAGGTTAACACACTGAGTTTCTTTTTATAGTTGGGTTGGTTCTGCCTACTGTGTCACCAGGGGAGGAGTATGTCACGTGTCCCCAGTGTTTCTTTCAAATTTTACCCTTATCCTATTTTTATCATAGCCTCTTTCACTTTTAACACACAATTTGGTTAGATAGAATTCTGCAGTCTCCCTTGGGGTGTAGCCTATCTTTTTTGCTAATTGAATTTTCCATCCCTCTTCAAGTTGTAAAACTCTTTTACTTTATTATCTGTTATTATCGTTGTTGCAGAGATTGACTAGGTCTTCATTAAACCTGTTTCCTCTGCTTCTTGGACACAGAGCCAGACTTAATTTCCCAGCTTCCTTTGCAGTTAGTATGGCCATGTGACTGAGTCTGGGCCAATGAAATATCAGTGAAATATGAGTAGCCTGGTCCCTAAAACCTCCCCAGGCTCCATCCTCCATGATCATTCCTCTTCTGCAGGCTTGATGCAGAGCGGCAGAGCAATCTTGGAAACTTCATATTGAAAATGTTGGAGCCACAATTTGGAAGGAATTTGGATTGGAGGAGAGCTACAGGCTGATCAGGGACACCCATTTTGGGCTTGACCTGAGTGAAAAGCAGATTTCAATTGTGAGGTTAAAGCAATTATATATCTTTGGGGGTCGTTTATCTTAATGAAAGTCCTCATTAACCTCTATTTTATTGTCTTTATAATGAAAATCCTTAAGGTTGGTAATAATAATCAATAAAATTTTGAAAATTCATGTTAACACTGTATATGATTATATTAATTCATGTTAGTTAACACTGCATATCCTGAGTCAATGCTAGAAAACATAAAGTGAAGGCAGAGGGTGTATTACTGGACAGAGTCACTCTTGGCTGTCACAGGAAAATCTGACCTAATTAACTCATTCTTTTCTAATAGGAACTAATGCCATGAGGCTTGTGCACCTTTTTAGATAACCTTAAAAAATAACCCAATAAAAAAATCCTTAGACTATTGACAATTAAATCACTTACAATATTCATGAGATAAAAATAAACCTATTGCTCAGTTACAGATATTCACAGTTCTATGATCAGACAGAAATTTTCCCCCAAGAATCCTAATAAACAGGAAGCTACATGATACAATAGACCATATCCTTAACAGACCAAACAATGGCAACTACTCAGATTCTTCCAAAGAGACCACAGACACATACTCAAGGGATTCTTTTTAAAATTTTAAAAGCATAAATTTCTTTTTTCTTCTAAAACTATAAATTTCTTTAAAATTTAAATTTTTAATTATTGGTGTAATCAAGAACAATAATAAGGCCTCCTTTTTCTTCTAGTTTCGTTATTTCACACTCTGATTTTGGCATTTGAGGTTGCTAAAGGTTATGGGTTTCTAAAAGTATTATCTTTGTGCACAAACAGGCCTATCATCTGACAGCCTGTACTCGCAGTTTCCCTTTCTTTCTCCCACACCAACTAATTCTGCCATGTGTGGGTTGCAACTGCCCCAGGAAATGTTTTAATCTAGATGGAGCGATACACGTTAGATTTTGAAAATGAAACTTACTCATAAATATATTTCTTTTAAAATGAATTTTAGAAATCTTTTCTCCCAAACTTCAAAACTTAAACCTTTAGTACGTTTCTGTGAAAAGAACCTGTGGGGACAATAAAAACAGCTGTTTGACACTACTGAAATATACAGGAGAAAGACAAAGAGGGAATGGTAGATATTTAGGTAGGAGAATTAGAGCAAATGTTAGTAAAGCAGAGGATGGGTATATGATAAAGTTCTTTCCATAAGTTGTATCAGTTAGCAGTGCATTCAAGTAGCAAAAATCTGACTAAAAGTGACTTCAACTAATAGGGGCTTTTATTTCTCAAACAGCACGAAGGCTAAAAGTACAACAATGGTGTCGATTCATCAGCTCAATGATGGGCTAGGGGTAACATCTCTGCAATTCTCTTGGTTGTTCCTTATCATAATGACATGACTGCCTCAAGAAGGCTGCTGTAGCTCCAGGCATCACACCACTTTCAAGGAAGGAAGAGGGGAAGAAGGGGGTCCCAGTGGCAACATCTTCCCTTTTTATCAGAGAGCAAAAGCTTTCTACATGTAACTGTGTCACATCTTTTCTAGCTGCAAGAGAGGCCGAGGAAGTGCATTTAAGGATTGGCTTATAAGCACGTGAAAATGAGAAGGGTGCGGCTGGTGTGTCAGCCCTACGACGGTGGCTGCCAAAGAGTGAAGCGCTGGCAGCACTCATGCCTTGTGGATCTCATCACAATGAATTCTTGGAGCTAAATAATGCTACATGACATGCTTTTTCAGTCCATGTTCACATAAGAATCACAAGTAGAACTGCATGCTTTAGAGGAAAATAATGCTGAACTTTCCCATTAACTGTGTCTTGCCATCAAATAGTGACTACCCTTCAGCTCATCTCCTTCCTTCTTGTCTCAAACATTCAAATACTCACAATTATAATAAATCCACGTAAGCTCTCCAAGAAGATTCGTCAAATTATCCATGAACTTGGAAGAGAAACGTCCTTCCTGGTTCCTGAACATTTAATCTATTCCAAGGAATGAACCTTGAAAGTCAGCTAGCAAAGGAATTTATAGAAAGTAAAAAATATGAAAAGGAAAATTACACAAAATCCAAAAATTCTGAACTCCCAGATAACCTGTTAAAAGAGATTTGAGCTTTAAAAAATGAAGCTATATTTCCTACCCCTTTGCACTGTGATAATAACAAATCTAGAATGAGTCCAAAGGGACCACTGCTTTCCCAGTTATAGAACCTCCACATTTGGGGGTATTTTATAATACAAGGAAAGCACAGCAACTTCCTGCTGAAAGAGAGCAATGGTAGCCCACATGCTCCCCAGGTGACCCACCCCAACCCACCCCAAGCTCTGCAACAGAGCAGTAAATTATATTTAAATGGGTCTGGTTTACTTCTGACTCCAAGCTGCAAGTGCAGCAGAGTGTGCTGCAAAGTGAACTGTGCTTGAGAAGCGTGGGTTTGGTAAGCATAGGCTGCATTCAGTTACTGTTAGCAGCATGTCTAGCAGAATTTCTCCTCTGTGGTATTTTATGTGTAAGCAAATGAATTAATTACAGAGTGGCCACTGGCACGATGACACCTCCAAGTTACTCTACTACTAAACACCTGACAAGGGGTCATAATATCCTGGCTGAGTTCCAGGATAGAAGCAGATAGATTCCAAGCAGAGCCCCATGTTATGCAGCCTCTCAAGCTAAACAGAAGAAAGAGAATGTGTACGGGGGCAAAAAATTAGATCCACGTGGCCAGTTGTGCACAATGAAGCCTCCTGGACAAGGGCTGCGAGCTTCCCAGGTCAGATATGCCCCAGTTCTATCTCCGGGAGGAAACCTTCAGAGGGAGACATTCTTATCTCTCAGCCTGGAATCCACTTTTAAAAGCCTACATACATGGCCATAAAAAGGAATGAAGTACTGATGCCTGCTACGGTATAGATGAGCCTTGAAAACATTAGGCTAAGTGAAAGAAGCCAGACACAAAAGGTCATGTTATCGTATGATTCCATTTATATGAAATGTCCAGAATAAGCAAATCTGGACCGACAGAAAATGGATTAGAGGTTGCCAGGGGTTGGAGGAAGAGGAGAATAGGGAGTAATTGCTAATAGGTATGGGTTTCTTTCTTTGTTGTTTTTTTTTTTTTTAAATACTTGGCGTATTTTAAATGTTTACATTTAACAAATGAAAACTATTAGCACAAACAATGCAATAATATATTGCTATTCACAAGATACCTCCAGCGATTCTTTTCCCAATTATTTTTATTGTGATGTTTACCACGATTATTTTTACTGTAGTACTTACCACAATTATTTTTATTGTGGTAAAATACACATAACATAAAATTTACTATCTTTATCATTTTTAAGTATACGCTTCAGTACTATTAAATACCTTCATAATGTTGTGCAGCCATCTTCATATCTCTTTCTTCTTATAAAATTTAAAATCTGTACCCATTAAACAATAACGTCCCATTCCTCCCTCCCCATCCCCCTAGCTTTTGGCAACCACAATTCAACTTTCTGTCTCACTGACTTTGATGACTCTAAGTACCTCACATAAGGGGAATCATACAGTATGTATTTATCTTTTTGTGACTGGCTTATTTCACTTGGCAAGCAGGGTTCTTTTGGGGGGTGATGGAAAATATTCTGGAATTAGAAAGTGGTGGCAGTTGTACAATATAGTGAATATACTGAAACCCAGCGAAGTGCACACTGTAGAAGTGCACATGGTAGATTTTATGCTATGTGACATATATGTCAATAAAAAATGTTTTTAAAAAGCCATATATGGGAGGCTGATAACTGAGAAATGAACAATGAATATACAAATTCACAAACAAGATAGAATAGCACATATTTAGTATAGCATGGTTAAAAAAAAAAAAAGCAGAGTGGAAATCAGGAACCACACAACTCACAAAGTCACTTTAGCCTCCCATGGCCTCTAAGTTTCTGTCCACTTTTTGTATTTGACACTTCCAATATTTTCTTTTTCTTTTAGAATCTCCTGTCCCCCCGCCCCCAGCTCCCTGCTAGCTGTACTTAGACCTGCAGCCCTTGCCCTCATCTGTTCCGAAACCCACAAAAACAAAGTGGTGAAGCATCGAAACAGGAGACGAGGGAGCCTCTCCAGGAAAATTTCCAGCGTTGGAATTGGTGCTCCTTGAAGTGTTCACTGGGGTGGAAATTTTGGTCTGTATCCAAAGGCCCAAGATACTGTTGCTTCCTGACAGCTTTTAGTGATGGTTGGATAAATGCTTTGCAAGGGGGAAAGCGGTTAACATTTTTTGCTCATAATCTTGAGCTTATTTCAGTGAATGATCTATTAATGTTTAGCTTTATCTTATTAGAAGGTCTAAAGAGATTTTAGTTATAAGTGGAAAAACGAAGAGTGTCTAAAAAAAAAAACCAAGGGGAAATAAGAGATTATTTTTTACTCTTAGATTGTGTGTGTGTGTGAGATTCTGTCTTATTTTGCACTTTCATCCACTCAACACATTAGAGATCCTTACAGGGTTGCAACATAATAAAAACCAAAACAATAAGAGTTCTAGGCTGAGAGTCTGGAGAACTAGGCTTTAGATCTACACCTGACATGGGCTCTTAAAAAATTCACCTGTTATTCATTCACTCATATGTTGGAAAAATTCACCTCTCAGAGGCCTTAGTGACTATATTAGAATATACCTGAAACAGAGGGAGCAACAAAGAAAAGTATGCTTGATACCCATCTTATTATTCTCATTTTTCACATTATTTTAAAAAGACTCTTCCAACCTCATTAAAAGTCCTCAAGGTCGTCCCACTGTCTACACAACAAAGCCTCGGCTCCTTGGGATGCCATTCAAGACCATCGAGAATAAGACTCCACTAGCCCAAATGGTGTCTCTGTGTAAATGTGAAAAGACATCGCTTCCTCGGGGTGGTTGCCATGTGGGGAGCTGGGAGAGGCCTGAGTTTCACCCCCATCAGCCCACGTGGTGGGATTCCTTAGCGCCACATACAATCTGTGGTTGAGATGGTTCCAGCCCCTCTTTCTGGTCTTGCCTTCTGCTGTGTTCTTCTACCACTCTTCTCTGTAATGCCAGGATTTTCCTACCACTGGGGCTTTCCGTCACATGGAATGTCCTCTTCATTCTCCATCAAATTCCTTCTCACTCTTCAAGGCTCGCCTCATCCTCCTCTCCCAAGCCTGATCATTCCTGCAGTCAGAGCTTGCCGGTGTGATATTTATCCCATTTTTAAATGGTCCTGTTCTGGTTTGTACTATAGGCTGATGACTGAGCATATTTATTTCTTTCTCACCAGATTATAAATCATTGGCTTCAGGATTTACATTGAATTCACACCTCTAATCCTTACAAGGCTTAATAGAGGGCTAGTCCATAGCAAGTGCTTCATATCTGTTGATGGAATGGAATTGAAGGGATAAGTTAGTATCTCAAGGAAAAAACAGGAAGAACCACCTCAAACACAGAAGAAAATCTGGGACTTCTCTCTCTTTCCAGGCAGGTGTTCTCAGATTTTGCTGAGATTACAGACACATGATTCCAACCAAGTGCAGCTCTAACATGCCAGGTGTGACTATTAAAAAGACTGACTTTTCTCTAATGATGAATGTAAAAGAAAACCTCCAAATGTTGGCACTGGCAGTGTGGATGGAATTAATGTGTAACAGTTAGGCATTTGATCCCTGATGTTGTAGGAGAAAGAAAGAAATGCCAAGTTCTTTTAATTTTCAAAATCCAATAAAGTCTGACTCTTTCCTCAACTACCAGGGTTGGCAGGTGTGGCGAACTAACCTAAGCCAATTTGGGTGTTCACAACAACTGGTTCTTATTGGTAGCTGTTGTTGGGGAAAAGAATAAATTCTCTACCTGCTTGGGATCTTTGGGTCTAAGAATTAAATTGACATAAGACAGATTAGCAGGAGAAAAGCATACAAATTGTATTAATTTTTACATATACATGAAGACCTTCACAAGAGTATGAAGACCCAAAGAGATGGCCAATACAGAAAGCTTTTATAACTTTTAGATCAAAAAATGATACATTTGTGGAGAAATGACAAGACAAAGAGGTTTGCGCTAGGGATAGTAAATCATGGGGGAGTCACTGGGAGATGCGTAGGGGGGTGTAAAGCATTGGAAGATAAGGGCTGTTTTAGTAAGTTTATTTGCACAGATCCTTTGCATTATCAATCCCCAGTCCCTGGTGACAAGGGTTATTTTCTCATCGTGGTACAGGGAAGGCATCTTTCATAGAGGAATTTTTATGGCTTGCTACAGGTAGGGAAGCGCAGGCCAGCTAACCCTTTCTGCAGTGATGCTTTCTCAAGTGCCTTCAGCTTGAAATAATCAATATGCCAAATTGGCGTATTTTGGGGTGGCATGGCCTTAACCCCTTCACTATCACAGTCTTCAATGGTTAAAGTAGGTGACAGCCACAACTACCCTCTCTCCTTACAATGAATGTGAGTTTCAGATTGGATTCTGCCACACACAGAGACATTTGTTACCAAGCAGGTACAAAAACAGTCATACAACTTGTTTTACAAGATTGGTGAATTTCTGGGTTTTTGACTTTTAACACTTTTGAAAGTATCTCTCTTGAAAGTTTTACCCGAGATGATGTGACAGTATTTTGTGGCAGGAGTCAACTCACTTTCTGCTTATAGTCTTCAATAACCATGATAAGACTAGTGCAACATCCTAAACACGTGCCGTTTTAAAGGGTATGGGAACAAATGACTGGCTCACTTGATTCTCAGACCCTATTTGTGTAAGGGCAGGTGTGATTTGTACATTTCCAGGTGGTCCACACAGCTTGTTCATCATTCATTTCTCCAATGAGCAATCCTTTCCAACATCCATTTTGCCAATTAGCAAAGCCTCGGTGTTCTAAGACAAAGCCCAGCGGAATGTGAGTTTCTAATTAGAGTCTTTCAAATGCTAACAAACTACCAATAGCTTGCATCCTGGTTAAGATACTTCAAACAACAGTTAACTGCCCCTAGAGTTTAGAACAAAACTAATGCCCACTGAACTATTTTAAAGCAACTTACAGACAATATAACAGCAGGTTGCATGGGAAATCCAATCTCAAGCATGTGCTGAAGGAGAGGGGTGGAGGTGACAGAGGGAGGGTCTCTCCTTTCTCTGTTGAGATATTACTAGAACACCGAGGTTCATGGCACCCAGGAAACTTGAGAAAGGGTCTCTGGTCTTGAGTCCCTCCTTGTGGTCAAGTCTGCACTGTCCATTTGAAGGCCAGTGCTCATGGCATGCACACTTTCTGTGCAAACTTGGTCACATAGTCCTTCACAGAAATTCCTGGTTCCTAAGCAACATGCGGACAGCCCTGGCAGGGATCCTACTAGCTTTGAGGTGCTGTGTGGAAGGGCTTTGACCCCACCTCTCCAGAGTCCAGTTCTCTGGCGTTTAGTGCTTCCAGGAGGCAGACCATCTCCTTTCTTCTCTTGTAGCTTCTACCTCCTTCCCTTGGGGAAATCCAATTTTATGCCTCTGTGAGCTTAGACCAGGCAGGGGTAGCAAGCCTGAGGTCAGGCATAAGATTCACATGCAAGTTTCTAAACATTTTGAATTAAGTGACAATATATAAACAATTGGGTGATTTCACAAACAAAAAAAATCTGAGTTTCTGGCTTTTTTCTCTAAAATTGAAAGCTCTGCAACATTAGGCCACATCCCCACATGACAGTGACTGGCTAGAGCTGAACAGCGGCTTCACCGATTTATATCAGGCGTGAGCGCTATAGTGATGCTCCCACCTTACCCTCCTGAGCAGCTGGGACTACAGGCGTGAGCCACTGCACTGGGCTGGTTTTGTTGGTATTATTACTATTAATCACATTTGCCATATTTCTTACCTTATGGAGAAAAAGAAAGTGAAATACTTCTTACATCTGCTTCAAAATAGGTTTTTTTTTTAAACATCTGGTCTACCTCACTAATGTAAGTGATCTCCCGGTTCCTGGAAGCAATTTGTGTTTGAGATCCTTGGGCTGGAATTTTGAAAGTAAAAACCTATTCCTTGGGGCAAGGAAAGCCCAAACCTCCAGAATACAAAGCTCTTGAAAGCATTGGTTCTCAAACAGGGATGTGTTTGCCCTCTGGAGCACATTTGGAACTGTCTGGAGGCATTTTTGATTGTCATGACTTGGGGGTTGTGACTGGCATCTAGTGGGGAGCAGTCAGTCGGCACGACACTGATCCTACACACTGATGCCAGCTCCAACAACAGAATTAACTGTTACATAGTAGTAGCACTTTAGTCTTGGAAAAAGAAAAGCATTGCTCAGACTGATCACGGCCTTCGCTTGGCTCCAAATGCCTTCTGATCATTCCAAGAAATCAAATTTGCTTTCAAAAACAGTGATTTGCAATGATTTGCCATCACTGAGGATATTCAAAGTAATATGATACCTATTTTAATGAAACCTTCAACTTTAATGGTTTAAGTATGAATGGCTAACACATTAATAAAATTACAATAACTTTATTTCACTGAGATTGGTTAGATCAGGAAAAAATTTATGTTATTATAAGATAAGAATTATACAATTAATTCTAGTTCTCATCTTTAATTGTAGTTTCTTGTTTTCTAAACAAGTATATAAACACAGGCATATTTTGATATATAAATTTGATCTTTATACATGTAATTTTTATGTTTTGATTAATTTTTAAATATTTTTCTGTGTTCAGTTCAATAAGATGACTATTAAATTTTAAAAAAGTGAAAAAATAACTGAAAAATTTTTCAAGCAGATGTAATATTGTTAGAATAAATGTATAATCTAGGGATGAGCGGCTTGAAAGGGGCAATAAATACTTGTTTTAATGTGTAAGTTCTAATTTACTTATAAGCTTGTTAGTTTATAAGCATAGCATTTAAATTCCATTAAAAATTAAATTGAAAGAATGAATTAATGATTTCCTACAAATACAGATTCAATGACATCTCTAATTTTCACAATATTTTACAGCTTTCACAAGACTTTCATATAGATTGTGTCACTTAATTATTTGGCAGCCTCTGAAGTGGGCATTATTTTTCTCTGTTAGTAGATGTGAGAATCAGGCTCAAAGAGGCCCAAAGCCATGCTGACTTCAAGCAGCATAGCTTGGGAGATGCTAAGCTTTTTAATTTGCTAACTTAAAAATATATTTTCAATGTTGCCAAAGTGATCTATAGGTTCAATGCAATCCCTATCAAAATCCTTGCTGCCTTTTTGCAGATATTGACAAGCTGATCCTAAAATTCATTTGGTAATTCAAGGGATCTGGAATAGCCAAAATGATCTTGAAAAAAACAAACAAAGTTGGAAGATTCACACTTTCTGATTTCAAAACTTAATACAAAGCTATAATATTCAAGACAGTGTGATACTGGCATAAGAACAGAGACACAGATCATTCATTGGAATAGAACTGAGAGTCTAGAAATAAGCTCTGTTATTCACAGTCAATTGATTTTTTTTTAATTTTATTTTTAATTATTATTGGTACATAGTAGTTGTATATATTTATAAGGGTGCATGTGATGTTTGATACAGGCATATAATGTGAATTAATCAAATCAGGGTAATTGGGATATTCATCACCTCAGACATTTATCATTTCTTTGTGTTAGGAACATTCCAATTCCACTCTTTAGGTTATTTTAAAGTGTGCCCTAATTTATTGTTGATTATAATCACTTTGTTGTGCCATCAAATATTATTCATTCTATCTAACTATTCAGCTATATTTTTGTACACATTAGCCATAACCACTTTATCCCTGCTACCCTTTTCCAGCCTCTGGTAGCTGTCATTCTACTCTCTGTCTAATCAGTTGTTTTTAATATTTAGCTCCCACATATGGGCGAGAACATGTGAGATTTGACTTTCTGTGCTTGGCTTCTTTCATTTAACATAATGTTCTTCAGTTCCATCCATGTTGTTGCAAATGGCAGGATTTCATTCTTTTATGGATATATAATATTCCACTGTTTATGTGTACCACAATTTGTTTTGTCCATTCATCTGTTGATGGACACTTAGGTTGATTCCAAATCTTGGCTTTATGAATAGTGCTGTACTAAACATGGGAGTGCAGGTATCTTTTTGATATACTGAATTCCCCTCCTTTGGATATATACTCAGCAGTGAGATTGCTGGGTTATATGGTAGTTCTCTTTTTAGTTTTTTGAGGAACCTCCATACTGCTCTTCATAGTGGTTGCACTAATTTATATTCCCACCAACAGTGTACGAGGGTTCATCTTTCTCCACATCCTCATGACCATTTGTTATTGCCTGTCTTTTTGATCAAAGCCATTTTAATTGGAGTGAGATGATATCTCATTATAGTTTTGATTTGCATTTCTCTGATGCACAATCAATTGATTTTTTGACAATGGTACCAAGACAATTCAATGGGAGAAAAATGTTCTTTTCAACACATGGTTCTGGGACAATTGGAGAACCACATGCAAATGAGTGACGTTGGACCTCTATCTCATACCATGCACAGAAATTAACTCTACAATGGATCAAATACCTAAATGTATGATCTAAAACTGTAAAACTCTTTGAAGAAAACATGGACATAAATCTTCATGACCTTGGATTGGCAAAGTGTTCTTAGATGTCACCTAAAGCACAAGCAACCAAAGAAAAAGTAGAAGAAATAGTTTAGGAGGATTTCTTCAACAGTGTAAGTGTTCCCACCCATTATTTACATCTTAAACACCAGTTTTGGTGTGTTACAGTAATGCTATAGTTAGCATCCTTGGGGAGGGCTCAGGGACCTCTGAGGTCAACGTCACAGGCTCATCTCTGGATGTACCAGCGAGCTATGTTGCTTCTCTGGCCATGCCCAGCCCAGGTGCCCTACAGAGACCAAGCCCTGGCAAGCCTCTTTGTGATGGTGGTGTCATAGTGTCCTGTCTACTAGGTATCATCTCTCTGAGCTCCATCAGTATCACCCCACTCCCCTGTGTGAAGCTTCCAAATGACTTTGCCAACATTTGGCAGATAAAAAAATGATAAGTGTCGTCCAGGACTACATTTTTTATGAACTCAAACTTTAAATCATTGCGCTATTTCAACACTATTTCTTGTGTTGTTGTGTTTCGTTGCTGTTTTTTTTCTAATTAGTGTTTTTCTGTGACCTGTTCTTCCTTCATCCTCTGGTGTGACCAGGAAGCTGAGCAGGGCAGCATGAAGGAAGGCCTGCTTCCTGCCTTGAGTGCTCTTGGTGAGGAAAGCCCTGTTCCCAAGTTCCTGAGTACTTTGGGGTCCCCAAGGAGAGCCTTGTGAGAATGACTGCCGGTAATTGAGCTACCAGATGCTCCTCTGGCTCAGGAAAGAAGGCTGCCTCTGGCCTTGTCACTCTGGAGAGAGGCAGCTGTACATTTGCTGGCCTTTCCTGTCTGGTGAGGGAGAGAAGGAAGGAAGAAAGGAGCAACTATTCTCTTTCCCTCCAATTGTATCAAAACCCAAGACATGCAGGGCTTTCTCCCAAAGTACAATCTGACTTAATTTCAGGTGTCAAATACATCGATCTGCTACTGTCTGCTAATTTCAAATGAGTTAGACAAATGATGATGGACAGAGGAATAATTTTCTAATCAATAAAATTAATGAGTAATGTAATAGTCTAAACTACAATGCAAGTGTTTATAAAATAGCAGCTAAAGTGAGTTTGAGACTGTGCCAGAGCAGACACATCTAGATTTGACACCTTCCAGCTGGGCCACTTAGGTGCTTATACTTCAACAATTTTCTTAACCTTTCCAAGCTTCAATGTCTTCATCTGTAAAATGAAAATAACATTACCTGCCTCCTAGGTTTGTTATGAAGATTAAATAAAATTTTATGTGATAACACCTAACACGGAGTCTGGCACATTTTAGGTACTCAATAAATAATTCACACATAGTGCTAATTACAGACTTAGCACTTCCCACGTAGCAGTTTATTTAATCCTCATGAGAACTCAGTAAGGAAGGTAGTTTTATGATCCCCAATGTACAGATGAGGAAACTAAGGCACAAAAAAGTTAAAGAAGTATGTGCAGTGTTACACAGCCATAAGTAGCAGTCAGGATTTGAATCCATGCCAACTGGCCCCAGACTTTGTGCTCTTAACCATTTGTACTAGTGCTCTTCTAGTGCGTGTTTTCTTTGTAGCCTTCACTTCTGCCCAAGTGACTACAAAATGCAAATTTTCAGGCTCTTTTAGGAGACAAAAAGCAGATGCTTGCTTGGGGAACATGATCTATAAACCCAACGATATGTCACATGGTCTCTTGACAACAGCAAGGGCACCAGGACTACTGGATATTCCACTCAGTGTGTAGCTGGTTAGGTCAGAGAGCCAAGGTCAAGGTGATATGTGCCTTTTGTTTTCCTGTCCTGGTGCTTCGGCTCTGCCCTTTCCCTTCCGTCTCTGGTCCAGGCAGCCATCTCGCAAAACTTATCTCTTCCTCACAAAGGATACAGTAGCCTGTGGATGGATCCATTCAGACTCATCAGCACTAGAGACATCATTATGAACAAAGAATACAATTATCATAGTAACAAACGGACCTCTCTTTCCTGACCTTCACCTCTGCTTACAAAGGAGAGTTTTAGAAAAATCTCCTCCACCCACATCATCTTCGGATTCCCTGTATTTTGTTTTTCGTGCCTGCCCCTCTATCATAATTTTTGTTTAGGGGACTTGGTATTTGTGTCTATGATTTATGAAATGCTGCGGAAAACTCTGGCACTTATTCCAAGGTTACTTAATAACTATTAGAATCCGGTGGAGTTAAAAGAGGAAAGGGTTTAGGAACCCAAAAGACAGCACATCTGAGTATCCCTGCCTCTGTTTCCAAAATTAGGTCTTGTGAAAAAGTTCCTCCCTCATAAAATGTCATTATAATAAATAGTCCTAATAAAGACATCTACTGGGGTGGGGGAGGGCAGTGCTAAAACAAGGCATATCAAAACTTGGCAAGGCTGAATTTTTATCAGGCAACTATAAACTTCTAAAATTTTATTGTGAAATAATCCCACAGCCTGAAATGTAATGGTATAAAATAATAACAAACACATTGGCCTCATAAGAACTGGTTAATATCTAAGCATTTTTAATGTTGTACAGAAATTTTCTAATGGAAAATTCTGATTAATGCCAATTTTGAGTCCAGTAAAGTTCCTTTGCTAGGTGCCTAAGTTATTAAAATTTAAACTTAACCTATGAGACTTTGGCTTTGAAAAAAATTTTTTCCCTATTTATACTCATATGAGGACATCATAAGAGCACTAACTCTCAATCACTGCTTTTTCACATCTTGCAACTCCCCAGAGTCTTGGTTTTCTGGGCTGTGCCTCTATGATTGTTTGCCCCAACTCCCTGTTGGCTCTTTAGGTTGTATTGCATATGCTTTTCTCTTCCCCATTATGATGGGACTGGATTTCCTAAAGTGCCAAAATCCATCTTCTCTAAAAAGCCCTAATGCATATTATTGGGAATGACTCCATTTCTTCAAAACACTTTAAAAAGTATTTGCAGGATCCAGCAGAACTCTTAATGATAGCCTCCCAAATTGATTCCTACTTATCATTCAGTAAGTATGAGGTGAGCAGTCACTTTTATGCAGAGTAATATAGGGCTCTATGGATAAGGTAAGCATCAGATCTAAATCTTAAAAAATCCTCCTACCAAAAATAAATTGCCATAAAATCTCCAAAGGATGGAAAATAAAAGAATACATTGTTACTTTTGAATCAAGTTTGTGGATTTTTTCAAAGAACTTCTTTTTTTACCAGTAAATTATTGTTGCCTTCACTCACAAAGGGACTCTCCATTCAAATGCAAATTTGAGCTAGGCTTGGTCTTCCTTCAACTCAAGTTCACAAACCTATTTCTTGATTTCTGGAGTTGGGGGTCAAGATAAACCTTTTCTCTTTTATCCTAGAGCTGGAGCTCAAAATTGATCTCTCTGTATAAGATCCTAAACTCTGATGACATGGTGGGGTGACACCGAGACAGGGAGACAGAGGGAGGAGGACCTAGACCAGACAGGTCCTAAGTGGTCCAGCAGACATGTCTGAACTGAACCGTCATTATGGGGAAGCACCACTGGAGTCAAAGAGATTTGATTACCTCTCAGAGGAAGCTCAGTATCTCTCTGCTTTATGCAGGGAAAAATAATCCTCTGAGCAAGGTCCTGGAAGATTGCCTATGCATAAAATATACTCGCTTTCGTACATAAAGTCGATACTGTGTACTTTAGCTGCCTTTTAAAGGACTTCCTGGTTCTTGGCACTACTCAGGATGGCTGAAACTACTGTGCAAGTGTTGGGCAGGTCGTCTTTGGTGGTTATATAAAGGGTCAACCCCATTTCAGACAGTGCTAACTGTGTGAGCCAGGGCAAGTTTCTTCACATCAGCGGCCTCAGGATCCCTCTCTGTGTGCTCGAGATGGTGAGATGATCCCTGAAACCTCACAGGGTGGTTGTGTGGGTTCCATGAGACACTGTGTGAGGGCAACACAATACGTATCAATCCTGCTCCCCCCATTATTCCATCTGAACAAATAAGGTAATTGCATGTTTGGAGTCCAGATGGAATGACGACGATTCACAAAAGGGTTAAATTGGCATTAATAACACCCAGGCCAGTACTAGGCATTCCCTGCTCTTGCCAAGCTTCCAACAGAGCCGGAGCCAGGCATAGTGTCCGTTCCTGAACCCCAACAGGCTAGTTACTGTTCAAAACAGTATTCCCCTCTGGGTCAGCCTCTCTCTCCCACCCAGGCTGAGCGCAGTTGGAGAAGCAGATTAGAGTCTGAGACGTGTCCTCTGCATCCTGCATCTAACCTGCCTCCCTCTTCACTTCTGAGTTCTCATCCCTGGGGAGTGGAGATGGAGCCAGTTCAGGATTCATGGAGGAAGCTGGTGGGACAGAGCTGCAGGAAGGGGAGCCCCAGAGCCATCCCACAGTCCCCCGGTAGTGCTCACTGTGCACCACACACTGGGCTAAAGGCTTGCTGATCTTAGCTCAAGTCATTCTCTCAAGAGCTCTATGGGGAGGGCAGGGTCAGTGCCCTGCAACTCAAGGAGCTGGAGTAACTTTCTTATTGTCCATAGCAAGTAAATGGCAATGAACCAATTAAACCAGGTTCAAGGCCTGAGTTGGCTAAATCTAGGAGTCAGCACTCTTGACCCAACAGGTGGAGGAACCCAGGAGTGCCCGGTGAAAGATTTCCCCAGGTTTTTCCTGTGCTGTACTCTTGGCTGTAGTCTCAGCTTGTATCCATCAAAGCACTCTGCATGTTATACTTTTATTATTTGTTCATATTTTGTCTCAAAACCAACTTATTGATCTTTGGACAACCAGAAACTAGGCATAATATCAGAGTTATTTAGACAGCTTAGGCAAATACACTTTTTCCTTTGAGTTGGAAGAACTAGGCCGGAGAACAAAATCATGCAGCTCCATTCCTGTTCCCGCTGATGTGCTGAGAAATATTGTCACTGAAGGTCCTGCCCAGACAACTGGAAAAGGAATCATCTAGGCCTAGCATTCCAGAGTCGCAGTCCTGGGTCTTCCCTCTTCCTACCCTGCCAATGGACGCCCGGCTTTTGGGATCGGCTCAGTGGAAGAAGAGAAATATACTAAAGTGTTAGCAAAAGTCATCCCTTTGTTAATAAGCATATTTTATAACCAATTACCCATAAACTTTGATAAAAATTAAAAATTTAAAAAGATTAAGTTATTGGTTTGAGCTCGTATCATTTTTAGCTGTTTTCATTAATTAGGAGGACATTTGAACACTTGAACATTTTGCCAATGTTTCCTAAGTAGTCTGCATAATGGAAGTAAAGTAGGAAGTTGATAGAGTTTTCTGTGTAACAGGAAGATAGAGGCTAAGACCTTCTTCTGGAAAGTTCAGTAAACAGTCTAGATCTTGGAGCCTGACCTCTCCAAAGAACAAACTCTATGATGGCTATGACATTACCATCACATCATACTACACCCACACACACACATTCTTTTTTTTTCCTACTATAAGAGCAATATCTATTCATTGCAGAAATTTTGGAAAATATAGAATAAGGAAGAAAAAAAATCAACCAGATTTTCACCATCCTGAAAAAGACACTGTTATCCGTTGGGGATTTATTTTCAGTCTTTGCATATATATTATAACAAAATATAGATCATACTGTAGACATTGCCTTGCAGTTAAATGACATGATATTTAAGGGATGCTGCTCTTGGTGACCGAAGCTCATCTCTAATAGACATAATACAGACATGTGATGGCATTAGCTGGGGGATGGATCCTTGGGAGTTTGGACAAAGAGAAGGAAAAGCTTAAGTATCCAGTCAAGGGCTTTATTTACAGTCTAAACAAGAGCTTTCCTAGGTGACCTCACATTTATGGTGTAACTCAAGGTCCCTGACAATGATTTCAGGCTACTACCAGAAGGACAAGAGCTGACCCAACAAAGCACAGAGAATTCCAGGGAATATATAATGACAAGCATTTTAGCTAATACTAATCCATTGGAAAATCAGATTCCTTCCTGCCAGATGCTCCAATGAAGACTACAAATGGTCTCTGAGAGACAGATTTAGTCTTTCAGCACTGAGGGCTGTGTTGAGAAAAATTAAATGTTATGTGGTTTGGAACTGTGTCTATAAAATGCATGCTGTTGACAATGGTTTCTTCCCAAAGTCTACAGAAATAAATTTGTACAAAGAAGTAGCTGGCCCAGTTTATTAAGTGCAAGACCGGAAGCCAGAAGCTCAAATCAGGCTTCTCAGGCTGACTTGTTATGCAGTCCTCACCTGGTCACTTCTCAATCTCCTCTCCAGGAAAGATGAAAGGGCTGCTAAAGTGATCGATTGTGAGTGGCTTGTTTCTGGGAAGGTAAAGTTTGGGGTTTAGTCTCTTATTGCATGAGTTCTTCAAGACTATTTTCAGATGGTATGTGGTTTTGCACTAACACAAGATCTTGACAGATGAAGTTCATGGCTGAGCATTATGGAGGTGGTTTTGGCCAAGGCATAAGTCATAAGACTGTTAAGGTTCAGCTAGGCAATGCTCAGCTTTCTGGAGCTGTGCTCTGAGAAATGTGTACTTAGTGTTATCTCAGGGAGGGTTTGTATAAACAAAAAGGCCTTTATAGCACCAGCCCAAAAGCAGTTCCTATAAGCAAGGGAGAGAAATTCTCTTTAGTCCTGCCATCTCCTTCGGACACTTGCCAGTAGAGACCTGAGATTCTCCATTCCCAGCAAGCGCTTGAAGCAATGTCCACAAATGAGCAAAGAAAAGCATCTGCCCTGAGCCAGCATTTTGGTCTATTGTAGATGATGGAAAATGTGCTTGAGGTTTAAAGTTGGGAAATGTGTTTTTGTTCACTCAGCTCCTATTATAACCACATCTGTTATCAGTAGGGAAGGCTGTGTATTAATAGGCATGACTTTCTTCAGCCTGGAGTCCTCCTCCATGACGTTTTGGCTGAAAGCATTAAACAGAAAGGGCTGAAAAAAGCCAAATGTCTGTGCCTGGTGATATTGCCTTTAGTTTCTTCTGGAAGGCCTTACTCTGGGCCTCAGCTCATTTATATTCTCTCCATTTTCAGAACCTAATCTAAAAGTGAATCAGAATAAAAGAGCTGCTCTGTCTTTTGTTCCTGGCTTCTCAGACAGGCTACCAAATTCGATTAGTTCCAAATGTCCCACTTTTTCCACCTTCTTTCTCCACAGACGGGCTTATGCTTTCTTTGACATTTCTGTAACTAGTATTCTATGACCAAATGGCACAATAATAGGATCATCCAGTGTTAGATCTAGAAATGACCTCAAGGATCCTCTGGACTAGTAGCTGTCAGACTATGTTCCTCGGAGCAGGTGACTCTGAGATGACCAGGGGATGGGAACATGTGAACACACACACACACACACACACACGCCCCTTCCCGCACCTCTACTTAGCTCCATCTTATATGTTAAGCTTTCAAGTAATCATTTATTTGAACAAAGGGTGATGTGGCTAAATGAAGTTCGAACCCCCAATAAATCTGAAAGATGGCCTTACCAATAACCTATCTAACAGAGGAATATAAACTATCAAACAGGAAGTAAGAGAAATAAACTCACATAATTGCTCCTTTGAAGAAAAAATTCACATTGCAACTACCCCCTTTGTTTTGTTTAATTAAAACACCTGTGGCCTAACTTGTTATCCCTAACAGTTGTTTCTCAGCCTTGAAGAGGCCTGAGCGGATAGTAGGGATGTGATCTCCCTGCTCCAATTCTCTGCTTCAGTTGCTGCCCAAAAACCAGATTTCAAGGATTCAGATAACCTAGCCTCACAGAGAAAGAAAAAGAAATAAAGGACTCCTTGACATCTTGCAGCCACTTCTGTTATCAGTCTGCTGAAGTAGGAAAAAAAAAAGGCATTTTTACCCTTTGAAAGCACCAAGCAACTTTCCTCAGATGCCCGGCACTACCCTCTACCTTTTCTTCAGTGTTGTGGATCCTTGCTTTCTCTTTCTCTCTCTCTCTCTCTCTCTCTCTCTCTATATATATATATATATATATATATCTTTCTTTTTCAGGAAAATAAATAAACTTTTACTTCTGTATATCCTAATCACTGTGTGAGAAATCTTTCTCAGCCTACATTTAAATCCCCCACCCTAACATTTGGTGGCCTGTATGGGGAAAGAGAAATTATTTCTTTACCTCTGCACAAGGAGGGAAACTGAGTCACATCTCTACCTCTGTATGGGAACTTCACTTTTCTATTTCTGTTATGGGGAAACTGAGTCACCTCTTTACCTCTGTATGAGGAGCTCACTTTTCTGCCTCTGTCTCTAGACTTCTCCCTCCTCTGCTGTACAGCTACCAAGACTTCATTCTTGGCGCAAATTCCATTTGGAACTTGGTAAGTCTCCAGGGCTTTGGAAATGGTCATGCACTCGAAATAGAGTCAGCAGCTCCATGGTTATGGGGACCTGGTGCTGGTCTGCCACTTTCAGAAAAGTGCCTGGGAAGCATACTTCCTAGTCACTTCTTCCCAGACTTCACCCAGGGACACCTGGCTTTGGGGAAGTTCCTCTCTAGGTCTGGGTCAGAGCTCAGGGACACCCATTTTCTGGCCAGATCTCTAAGTTTCAGTCAGACCTAGAGTCGGGGACACTTGATATCTGATCAACAACTCAAAGGTCATCTAGTGGGGGACGCCCACTCAGACTCTCAGTGTTAGTGTCTCAAGGTATGACTGTCCCTAAAGTCCTTCCCCTTTTCTTTCTACTAGTTGCTGTCATGGGCAACATTTGGTTGGAACTTTGGGACTTATTTGATCTCTGTCCCAATTGTTTAGTAAATTAAACGATCAGGAAATTTGGCCTGAGAATGGATCTCTTAATCTTAATGCTATACTACTACTTGACCTTCTATTGCCCGCTGTTGTGGTAAAGAGTCTAAAATTCTCTACATTCAGACTTTCTATAACCTTTCTAGACACCCTGATCTTCACTCTGCCTGCTGCATATTATTTCTTACTCCTGCATCTCTCTCACTGTCTTCACTTTCCAGATAAGATTTCTCCTTCAGCTCTCTTGTTCCCCTCCTCCTCCTTCTTCTCTGTCCCCACCACTGTCACTCAGCCACACTAGCTCAGACCGGCCATTGCAAACTCCCTCCCTGACTGTACACCAGCTCCCTCTCCAAGAGGCTGCTAGTCAGAAGGCATCATAAACTCTCAGAGCCAAGATAAAAATCCAGTCCTTTTTCCTTTCACAACTGTCTGAGCCTTTTGCCTCTTTACTAACTTAGATCCTGACACCCAGGAGGGACAATCCATCTTAGCAATGCACTTCATCTTCCAGTCAGTCCCAATATTTGGTGTGAACTCCAAAAACTTGAAAAAGGGCCTCAGACTCCACAAACAGAGCTTTTAAACCTGGCCTTCAACGTCTTTAATAACCACGATGAGGAAAGAAGTTAGCAGAAAAGAGAAAGAGACTGGCAAAGGGTCTTAGAGCAGAAAGAAGCTTTTCACATGGTGGCTGCCACAATAGAAGAGGTTTTTCAGAGATAGAGTTACCCCAGAGGCTTGGACAAGAAAACACGAGGACCACACTTTTCACCAGGAGCTGAACCCTTCCTCCACTACAACTCTGGGTCACTGGTGAAAAGAGTGGCTCCGCCAGGACCGTGCCCTAACTGTAAGAAGCACGGGCACTGAAAGGGTGAGTGCCCTCTTCCTAAAACAGAAGATCACACTTGTCTGGCAGGACCCCCCCCCCCCGACAAGCATCCTCCACACCCATG
>VBSM01001124.1:43693180-43712177 GCA_008086735.1 Cheirogaleus medius
AAAAAAAAAAAAAACAGAAAAAAGAACAATATTGTATCAAAAATGATCTTGTGTAAAATTTTTATCTTACAATAATGGGTTGTTTAAGAAAAGGAATATTTAAGATGAAAACAAAAGGTTTAAGTATGTGGTAGAGGGTCAGTACAAGTGGAGGTGAGGTTCGTAGAAAGGAATTTATGAAGGAATTTTATATGTGACCAAATTGGCTATAATTAAAAGGAAAATTTCTCATTAAACAAAGGTTTCTGTTCTCAGTTATGGGACTTGTGTTTAAAACCTCTTACATTTCTGTTCTTGTGCACATGTTTAAACGGATGGACAAAATACAAGGAAAAAAGTTCAGAATTCAAAGGGTCAATCTACCACTATAGAATTAAAATATAGAGTCAGTTAAACTCTCTAAAGCTACAGTTGCTAAGTTACTGGTATGTTATCAAAAACTCAAGGTTACCAGAAATAGCTAGTTCTGGCAGCCGTGTGAACATTAAAATTCATTTGAAACTGAAGGAAAAAGGTAAAAAGAGTCCTTGCTTTTTCCTTCTAACGTGATTCCTGTCCTGTCTCTACTCTCGCTTTTAAAACCATGCGTTTTCTACTCCTCTTCCTTTATGACTCAAATGAACTCTATCAGATAGGGACCACGCTTCGTCCCTGAGCCAGCCGCAAGAAGTTACAGAAGAGAGAGAGCTCCATCCATATTCCCCAGTTTCTGAGTTCATTAAACAGAAATTTTAATTTTAACCAAAGAAAGGGGGGAAATGAAAGGTGGCCTTACTAATAACCTATTCAACAGAGGAAAATAAATTACCAAACAGAAAGTAAGGGGAATAAACTCACAGCACATAATTGCCCCTTTGAAGAAAAAACTCACAGCACAACTACCCCCTTTCTTTTGCTTTAATTAGAACACCTGTGGCCTAACTTGTTCTCTCTAAGAGTTCTTTCTCAGCCTTGAAGAGCTCTCAGCGGACAGTAGGGATATGACCTCCCTGCTCCAGCTCTCTGCCTCAGTTTCTGCCTCAAAACCAGATTTCGAGCATTGGGATAATTCAGCCTCAGAGAAAGAAAAAGAAATAAAGAACTCCTTGACACCTTGCAGCAGCTTCTGTTATCAGTCTGCTGAAGCAGGAGGAAGAAAAAGGCATTTTTACCCTTTAAAAGCATCAAGCAACTTTCCTCAGCTGCCCGGCACTACCCTCTACTTTTTCTTCAGTGCCGTGACACCTCTCTCTCCCTTTCTCTCTTTTTCTTTCTTTCTCGGGAAAATAAACTTTTACTTCCACATATCCTAATTGCTGTGTGAGAAATCTTTCTCAGCTGGCATAAGCATTCCCCACTCTAACAAAATCCTATCCCCTAATTTTATTAGTTAAGAAATAAAATCCCAGGGAGTTTAACTGACCTACCCTAAGGCACTTGGTTACTTTATGACAAAGCTAAGACTAGAACTCACTAGCTTTGTTCTCACTAGCTTTGATTCATTCATTCCTTTGTTCATTCATTCACTCACAAATGTTTCCTCTCCCAGCCATTGCTCTAATTGCTATATCCAAAAACACTTATTTAATGACTTAAATAAGTCACATCTGTTTGGAAAAAAAAAATATTTCCCACTAATTTGAGCATCGGGTTACATAATAACTTATCTTTCACTGGCTTAAAGGCCTTTCCTCATTAAATATCACATTTCTTCAGATTGCAACTGAGGAATTTGTGGTAAAGTCATATTACCATTTAAAATATGTGGAATACATTAACATTTGCAAATTCAGTTCATTTTTAAATTGTCTTCATAGGTTATGTTAGTGGGGTCATAGTTGGCATACATCTAACTATGCAATACCACTTGGTATGAAGTTTTTTTCAATGAAGGCAACGTTTTCAAAAGGAACAATTTTCTGAGCTTTTTTGCCTCTCAGGGTTCATGTTTTATACCTGTTTTGTTTCATGAATATGCTTTGAATCGTCATGATATGCTATGTGTAGCTCTGTCAATATAATATACCAACCACGTTATTTCACAACTGTCTATTTGTGTCTTTTTCTCCCTGTAGAATATAAGCTGCTTGAGGGCAGTGACACTGTCTTATTCATCTCTGTATCCCCAGAACAGCTCAGAACAGGTTCTCAAGAAATGTCAGGGAGCGCAGAGAGAGGGGTGGGAGGCAGAGAATGAATCATGTACAATGCCTCTATAGATTTTTTTTCTAACAAGGAAAACTTTGTGAAAGATTGAAGTGCTCTGTTGAAACTGACTCTTTTAAAGTACAATACAGCATTGCTGTTCTTGAACAAAGGAGTCTTGTGACTTGCTTTTTTAGGTGGAGATCAACCTTCTGAATGAAATCTGTTTAACTTAGAGGGGAGATGGAAGAAGCCTCAAGAGAGTTCTCCACCATCTTCCTTCTATCCTCCAGGTATACAAAAAGGAAATTTAGCAGTCTATTTTCTTCTTTAAACTAGGATATATACATTAAAAAACTTTTTATGATAGGCGTATTTAAACATGCGTAGAAGTAGAGATAGTAGAATAATGAATCCTCCATACTCATCAACCAACCTCAACAATTATCAACATTTTGCCATTCTTAAATCGTCTCCATCCCCTTCTATGTTTTAAAACCATGTTAAATTAATGTGGTAGACTATCAAACGGACATTAAAAACTATAAATATGTGTATTGTGACTAAATATGGCAATGTTTATTAGAAATAACATTTAATTACAATAACTCAGGTAACAAGTAGACATTGATAATATTTATATAAAATGACACATTAAACATATGGGAAGAAAACTTGGAATATTATACATTGTCCAGGGATTAAATTTATTTGGTTCATGTCTGAAATCTTTGTTCAAAATTTTATTTTAAAATCTTGCCTGTAAAAACATTCCAATGTTTCAGTCTCATTATAATATGAAAAATTTTCCAATTTCTGTGGCTCCAAGATTTCTATTTGCCCCTAATATCCATTCTCTCTTTCTTTTTTACTAACAGAACTTCCAATTTTCAACTAGGCAAAAGGCCACCTGGAATAAAAGCTGCGTTTCCCTGCTCCTTTGCTGATCATTGTGGCCATGGGATTTAGTTCAGGCCAATGGAATGTAAATGAAGGTGTCGTGTATAAATTTAAGAAAATGTCATTAAGGTGCCCTAAGTCCCTTTCCCTTTCCTCCATTCTGTTGGCTATAATGCAGATACGATGGCTGGAGCTCAAGTGACCACTTTGGGCTATGAGATAGAATATGCCAAGAATGAAAGGGCAGTTAGGAGGCTGGGCCCCTGATGACTTTGTGAAGACACTCCATCCACTCTGGACTACCTCCCTCTAGACTCCATTTACATGAAAGAGAAATAAGCTTCTATCTTATTTCTTAAGCCTTTAGTCTTTAAATTTTTTATATAAAGAAAAACACTAATTAAGACACATGAATGGTTCATTTCATCATTTAATTCTGCTCATAGAATCTTTATTGTAGCAATTCCTAGTCTTCCATACTTGATTTTAAAAGAAGCAATCCTTTAAACAATATCCCTAAAAATACTTAACAAAGCTGAGGTAATCCCTTCAAATGTAAAGAAAACTCAGGTTAAACATTAATAACATTCTAAGCCAATGGCCCTGGCAAACAGAAACACTGAAAGACCATCAAGTAGATCATGTTCCTCAGGGTCATTCAACATTCCGAAAACCTTTCCTATCAGTAGTGTTAAGTGATAACGAAGTTGCACTTGTGCGATTCAGCCACATTCATAAACTGTCTCGTGTGTGGCTACAAATTAGGCACATTGTGCAACAGCTAGGAAACAGGGAAAAGGGCTGGACAGAGAAAGCTGCTAACTCTAGGAGGTCTCCATGACAGCGCTTGATGGCACAGTCTGGGCTATTTGAAGGGGGAGGCCTGCCTCCCACACTGCCGTGACAAGCTGCTGGGAAGCCAAAGAGCACTGCCCGGTTCCTCCCTAATTTGATGTGCGTAGAGAATATGTATTGTTTCTCTCCCCAGCATGCATTTCCCGTTCTCCAGCAGCAGCTCTGAGGTCCCCCTACAGCCCTCTGTCAGGGGCCTCGGTGGGCTGCACCACTCCAACTCCACGATATGCAGCTGGCCCCGTCTAAGCCAGTCAGTGGATCTCATTTCCTTGGCTACAAAGAGTGGGCTAGTAGTGGACAAGTGACCTAAGCTGTTCTAATTGGAGTGAATCTTAAAAGTTTTGTGGGACCCTTTTTGGAAAAAACAACTTTTTGGGGTTTTTTTTGCCAACTCCAAATCTTAAGAACACGAGGCTGGAAAACTGTAGCTATCCTGCCACCAGAGGGATGGAACCTTATCTAGGAATGTAGCCAACCCAGAGGAGGCTGACCTAGACAGTGGAGAGAGAGGAAATCGTGCTCTTGGTGACATCGTTTAGGCCCCAGTGGCAGCTGTGCTGAAGCCAGTCCAGTCTCTAGACTTCTCGGGTAATTAAGTCAGTAAGTTCCAATTGTTACTATTATTGTTGTTGTGTGGCTTGTAACTAGGTTTGTCTGATTAAACATAGGACATCCAGTCAAATTTGAAATTCAAATAAGCAATAGCTAAATTTTATTATAAGTATTTTCCAGATATTGCATGGGACACATACCAATTAAATTAAAATTTAAATAGGTATCCTGTGTTTTTATTTGCTAAATCCAGCAACCCTATTTGTAACCAAAATGTATTAGTGCCGTATAGATGATAACAGTGTTCATGAGAGCATCTGTTGTTTGGGTGAATGAGAGATACAAGTCGTTGGCTGGGCCTAGGTGTTAGAGAACAACAAAGCCAGAGGGTGTTGCTTCCAGCACTGTTTCTAAAACGGTGAATCACATGTTGCCTTTGACAGTGCTGAGGACCGGGTGGGCAAGTGGCAAGAAGCCAGGTGTCTGAGCTGAGCCGAGGATAGGTGACCATCAGGAGAGCCCAGACCTAGACAGGAAGAGGAAGAAAAAGATCAAGGTGAAATAAACTTGAGACACATCAAAACACACTTAATTTACTTTATATTCAATAGCATAGTCAGGAAAGAGAGAGAGAGCAGCAACGGGGGAAATAACAATTGAAATAACGTAGGTGATACTGCCAGCCATAAGGAGGGTGGCCCAGAAAAGAATTTAGGGGGTGGCGTGAGTACCTGATCCCTTAGGGGCCACTCACAGTGTGTGAGCTTCTCCCTGGGCCGAGTGTGAGTCAAGGGTCACTGGGATAGTAGCCAACATGTTTAACAACTGGTACTGCCGGACTGATATGCACCCACTGAATATCAGCTCAGACTTTCAGTTTGAGCAATTTCCCCCAACCACTGACTTGACTTTTGCATAAGAGGTCACACCATGTTAGAAAGTGAGAAATGAGGCAAGTAAGCAGAAACCAGGCATCTACAGAGATCAGAGGTCACCGAGCGCAGAGGCACGAGAGGGATGGAGGGTGGGTTACCAAAGTGCAAGGCCAAGCACAATCGCGGGGCTGGACCAGCGGTGCTGACCCCCATTGCCTTCCCTGTCACAACCCACGTCATCCTCTGAGGGTCCCCCTGAGCCCCAGGGGTCTTCCCCCTCACTCGTTACTCCTCTTGCTCTCCCAAGCATCCCCAGCCTCAGCCCTGGTCTCTGAGTATCTTTGGCTCTTGTCCCTCCTGGCATCAGGTGGCTTTGCCTTCCCTCCTGAGCCTAACCCTCCCAGGGCCCACGTCAGCACTGTTAACACTAGCATGTGACACCCTGCTTTGGAAACAACCAGGCCTGATAAACCCTTCCATTACGGTTACGGATTTCCCAGGTCCGAAACCTTTCCAAACCCTCAATGCCATGCTGCGTGAGAAAATCCATCTTGTTCCCCAAAAATAAACTACAAACTTAAAAAAGAAAGAAAAAAAGAAACCATGTTATTTGTGCCCAAAGTACAGCCGCTGTCTGGCTCTCTAGCTGCCTGCACGCCATTAAATGGCAGATGGCTGTAAGTAATGAACTGTGATGATGACGGGTTGAATGTGGCCAGCCAGGCGTGAGGCTCCCGGGGCAGAAGGCATCATATCAGCAAGCACAGCGTGGGGGCTGACGGATGGGGAGGTGGCTGCTCCCCGAGCTGTGTTTGTGTCACTGAGGTATTAGATACGCACGGACTGAAAAAGATCAGGGAACATGCTTTGGATTGTAAAATAACAAGGCAAAAACACATTTTTATATTTTTTCTGTGTAACCTGAATATCCTCAGACCTCGCTAGCCTGTGGGTATAAAAGAGGTCACAGTAACATTAGACTTTGTACATTACTAGGCTGGGGAAGAGAGTGGCTGGGAGGTGGAGAGGGTCTGGCCACCTTGAGCCAGTCTTGAAAGATGTGCTGCTGTGGGTTCATTGGTGCATGCCGATGTCAGCCCACAATGAGGGACGAGTACTCAGCAAGGCTTACATGAGAAGGACCCCACAGGGCCACTTGATGAGATGTTCATGTTACTGTGTCAGCAGCGTGGCCTCCCTCCCCACTAGATTTAATGGGTCCAAGACATTGTTTCTGGAGTTCCTACTTCCCTGGGCTAACGCTACTCCTCCTGCAGATTCAGGTCAAGCGGGCTTCACTGAAGTATTGTCCCAACTGCATCTCAGGTGTGCATGTGAAGATGGGGTGTGTGTGTGTGTGTGTGTGTGTGTGTGTTGCATAGGGCTTCCTGAGTAAGGAAGGAGCAGCAGCAGATGTCTTACCCACAAATATCCTCTACCACTGCCTGCCCCCTCCAACCCAGACACCCATAGTCACCCATTAGAAATTGATTCACCATTAGAAATTCTTTGGGGCTAACAAATTGTACTTTATTTAGGGTGTAAATATCCGTCCTGGAATAAGGGTTAAGTCTACAGACCATTCTTCACACTTTTATCTCATTTGCCTTCATCACACCTTAGCTGAGTACAGAGGAGGGAGACATGAATTGGCAGAACTAGAGAAAAAAGAGGAAGAGGAGGAAGAGAGGAGGGAAGGAGGGTCAGTCCAGGGAGAGCTCCGCACCAGCATGGCTGTCTTCTCTATCAAGAGTCCTCTTTCCCTTCCACCTCCAGCCTCTTTGCTTTTAAGATGAATTCCCTATTCACAGGGCCTCTACACAATGGTAAATATATAAAGAGAAAGTGCTCTGCTCTTTGGTTTGAGGTTTGGTGCAAACTTTTGCCACCAGCTCTGGTTTTAGTTTCCCGTCTACGGTGGTTTCTTTTCCCAGTCCAATTTCTCAGGCTCTCTTTTTCTCTAGCAGCCTCTATTGCCAAGGCAACATGATTCCTCCTGGAGCTTTCCAGCCACGGCCCACAAGGGTTTGGGATCTAGACCACCTTCCTCCACAGTCCTACTGCTCTAGGGTCCCTGGGTTAGTGAATCCTGGGTCTGGGCACACAACTCAAGACCATGGTCAAGAGAGCCTTTCTGCTCTATTTGACCCAGGGCCTCCTCTCCTCCAAGGAGCTAATGTCAACTGTTTTCCCTTTCTCTTCTGCGAGCTTCTTCCCTCAAAAAGAATCCACTTGACCAATGCAATAATGAACATGGCAGATTTTCTGTATGTGTAAAGAGGAGAGGGGGAGACAATTTAGGCCAAATAATTCCAGAGTAATGACTGGACATGCACCTTGGATCTTTGTCTCCCAAGACCATTTTCAGTGCTTCCTTCCCTCTTCCTGACACCACTCCCCAACATGCCAAGCAGTTCAGTTTTGTCCCAGCTCCCATTTTTAAATTGTTCTTCAACCCTACTGGCAACTCTGTAGAAGACAAAGTCCTGTTTGTTCCATTTCAGATGCATTGGAGAGTAGTGGTTGTTTAAAAGCAAAGATTCTGGACCCAGATCTCCTGGATCAAATCCTAGCTCAAATACTTAGTAGCTGTGTGAATGTAGACAACTGACATCAACTCTGCTTCCTCATCTGTAAAATGGGATAATAGTATCTACCTTACAGTATTGTTATGAAATCAAATGAGATAATACATAAAATTTAAAGCAGGGCCTGGCACACTGTAAGTGCCATATACAGTAATATAGTTCTTACTTTACGGATTTATTCTGGGGAGACAGTTTATCAACCACCTTTGTTCACCAAGCATGCACCCTTTGGGATCTAAATCCTACCCCAGTGCAAACCTTCCAAGGATAGTGGTCTCAACCAGATTTATGGTGAATGAAATTTGCAATATCTTTTAGCCAGCCTTCATTCATTCATTCATTCATTAAGGCTTAGACAAATTCTTCCTCACAATGACTTATTATTTTTAGCTTACTGATTTCTAATCAGTTTAGTGTACTCCTTTGGAGTTGCCCCAAAGCCCTTCACCCAATGTCAAATCATACTCCTTCAGTCCACAGTTTTTTCCATACAACTTCCCCATGTCTTTTCAGTACAACCTCCAAATCAGTTTGTGCATCCTTGCCTCAGTTCCTGGCTCACACTCTGTTCCCTCCTGACAAATGATTATGACATCAGCACATCACAAAAGCACATTTACAATTTTAAAAGAATCTACAGGAAAATAGAGGCAATCCAAGCCATAGTAAATTGTGAAGCTGAATTTTTCTAAAGACAGCTATGAACCTATGCTTCAAAGCCCAGCTACAGTTGTAGGGTTTCATCAGGCTTTTATGTTCCCATGGTAACCAACGTATGTGCGAAGGCTATAAACATATCTTAAGGGAGACCGTGAGTGGAAAACATGCTGTGCTGAAATGAGAAGAGCCAGGTCTAGCCCAGCTCTGCTGCTGACTCGCTGGGTGGGCTGGGTGGACTGCGGCAGGTGTTTGTAAGTGAGCCCCTGTCTCAGACTCGATCAGGGCTTCTCAAGGTGTGTGCGCAGGTCACCTAACATCAAAATCAAGAGCCATGCTTTCTTAAAATGCATATTCTTGGGCTCCATCCAGAGCTACTGAATTTCTGGGTATGTGAACCAAGAATTGCATTTTTAACATGATCTCCAGGTGATTCTTCAGCTCACTGAAATCTGGGAATCACAACCAGGGCTTTCCCATCCCCCTCTAACATGTTAGAGTTCCCTGCTTTTTGCTGCAGGTCAGAATTTGATTGCTTTGGACCCAAAGAATCATTGCAAAAATCCCTAGGAAACAACCAGGCAGACTGTGTATATCAGAATAATCTTTCATTCTCCCCTTGTCCTGGGAGCACCCTTTGACAAATCACTTGCACAAATATTTACCCAGTACACTCTATGTGTCAGCCACTATGCTTGGGATACATCTGCCAAAAGAATGAAAAATGTCTACCCTCATGGAGCTTACATTCTAGTGCATGGGAACAGAGATAATAATTAAACTATTAACATAAAAATGGTGAACTCTGTAGCATGTAAATAGAGTAAGGTGGGGGGGGTTAGGGTAGAGGGCTGTTAAAATGTCTGCTAAATTATATGCACCTACAAAAATCCATTTTATTTATTTATTTATTTTAGAGAGACAGTCTTGCTCTGTCTCCCATGGTGGAACTCCTGAGCTCAGGCGATCCTCCCAGCATGTATTATTGTACTTGGCTAATTTTTAAAACTTTTTTGTAGAGTCAGGGTCTTGCTATGTTGCCCAGGCTGGTCTCGAACTCCTGGCCTCAAGATGAGGTCAACTTGATGGTGTAATTTATACTCCCTGAGCTCTCCCCTTGCTAGTTTTCCCTGTCCTATTCTGCATTGAGGCAGGAGGATCACTTGAGGTCAGGAGTTTGAGGTTGCAGTGAGCTATGATGATGCCACTGCACTCTCACCTGGGCAACAGAGCAAGACTCTGTCTCCAAAAAATTTTTTAAAAAAAATCAATTTATATATTTTTTACAAAGGTCTGACAGGCAGACCCAATTGGATCTTGATGTGGACCTTGGGAATGAAGTGGCTGCTGTTAATGAGCTTCCCAGGTCCCCTTTAGGGCTGGTGCTAACCCCACCCCTTCACAATTCCCCCAACCTCTCACCCCCTCTTCCACCTCCTAGCAATGACTCAATGACTGGCTACTGTTGGCCCTGGCATCAAGGTGGGCTCAACTTGATGCTATAATTTGTGCTCCCTGAGCTCTCTCTTTGCCAGTTTGCCCTGCCCTGCCCTGCTTTCCTCATTCCTCTTGTCCTGGGAGCACCCTCTGATAAATCACTTGCACAAGAATCCCTGTGTCCAGTTCTGCTGTTCTATGGAGTCCAGCCTAAGACAGGGTCCCGAACAGTTGGAGAGGATACTTACTGCCCGAGATTCTAAACCAGGAGACCAAGGGCTCACCCTCCCTCGGATCTTCATTGTTCCATTTTCAAACTCAATTTGTATTGAAACGTTCAGAGTCTTGGGGTGCCTGACACGACCCTGCAGAGGCAAGCAGGTGAGGCACTAGAGGCACTGCCTGCTCTCGGGCCCTCTGTTTTTCTCGTTCCTTCACTGCTTTAGCCACAGGCATTTCCCCAGTGCCTGCAATGTGGCAGGAACGGTGCTGGGTTTGGGGATATGGCACAAACACGATAAGGTCCTCAACATCACACTCGATTTTCTGCCCAACTCTGTTGATATCTGATACTTGAAAATAACTGTGAGTAACTAGCTGGCTTAAAGATAATGCTCACGTCACTTTCTCACCAGCAATGTTTTTTTTAAAAATCAATTTTGACACATCTCTACTCAAATAAAAGAGCATTCCCATCTCGATGGCCTCCTTGAAGCAAGCGGAGAAGGCAGACAGGGGCAGAAGGGACCGTGCCAGAGCATGTTCTCATGTAACGTGAGAGCCACATGTGCACCCCAGTGTTGTTTATTACAGAAAGAAAAGCCCTCCGTTTCCTTAATACATTCTGCTTTTCACATTCCCCACATCAGAGACGGATTTCTTTTTTTAATGATGCTGATGGATGCTGAAGCAGCCATTCTTCACAGTCTTGACAGCACAGACATTCTTGAAATAGTTGCAAGGTTAAGAAAATGCTTAGGAGGTTTTTCCTTCAAATAAATTTTGTAATACAACCTTTCTTTGCTCCTAGCATCTGGTGGGGGAGGCAACATGGGAACAGCTACATGAGGCCCATCTATGGGAGTTTGCTGGGGGCCTCAGGGCTTGGCTGTTACATTGATAAAGGTGGTTTTTTTCTGGTGACAGCACATCTCCGATCTTATCCCTGGAAGCTGTTCCAGCGATTGCGTGCTGCTGTCACTGTCTCCCGATGCCCCTCTTTACTCATCGGCCAGTCGGGCCATAACTGATGCTCTGGCCAGCTTCCTTCTTGCCTCCTGTGACTGAGCCCAGCGCAGGTTCCCTGGAAGAGAACATTCACAAGACACAAAAGCATAAAATGAAGCGGTGCATTCACCAGGCGGTTTTCTGCTCCATCACTCTGCCTCCAGCTGCGGAGTGAGCGGCGGCTCAGCAAGGCCCAGCAAGGCAGCCGTTTCTCCGCTGCACGAAGGCGAGCGCTGCTCGCTGGAGCCCACGCCCTCTCCATGGCCGAGTGTGCTTTTCATTACACAGCCACTCCAGATAAAAGGGCCATTTCCTTTTAAATGGCAGAAATTGCTATTTCTTTATTGCTCTTGTAACAGGGGCTGCCCTAAAACGGGTGTGAAGGGCTTCTAGTTTGCAGTTGTTCCTGTTTTCCAAGCTTTGCTCATTTTTCACAGCTCTTGAACACTCCCTCTCTATTCCAGCCTTGCCGAGTGGGTGAGCAAGCAGAGGACGGGTTGGGGGAGGAGGGGGATGATTAACCCCGGCTAAGAGCAGCCTTGGCGAGCAGCCAGGGGAGGGGAGGCCTTGTTAGGAGAAGCAGGCATTGGGCTTGTGTGCGGATGATGACTCAGGGACCACAAGAGAACCTGAGTGAGGTGTGGTTTGTGTAGCAGCAAGTACCTGGCTTGAGTCACAGATGGGTGTTTACTGTGTTATGTAGAAGGAACTCTGGAGCCATGATGATTCCTAAATAGAGAAAGACAGGTTGACACAGACATAATAGCTGTCAAGTGAGAAAAAGGTACACCTGTCAGCTTTGTCTCCAGGATTTTGTGTTCTTCGATTCATGTCAGAGGATGAAGCAGTATGCAGATTGCTGCTCAGAAGCATCCTAGCTTCACATGAATCAGAGAGTGCCGTCCTGGGTGAGGAAGGGAGGGCACGTTGCTTCAGGGAGGGGTAAGGACATTCCCTCCTTCTTGGGGGCCACCGCAGCTCACCAAGAAGTCCTTGAGACTGTGCCTGTTGGAACTGATTTCTATGAAGCAAGGCAGGGAGGGGCTGATGAGCTCTTTGAGAAACTGGGATATACATGACTTTCTTGCCTGGACCCTCGGAGATCTCTTGGGGACATTCTCAGGGGTATAGGTTTAGGCTGGGATCTGTGCTGGGAAAAGGGCCCTTGAAGTAGATGGGGGAGATAATATGTTTAAAGAGCTCCGATCACGGTGCAGCACATCAAAGCCCTGTATAAATAACAGCTTTTTATTAGGCGATCAGATTCACTCCAGAGTTGCTCCCAAACCTGCCTGGAGTTGAACGCTATGGCTGGTCAGAAGTAACCATCCCTCCTGAGTGTCCTTAAATCATTCTCTACCAACCTGTCACGATCAATGTAATGTATGCTGCAACAAGTTCTTTACTGATCAAACAGTGTACATTTTCCATTGATTTATGTCTTCAGCAAAATAATTAAATTAGAATGGATTTCAAGGTGCTCTCTGAGTAGTAGAACAAATTAGTTAGTTACAGCTAACTGTCTGGGAGTTACACGTAATCCTTGCCATTGTCCAGCTGTGCTGTAGTGTGGTTCTTGCTCTGAGCACAACAGCATGCAGCCAGGGTGTCATTCCTGACTCCCCTGGTTACTAGCTGTGTGACCGTGGACAAGCAACTTTACCTTCTGTACCTCAGTCCCTCATATGTGGAGTGGGGACTAATGAGAGTGCCTTCCTCAGAGGGCTGTGGGGAGGTTGAACCCCTAGCACCCACAACAAGACCTGGCCTGTGGTGTGCTGTGGGTCTTTGATACATATATGTGAAACGTTGAATCAATGAATGAACATAAATTAGAGGTACCACGTGAGTACCTGCTAGGTTGACAATCTTTTCCCAGGGTAAGAATTGCTGTATGGCTCATTTCACTTACGTATATCTACTCTATCCTATGGTCCATCTCACATGCCTAAATTTGCCTAGGGCTTAAGCATCAGAAGAGTTTGGTTTGTGGAGAGGCTGCTCTATGTTCTGATTCTTTTCCAGCCTACAGTGAACCTGACACCCCACTGTGCATTTGTACACAGAGAAATTGGGAGAGACCCCAAACTATTCTAGCATCTGCTGTATAGGGGTCTGAAGGATCAGTGTGTCAATGAAGATTTGGAGAAGTGAACACGTGGTTAAGAGGAAAAAAGAAAAGAGCACAATAAGAGCATATCTGTAGGGGATATTTGTCACATTTCCTGGTTGCACAACACCTACTGAGAACCCTTCCTGTGTTTGGAGAAAGCCCTGCCTCACAAGGCCTGGCTGCCCAAAGGAGAGTCTGAAAACATTCTCCTAGGCTCCCTTGCAGCTAAAGCCCAGGCATGTGATCTGGGCTCCACCAAACAGACATGCTCGTGTGAGACTTCGCTTCGAAAGTAGACAGTAAGAATGCCAGTACCATCCAGAATCTATTTTCTGCTGAAGGTGGTAGATGGGACTTTTTGCAGTGGCAGTGGCTGAAAGGTCGAGTTCTTGGTGCAGGAGTGCTACCGAGCAAATGAAAGTAAGATCCTGGGTTTAAGTAGCAACATTGCAAACCGTAGCATCCAGTGCCTGGTCGCAGTGGGATAGAGCAGTTCTGCAGCATGGTTGTGAATGTTATTTCTCAAAACATGGGCCCAAGCCTGTTTCTTTAATCTTCCTGATAATTCTGTGAGCTATCCTTTATGTAAATTCTTTTTCTACCTAACCAAAGAAATTTAAGTGAAAGAGGTGCAGGTTAATGAACCACAAAACACATGTTTAAGGCACATCCCTGGAAAGAGAATGAAAAAAATTTTCTATAGTAAAATATACATAACATAAAATTTACCATTTCAACCATTTTAAGTATGTAATTTAGTAGCATTAAGTACATTCCCAATGTTGTGCAACCATCACCTCTATCCATTTGCAGAATTTTGAAAATGAAAAATTTTCACATATATTCATGTCTTTGAAGATTACAGGTTTCTAGGTCAGATTTAATTTAAGTTAACAAGCATTTAATTGTCTAATTTCTACAGCATAAGCTCCACAGCTCTGTTGTTCACTGCTGTGTTACCAACATCTGGTAGGTACATGGAAAATATTTGTTTGATGTTGAGTGATCAAATGGGGATATTCTTGAATCCAGGACTTGTGGGGTACCTGGGCATCTCAGTGCAGGTGTCGACAGCTGTGGGCACAAAGTGCATAGGGAAAGAAGGTGGAAAGAAGGTATTACCAAAGCAGTGACTCCCAGCTGGGGCACATCTGCACCCTGGGTGTAGGGGGCTGGAAAGGTTAATGTAAACTATACGTCTACCTGGAATGAAGCTAACAACGTCAACTAAAAGGCCCCCATGGCTGGAATTACAACAAATTAGTGAGGCTACTTCAGTTAGTTTCTTCTTCTCAGAAGCTCAGATTGGCTTTCAGTGATATATAATAAGAATTTCTTAAGGTTTCTGGAGGAAAATTAATAATAAAACAATATCTGCTGGTGAAAGAGTTGAGGGACCATTCAATCATTCATTCAATCACTCGTTCAATAGTGTTTACCGAGCATCTGCTTTGTGCCAAGTTCTTTTCTGGGTACCGAGGCCTCTGCAGCAAACAGAGCAGACATGTGCCTGCTAGCTAGACCTCGCATACTAATGGTAGAGACAGAAAATAAACAAACATTAGATATGCCTGGTGGGGAAAGTGCTAGAAGGAAAAATAAGGCTGGGTAAGGGTGGAAAGAGTGATGGGAGGTACATGCTATTTATTAGTCATGAAGAATCTCCGAGGTGACATTTGAGCAGGGAGGGTGCCACAGGGACATCTAGAGTGTTCCAGACAGAGAGAACAGAAGGTACAAGGCTCTGAGGTAGGAACGTGCTTGGCAGATCCCCAGGACGGCAAGGAAGTCGATGTGGCCAGAGTGGAGCGTGGGGAGAGTTGTAGACAAGAAGGTGAGGGAAGCAGCAGAGAAGACGTTTTGCTCAGAAATATCCTGAATAAATATTGAGGGCATGGCAGGCACACCTCCTCAGTCTCAGATGAGATGTTTTCTCCAGCGTGTTCACCGTCCTGCCGGGCAAGGTGAATGAAGGGACCACCCACTCTTTCCTCACAGGCGTTTGATAGCTCTCCGCCTTGAGTCCTAGTTGGCATGGGGAGCTGTCACTATCACTCTCTGGCTTCCGGGGCACAAGCTGGCTTTTCTGCAGTGGGACAGGAGCCATTTGTCTGCCTTCAGCAAGCCCCGGGCAGAGTCTCACCTGGGTGCCTGGCCTGGGGCTGACCACTTTGTCGTGAGTGCCATGTGAATCTTATCAATAAGGCAAAGATACAAATGTAAGAAGAAAAGGGGAGATCCAACGTGAAGGACAAAGGGAGAAGTGAGAACTAGGACAAAGAGGCCTAGGAGAACATGGGTGATGAAGACAGAACGGTATCCCCGCCCCACCCCCAACAGGGCTGGCTTGGGCCTCTTGAAAATGATTGCTTTTATTTCTGCCTCACAGTTTCCCATTAATTTTCCTGATATGAAGAGAAAATAGAGTGCTGGAGCCCAGCAGGGAGTCTAATAAACACAGCGGGTGCCCTGTGTTCCTTCCCCGGGAGGCTCACGCCTGTGGAATGTGGCAGATTTGAAGCTGGCATGGCGGAGCCAGCCGCAGCCGTGCCTACCCCCTGCACAGCTGAGCAGCTGATTAAATACAAGGGGAATTAGGCTGTTTTCTTTCAGCCTGTTCTTCGCCGACACAAACTATTCTTTAATAGAATGAATCCATCAGAACCAGCAGCTCCTTGTTGGGAAGGGCCCTGTTTTATTTCTTTCTGTCTGGTATGTGATCTCTGTCTCCCCAAGTTTCCCAGCCTTTTGTGAGCTCAATTTCTTTTGACACTCAATTTTAATAGCCTGAATCCTTGCTCTGAATGGCTGCAGGAGACCAGTGCCCTCGGGCCAGCTCTGAAGATGTTTGGCGAGTGCTTGCATGCCCTGGGGGCTGCTGGTCACTTACCCCCACCTCCTACCCCATGGCACCTTCCCTTCTCTGCTTATAGCTGTGCCTCCTCTTTTTCAAACTATTACCCTTTTTCTGCTCTGCCTCAACCCAGTTGTGGATACAGCCTTCTCCTTTATTCCCCACCTCATGTCCCAAACCAAGCTGGTGTGGGTGGAGGCAGAGGTGAGAGTCAGAATATTTAACAACTGTGATGGCCCAGGGACTGGCCAATAAATCCTAAAGGCTCCAGCTGTGTCAGGCATAACCCTTTAGCGTCTGGATCATGGGGAGATTAAGGGGTCCTGGGGTGGGCCAGGGGTAAAACTGGTGGAGAAAGCCTCAGGACAGAGGCTACTTGCAACCAGTATGAAATATTTTGACACCTAGAAGAGCTCTATAGTCGGTGCTCACTAAATAGTCTTGTGTAACAAATTTGCTGAAGGATTGGGCATGTTGCTGGGGCAACTTAAAATGAGATCTTAAAGATCTCTGTAGGTCTATCTGTCACCCACCATTAGAAGGATCCCCTCATTGCACTCTCTCTCCTTGGGCACCAGATGGTCACCTTGATTCTGGGATCTCTTTCCCCAGACCCAAGGTCCCCCTCAAATCTGCTTCCACTCTCAAGCCTAGAATTCCTCCCCAGTTCAGCTCAAACTACAACTTCCATATTTTACCTTTGTCAGGGACAAACTGACAATCCCTTCACAAAAACAACCAAAATGCTGCCCAAGGAAATCACAGTCAAGATTTTACTTTATTTATGAAGAACAACCTCATGTTTTCCTACACAGTAGAGCAGTTTTAATTCTAGGATGAATTCTGTCCCCATCTCCTAAAGCTGTGGTCTCCAAACCCCGGGACCCCCACCCTTACTGCCCCCGATTTGTGGAAAAATTATCTTCCATGAAACCGGTTCCTGGTGCTAAAAAGTTTGGACACTGCTGCCCTAGAGCAAAGGTTATCACTTACAGTCATCTTTTAAAATAACATTTTGAGTTTTCTATCTTAGACATGAAAAGCACCTAGCCAGCACCTTGCAGATAATAGAGGCTGAATAATTGATATTAAGAAGCTTAATAAATGCTATTTTTCTCCATCATTCCTTAGTCACACCTCTTAGTAGATTCTCAATAACTTATTGAAGAAATGGAGTTCATTCATTCGTTTATCTGTTGTTCAACAAATATGTATTGAGAGCCTACTATGCGCTAGGCACTGTGCTCATTTGAGAAAACAGGAGAAAACAAAATGAAGAAAGATACTTGCTCTCATGGAGCTTACATTTTAGTGGAGAAGACAAGAACCACAAAAGAAATAAGTAAAATATGGAGTATTGAAATAGTGACAGATGATAAGGAAAGCAGGAACGATGCTTAGGTGGTGTTCAGGGGAGAGTGGTTTTAGCTGGAGAACTGGGGAGGGTGCTGAGGAAAAGGTAGTATCTGCGTCAAGGCCTGAAGGAGGGGAATGCTGTGCTGGTACCTGGGAACGCATAGAATGGGGAACAGAAAACCCACTATCACACGGCAGGCAAAGCCAATGACATTGAGAGAGCCCCATTTGTAATAACGATCAAATCAAAACATGGACAAGGGCTTTAGGGGGTCCTTGGCCCTTGGTTGCATTGAATAAGGATGAGATTTTGTTCTTGTTTTTTTAAAGAAGAAATTGCTTTTGCTCGCTAGTCAGAGCTTTTGGCAATCATCACACTTTCCTCTCCACCTCATTCATTATAGGAGGATAAATATCTCTGGCACACTAGTGTCAGACTATTAAACTTATGGTTTGTTTATGGCAGGAAATAAAAACAAATGTGACATTGATTCTCTTGCAGCTCTGCATTTTCCCCAGTGAATCAATCATAGACGGTTAATTAATTGTGGGCTCTATTTATGTACCTGAACCAGGTACAGCTGTTTCAAATAAGTTCACGTTCAAATAACCCAATAATAAATGTTTGCTATCACATTTCCAGAAGCACATTTGTTCTGGGCAGTTTTGTTCGCCCACAAACTCTGTTGCCTATAGCAACAAGTGTTTAGATTTAGGCTGATAGAAGCCTGTGAGGAGTGATCGCTTTTTGGAGGATTTCGAGGTTGAAAAACAGTCTGTCCTCTAGAGGCTCATGTGCCTGTCACATCTTGTGCCCTTTGAGTTTGGAGATGGCATTCCTAATGACAAGGTCCACATATGTAGCTCAGGCAAAGCAACCCAGTGCCGGTTGGGTGACCTGTGGTCACAGCCACTGTTTATGTGAAGAATACTACTGTGTGGAGCTTTACTTCTTTGACTCATAGGTCCTTCAGGAGGGCTGTCTCTGGAAGGAGTGGCCAGCACATTCCCATGCTCCAGGCCTGGCCAGCCTGCCATGCCCCTCAACAGTTTGACGAAATTACCCATCAGAGGAAAGTATTGCCTGAATGGATAATCCTGGAAAAATCAAGTCAGTAAAACTCACACAGGTAAACTGGGTTCTAATTATAGCTTCCTTGTTTATTTGGATGAGTCCTTTCACCTATCTGAGCTACAGTTTCCTCATCTGTAAAATGGGAAGAATAATGATACTAATCTCATGGAACTGTGGTGTCAAATAAATGAAACAATGTATATATAACATCTCACATGATGCCTAGTTGGCAATAAATCATGGCCATTATTATTTGAGTTATTTCGAGGATCAGATTAGATCATAGTTGTGGGAGTACTTTTTCCTTTGTAAAAGAATCACCACCATCATCACCACCACCACCACCACCACCACCTTCACTGCCATCACCATCACCACCACCGC
>VBSM01001124.1:43713476-43837674 GCA_008086735.1 Cheirogaleus medius
CTGCAGAGACGCTCTAACTGGCGGTGTTTCTTGTCCGCCATCTTGCTCCGCCCCAAAAAAAAAGCCTGAAATTTTTAAAACCCAAAATTGGAATAGTAGTTGATTTGAGTAATTTTCCTCCTTTGTAACTCTACTATATTTTGCAAATTTTTCTTTAATGAGAGCATATGATTATTATTATTATTTGAGGCAGGGTCTTGCTTTATCACCCAAGCTGGAGTACAGTGGCGTTGATCATAGCTCACTGCAGCCCCAGACTCCTGGGCTCGAGTAATACTCCTGCCTCAGTCTCCTGATTAGCTGGGACTACAGGTGCACATCTGGCTAATTTTTAAATTTTTTGTAGAGACGAGTTTTCACCATGTTGTCTAGGCTGGTCTTGCTTCAAGCAATCCTCCCACCTCAGCCTCCCAAAGTGCTGGGATTACAAGCATGAACCACGACGACTGGCTTATTTTTTTTTAAAAATTATTTTTGTTGCTTTTTAAGATTTTATTGCAAAAGTAAATCATGTTCATTTTAGAAACTTCAGAAAATTCACCTAATAAAAACCACCCAAAAACGACTTCTACTCCCTGCTTCTCCAAAATAACCACTACTGAATCCTCTTGTATATTCTTACTCTTGTATATTCATATATATATATATATTTAAAACATTATAAAAACTCCGGTGCTCAGACCGGCCCAGGGCAGGAGAGCAGTACCCTTTGCAGATTCTCATTTCATGAGGCTTCCTTCTTCCTGGGTGTTACACATCTTACCTAAGGGTTTCTTGCATTTTCTACCCTGCAATGGCAGATGCCTTTTCTATTTCCAGGATTCACATGACGGAAAGTGCTTCTGGGTCCCAGGAGAGAAAAACTGCTTTTTAAGTGAAAAGTTCAGGTGCCTCCTCTCGTTTCATTCTTAATTCTCAGAATCTAACTTTAGAACTCCCAACGCAATTAAACAATGGAGGCTTTACTCAAGGATATTAAATCACCTGTAACACCAAAATCAAAAAACCCCTGACCATCTTTATGAGCCCTATCTCTTAGGGGTTCTAACGAGGTGGCACCACACTGTCCCCAGGGCTGAAGGAAATGAAAAGTGAAAGCAGGATGAGGCTCTTCTGCGGGCCCAGCCCACATGCTCCACAGCTGGGGAATTGAATCAAGAGTGGCAAGTTTTCTCATTTGTGCCCACAAAGATAGTTTCGCCAAAATTGGAACTCAGTAGAGAGACTTTAATAGAAACTCAGCCCACTCACTAAGCCCGATCCTACCGGGAACCAAGCTGTGGGGCTTGCCCAACCAAATTGTGAAACACTTCATTCATTCAACAGCCTCTTGAATGGTGACTATGTATAGCGGATGTGTCAGGTGTCAGGGTATGATGGCTACCAAGACAGCAAGATCCCTTCTGACGGTGAAAAGGGGAAAGAAAGAGAGTAAGCCCAGGAAGAGGCAGTTCTGGGAGGAGCTGCAGAAACGTCTCCTAGGCAGAGGCTGTGACACACGCAGAGGTGGAAGAGAGGACGGTGTGTCCAAGGGGCGGCGAGAAGACCAGTGCAGCTTCGGAGCGGCGACGGAAGCAGCAGAGGGTGAAGTGCAATTCACAGGGGTTGACGGCTTCGGCGAACACAGCACACGTCATTCTCAGGGCAGTGGAGAACGGCGAAGCAGTTTAAGCAGAGGAGAGGCGTGAGGCTGGACTTGAGCAACTCTGGCCTCTCTTTCATTCCTCTCCTGGTTGTCCTATCTCAAGTACTCAGCTTGTCACCCCCCACCTCCCGTGTTCTCAGTCCCCTCAGATCCCTAGATTTCTAAAGTGACTTTCAATCAGAAGAGGTAAATACTAGAAGACACTCTCAGGGTTTTTCACTGCAATGGTAGTCAAAGCCATTGACGAGGCTGATTACCTGGCCGTGGAATTGTAGGCAGTGCCCAGGAGACAGCAGAGAAGGGGTGGAACACTCTTCAATCACGGGCTGTTCTCCCCACTGATCACGTACCCCACGATGGGGCAGATTAATCTCAGAGGAAGCTGAGCAAGCACCTGGTGCCTGTTTTCCTGACAGTGGGACCGCAGGGCCATCTTCACGTAGCGGGTAGGCTTCGAATCCTAGGGTCTTAACGATAGTGGGGACCCTTGGGTTCTCCTGGACCATAGCCCATCCATACCCAGGTTCTTCTGGAGGGTAGGCTAAAATTATTTTCTCTACTTTCCTCAGATTTGAATAATTGGCATCTCATCATTTTTCCATCTGTTGGCCGCCTTCTGAGAGGGACTAATGAGTAGAGAAAGAGCCAGCAGGATCCAGGTTATCCACAGATTAGACACCTAATCCTGGTGTCGTCTGAAGTGGTCTGTGTTTTATTTTCATGAGAAATAAACGTAAACCTTGAATCACTAAGCTGAAATTCATTGCATTATTTCCCTCATAGTTTTATCATGTAGGGCCTTAGGGGTTTTTTCCTAATATATCTTTGTCTCTTTCAAATCTTCGAAATTTTATCGGACAGCTACTACAGTATATCTTTGAATTACGGAAATTTTTAGTGCAGTAAAGCAATCACCTATTGCCTGAAGACAGTGTCAGATATTATCAGGTGGATCTCAGATACCTCAAGAAGTTTATTCTCTCTCTCCACCCCCGTCCCCCCTGCAACTCACATCCCCTCACCCCCCAACACACACGTCTTATTCCCCCTTCAAAAGCCCAGCCTCAACTTGGCACCGTGGGAGCCCTTGTCACCTGTGGCAACTGTTTGCTCTGGCTGACCCATTTCCTGGCCCCACCTGTACGGAGCTAGCATGGTGATGTTCCATTTGCTCTGCAAAAAGTCAAATGTCACCCTCTGATGTTTACTTGCTTTGAAGTGTCTTGGCTACGGTGTGTGGGAAAGTGTACCAGTCTCCATCAGACTCCCCGATCTGTGGGCACACAGCCCTTTCTTGTGACTGCTCTTTCCTGCCCGCACATCCTTTCGGTGGTGGGATTTCTTATTGTCTTACTAACAAAAATAGCAACAATACCTACCGGGGACTTACTATGAGTCAGATATTCTTCTAAGCGCATTTGGATACCTTAGTTCCTTTAAACCTCACCACAAGTATTTGAGGGTGATGCAATCATGAACCCTATTTACAAACAAGGAAACTGTCCAAGGTCATCCAGCTAATAAGAGGCAAAATCTGCACTCTTAGCCACTGGGGTTTTGACTTCTCTGTCCCTCATTTTCTTCTTTTCCATTAAGGTTCTAGTCAACTGAATTCAACCAACACTTATTACTTAATCCGTGCCAAGCACCACGCCAGGCGCTTAGGATTCAAGGATGAGTAAGTCAAAGCCCTTGTCTACAGTGTCACGGAGGAGACAGGCAGGCACAGAAAAGGCTAGGGTGGGCCGGGCGAGGAAGGGGAGGTCTGGACGAGGTGCTGTGGCAGGACTGTGAAGGGTAAGTTGGAGCCGGCGGTACCTGATCTGGAACATTGCAGTGGGTGTGTGTGCTAGTGCTCTGTAAACCGTGAACCTCTCTTCCGCTGCGAGACGGTATTTTGTTTGCTTCTTTCTGTCTCTTTCTTCAGTTTTTGAAACTTCAACTTTTTTTCCCCTTTTGCCCCAGGAGAGCAGTTTTTGAACTTAGCTGTGCATGAAAATCACCTACGTGGCAGTGGCTGGCTGGTTTTCCAGTGACCGGGCTGTGCGGTCAGCCGGTGTCTCAGTACTTTACACTAAGAGATGGCGTGTGACTGAGTCTGGCTGATGGAGTGGGGACAGAAGGAATGCTGGTCACCTCCAGGCCTGGCCCATAAAACCTCCCTTGAATCCTTCTTCCCCTCCTCCCCTGGCCCAGCTAGCTTTCGACATCCCAGTGGAGGTTTCTCTGGGGGCAGGTGTGTGTGTGTGTGTGTGTGTGTGTGGAGGGGGTTCCAGTTAATATCCTAGTTTGAGAATCACTAACCCCACACATTGTTTGAACCGCTGTCTCACTACCTTTGCTACAGCGTGTTTGCCTGGCTTGATGTCGCTTGGGTAGCTTACAAATGCAGGCTGTTATTTTCATCCTTTAAATTTTCTCTTAGAAAATGCTCCGTCTACCATTGTGGGCTCTTAGCTTTATATGTGAGCAGATAAGAACTGTGGGTGTCTGAGGGTCCTAACATGCACTGGAGCCGTCAGAAAACAAGGATTTTCCTCACATTATACTGTATGAGGGCAGAGACATTAGAGTGACTGTGATACCCTCTTTGTACCTGTGAAGTTTGCTTTCGATAATAAAATCATAGCTATTATTTTGAAAGAATACAATAGAAATACATATATATGAATATAATAATATTTGATCATCTATATATGTACCAAGTACTATGCTAAACACTCTACTGGCAGTAGCTCCTTTAATCCTTAGAATAGCTGTAGGAGGCAGGCATTTTTATTATCCTGTTATATGAATAAAACTAAGGCACGGAGACATGAAATCATTTGCCCAGAGTCGCATAATGAGGAGCAGAAGAGCCAGGACTGCAAGGCCATCTGACCCCCAGGCCCGCAGGACTAACCCCTGTGTACAGCCTTTGAGTAGCTGCCTGGGCCGCTTACCCTGCCACTTCCCTGCCATGCCCTCTCTTGTGATGGCCTTTTTCAATCCAGACCACACTGCATCATTTCTCTCCTTTGCCAGCTGCTCACCATCCTTTCTGTAATTAAAATTTAGTCAATTTGAACAAAGCCCGGGACCTGACGATTCTGCCTAGTTTTCTCTGTCACCATGGCAACCAGATTCTTGGCTGAAACCTGATCCCCAGAGGTAAGGAAATGCAGGAAAGCAGGGAAGTGTGCTGAAGACTCTCTGAGCTGGGAAGTGGTTTCTTGGGGAGGGAGGTGGGAGAGGGGGTTGGGGGTTGGAAACCATGTTAGCCATTAAGTACCATCAAGGGCCTGCAAAAATGTTTAAGACCCGTCTAAAAAATTGTAGGGAAGTCCAAAGTAGGAAAAGAAAACGGTATCATTGGAATTAAAGAAGGTTTGATTAAATGCCTACCAAAATTATGTGCTAATTTCATGAATAAACTGGGAATTCATAAGACTTAATTACACCTAAAAACAATGAGGATTGCTTTCCTTTACAAAATCGTAGCCACTTGTAGATTGAATGTATTCCTTGTAGGCGAATTATTTCAGAAGCAGAATTATACAAGTTGTATCATATTTTTTTTTACAGTTAACATACTAACAAAACTTGCTCACCTTGGCTAGATACTAATACTTAATACAGATGTGGAAGCTTTTTAATATGTTTGATATGATGTGGGTGGAGCCTTCAAAAGGAAGAATGCTTTAAATTTCTTGGAATCATACAGATCGCCTTCACAAACCTTGCGAGAGTTCAGTGTAGCAAGAAATGTAGCCGGGATGCAAGAGGGGGCAGCCCTCAGCCCTGAGGTGGGAGGCCCAGGAGGGAAAATAGCATCCTTGAAGGAAATGGAATTATTTACCCAGCCAGCCTATCTCAGGGGAGAGTGACTGAATGTGTCCAATAGATTCCAGCTGCCCGGGATGGACACAGGCCAAGAGAAGCCTGCTTCCCATTTCCCCTTTGCTGGAGGAGACTGGGAGGCCTTTATTTTTAAAAGGAGAAGAAAGAGAGGGACTGCAACCATCCAGTGTTATTTTTCCCCTTCAGCGAGATGGGGAGTATGCCTTCCTTATCATTCAGGGCCAGCCAAGAGCTCATTTTGACTGGGAGGCATCAAAAATTCTCATCTGCTTTCTTATCAAAGTCCTGGGCTGGAGGGAGAACCAAACCCCTGTCTCCCCCACTTCAGGGCTGGCGCAGGGAGAGCTCTGTGGTTCAGTGATGAAACTGGCATGCAGAAGTTAATCAGGGAGCCGCCTCTGTCCTTTGTCTGGGCCACCTGTGCCTCTTGACGAGGCACACTGTGAACAAGGAGCTCCCGGGTTCTAGGCCCAGCCTTGATGGGACGCTCACAGTCTCAAGACCTCGGTTTTCACACCTGAAATGAGGATAATAATTCCTGCCACTTTTTCCTATCTGAGAAGTCGTAGGCTAGAGTGGGATAATGGATATGAAATCGCTGTAAGAGCTTTGCTACTCCCATGTGTGGCCCTAAGACCAGCTGAGAGCTTGTTAGAAATGCAGACAGACTCTCAGGCCTGGCCTGGACCTACGGAGTCAGAACCTGCATTTGAACAAGATCCCGGGGGATGTGTATGCAAATCAAAGATTGAGAAGCACCGATTTGAAAAACTCTGCAAATCTTATCTTGTGAAGTATCACTGGGTAATGATTTGTTGAATGTCTGGCTTCTTCTCTGTGAGCTCTGTGAGGTCAGGCCCCAACCTGGCTTGTTTCCCACCGGACCCCACTTTTTGGCACAGTGCCTGGCATATAGTAGGCACTCAATTAATGCTTCTTGCTTTAATTAATAAGCTTTATATCCTGTGTGACTGACCACAGAGAGGGGTAAGATTAGACAAGATTCTAAGCTTAGGCCCCAATGAGAGGTGCCCAGCCACCTGCCTTTGGCATCTGGAACAATGCCCAGCGGTTCTCGACTTGACCACACCAGGATCGCCAGGAGGCCTTGTTAAAAAGCAGACTGCAGGGCCCCACCCTCAGAGTTTCTCATTCTACAGGTCTGGGGCGGGAGGGAGAATTTGCATTTCTGCAAAGTTCCAGGTGAAGCCGATGCTGCCTGTCCAGAGACCCCACCTGGAGAACACGGCCTGGTACATTCATGCTGCCTAAGTGTCATCGTGCTTTAAATGCAGAACATGAGGCGTTCACCGTGACAAAAATATCAAATTGGCAGGAAAAGGCATTTTCAGACCAAGGGTTGTGGCTTCTATTTCAGGCCTGGGCATGCTTTCCAGGTGGCTGGGCAGCCTGAAATTGCGTGAGGACAGGAGTGCCATGGGGCCCGAGGATAGGATGTTGCTGGTGGCTACAAGGTTATAATTTGGGGCTTAAAAGTGTGATTCCAGGCCCTGGCTGCACATCAGGGTCACTTGTGTAACTCTTAATGGCTACAGTTTTTTCCTCCCCATTCCCAGACTTCTGAGTCACAGGGTGGGACCCGGATGTCTGCACTAATCAGATAGGTACTGTGGGTTATTGACCACCAGGCGGTACCAGCAACAACAGCCCGTTTCCTATGTGCCGGGCCGTGAGCTAAGTACTTGACATACATTATCTCATAAAGTTGTTATGATAGCCCATAAGGTAAGTATATTAGCTTTCTGCTTGCTGCTATAACAAATTACCACAAATTTAGTGGCTTAAAATAACACAAATGTATCATTACAGTTCTGAATGTTAGAATTCTGATGCAGGTCTCACTGGGCTAAAATCAAGAAGTTGGCAGGGCTGTATTCCTTCAGGGAGGCTCTAGGGAAGAATCCATTCCATGCCCTTTCCAGCTTCCAGAGGCTGGCCCTGTTCATGGTGTCCCCCAGCTCCAACCAGCAACACTGCATCTCTCTTCAGTAATCCCATTTCTCTTCTGCCTCCTGCTTCCACTTTTAAGGACTCTTTAGTTACACTGGGCCCACCTGGATTATCTGGAATAATCTTCCTATTTTCAGCTAATTAACAACCTTAACTCCATCTGCAACTTTAATTTCCCTTTGCCATGGAATCTAACGCGTTAACAAGTTCCAGGGATTAGGATGTGGACATGTCTAGAGGGCCATTCTTCCATCTACCACAGTAAGGCCTCCTAATCCCCCCATTTTGGAGACGAGAACAATTAGGTTTGGATAAATTGGGCATTTTTGTGAGTTCACACACCTAGAAGTGGCTGTCTTAGCCTGGGTTCCCCAAAAAGCAGAAGCTAACACAAAAATGTAAAGGTACATTCTTTATCGGGGAGTGTGATCCAGCCAGTGGAAGACACGGGGTGCCAAGCTGGGAAGGAGGGAGAGTTACAAAGACAGCCATCAGCTAGCCGTCACCTGGGGACAGACCATGGTGTGAGAAAGGGGGAAACTTCCACGTGGCAAGTTGCCTCCAGATTCTGCATTGCACCTGCCGAGCACCAAGCAGGTTTGCACTCGCTCTCCAACTGTGGTCTCAGAAGCCCCAGGTGGGCTGCTATCAGATTGCACCTGTGTGCAGCTGGTTGGCCCCCCACTTGGTACTGGTCACCAGCCCCCTAGAAGAGGCCAAAATAAGAGAAAGTGGAGGCTGAGAGACTCTGAATGGTGCCATAAGGGCATCATATTAAACCCAGATAGCTCCCTGTGACCCTGGACATCTGACTCCAGGTGGCATGTCTCAGCCCCACCACCACAAACAATGTGCTGCCACCTGCGATGATGGAGGTGCCATTCAGTTGGTGGCACTGATTGCCCTGATTTCCCTGAGAGGGGCAGCTCTGCTCCTGACATCACCCTCGGCAGTCAGGGGAATAACCCCTCTCGGGAACATTCTGGTGCCTGACAGCTCCTCATTCAGACACGTGCACGGGGGCCTTTCCCTGAGATTACTTCCCACCCGCCACCCCCCGGATTTGCCCAAGCCTGTGGGTAGTGGCTGAGGTCGGAGGAATCCTTCCCTGAGTGCTCCTCATGAGCAAACCACACCTACAGCTTCATGAACAGGCTCAACCATGTTGGAGGCCCATGTGGTGACAATGGTCAAAAACCATTGGAAACATAAACCTCTTGCTTTTCTGGTCATTTTTCCTGTAGATATAATTAAAGTATATACACAAAAACGACAAGGTTGTTTGTCTCAGTGTTGTTCATAATGAAAGGATGTCAGGAACAACCTAAATGTTTATATGATGGAGCCCCATCAGTTGGGAGACTCTGATATATATTGACAGGGAGACATGTCTATCACTCATTGTTTCATGCAAATGTTCCCCCTTTTTACCCTCTTGTTGCTGGTATGAATTTCCAATATTTGAATGGATTTTGCTTTTGTTATTAGGAAAAAGATGTCTACTTTTCTCTTAAAAATAAAACCATGATTCCATCACCACCAAGTCCTGTTGGTTTTATCTCCAGATTCCTGACTGTGCCCTGCCAGGCCTGAGGCTCTGGCCCCTGCCTCCCTCCTCAGCCCGTGGTCCCTCTCTCCCCCTTGCTGTCTTTCTCAGCTCAGGGACCTAGAGGTATCCAGCTCTTTCCTTGCCCAAGCCCTGCGCACGGGCTGTTTCCTCTGCTTGAAATGCCCCCTTACCTGTGAACATCCTCCCATCCTGGATGTCGCATCTTGGCAGTCACTTCTTCAGGGAGCTCCTCCTTGGCCCTCAGTCAAAAGTTTCTCCCTCTGCTGTTCCACGCAGTGCACCTGTTCCGTTTATCACCATCTGCTGTTATAGAGCACGGTGGTGGGATATCCACTGCAGCCTCAGCTCAGAGGGAAATTCTAGTTTGTTCTGTTTAATTCTACCTATTTCCCCATCTCCAGAGACACAGTTGGTTCAGAGGGACTTACAAAGTGCCTGGGACTCTTGACGAGGTGGGGAGCTGTTGAGTGCTTGTGTGTGTGTGTGTGTGTGTGTGCGTGGCGGGCTTGCACGCTCAGGGGCAGCACATCTGCTCCCTCCCCTGGTCCTCCCCACAGAAGGTGGCCGTTCCTTCTCCCCTGCCTCCCGGTTCTCGTTGCCACGTCGTCTTCTCACTGTCTCCTGTCTCTAGGCCTGGGCATACCTGGTCTCTGAGGGAGGAAACACAGTCTCTGCAATCTGCACGTATCCCAGAATCTCCCTGTTTCCTTTCGTCTTTATTTTTGCTTCCGTGTGTATTGACTGGGTGCACCAGTGAAAAGGAGGATAGGGACACAAACATAGAGAAAACGACCAGGTTAGTACTCGCCACATAATCCCACCCCAAATCTGTCTATTTGTGTGTACGGGTTTACCATTTGACATCCTGTATGGGGTTGAACTGTGTCCCCCAGCCCATTTCCATGTGCCCCAAATTCATGTCCACCCAGAACCTCAGAATGTAACCTTTTTTGGAAATAAGGTCTTTGCAGATGTATTAATAATTAGTTAAGATGAGATCCCACTGACTCAGGGTGGGCCCTAAATCCAATATGACTGCTGTATTTATAGAAGAGAAAAATTGGGACGCAGAAACACAGACACACAGGGAGAAGGCCAGGTGCAGACAGAGGCAGAGACTGGAGTGAGACCCGCACAAGCCAAGGAACGCGGAGGATTGGCAGCCACCACCAGGGGCTTGGAAGAGGCGGGATCGACTCTTCACTGGAGCTTCTGGAGGCAGCATGGCCTTGCTGACACCTTCACTTTGGACTTCTGGCCTCCAAAACTATAAGAAAAAGCAATTTCTGATGTTTGAAGCCACCTAGTTCATGGTTCCTTGTTATGGCAGCCATGGGAACCTGGTACACCCCCAATGAGACTTTGAGATCCTTGAGGGCAGGACTGTGTCTGTTTTGCTCAGTGTTGAATCCCGAGTGGCTACTGCTCCAACGGTCCTCAGTCAGTCTTTGTTGAAGGAGGGTAACTAATCCTGAGTAGGGCGGCTGAAGCAAAAGGGAGGAACAATGACGGAGTTGATCTGCTTGGTCTCACGCAGAAAAAACAGCAGCAAGAGAGTGAGACATCGAACTGGGCTCTCCCTTTCTGACCTTTCCAATCTCATCCTCAGATGCTGAAATGACTATTTTTGGTGAATACAAATCATAGCTGTGGCCAGTGTCTTCAGTCCAAGGCCACAAATGCACACGCTGAGCCAGGGTTACAGTCACAAGAGTTTATTTTTAAAGTAACCACGCCTGACCTTCAGTCTCAGAGGCCTATAGACTCACATTTTCCTGGTCGGGGCCACCCCAGGGTGGCCAGCAATCCTCAGCAGGGAAGAGCCCACACGGGCCGAAATGGAAAGGGCCCTCCGCCTTCCTCCCCCACCGCAGCTAAGGGATACCTTCCCCTCCCATCTGTCGCCTACACGCTGACCGCTTTCTGGCATGTTTAACACCCACAAATCACAAGCTGTTGCTCTTGGCTTGAAGCACCAGTTTCTTGAATTAAATTATAAGTGTGAGCGTGCTCTGGAGCCCGCAGGGTGTGGCCGCTGGGAGAACGCTCTTCAGCAAACACTCCTCTGACTCCTTGGTTTTCCCCACCAGGAGCAGGAAAGCATTCTTCGGAACTGCTGGATGTTTTTTTGTTTTTCCTGTTAATTGAGCCACAAGTAAGCAGCCATGTGCTGCCCACAGGTACAGCATTGGTTGCAAAGATCAGGATTCTCCTTCATCTCAGGGGCCTCTCCAGGTTCCTGCTTAAGAAAGAACACCTTATTCAAAGGTTCAGTCAGGATTTTAAAAAAAGAAAGAAAGAAAGAAAAATAGTGTTTACATGGTGGGACTTGGGGTAACCTTTTTTCAAAAACAATTTTCACAAACTGTATTTTTAAATTTAATCTTTACACCAATGAAGAATGACTCTGATACCTTCTAAACAAAAAAACAAACACACATGTTACCCATTTGTATCCGAGCTGGGCGTCCCTAGGAGCCTGAGCACTCGCCCCGCACCCACTATGGGAACTCCTGCACCTGTTGCCTTATGAAACAGCGAGCCGAAAACTCCACACATCTGATTCCCAAAAAATCACGGAGCAGTGCAGATTTTTACTGAAGGTTTCTAAGAGATGTGAGGAGGAGGTGTATACTACGTCACATAGCACAACCTTCTTTAAAATTGTCTTTATGCATGTTTTTACCTCCAAGTTTCACCCCTGGCAAAGGCTGCACCATCTCTCCCTCCTCATCCTCAACTTCCGTGCCCTCCTCCTCTCTCTTCTTGAACTTGTGGCTACACAGGCTCTGCTTCCAACTTTCTCATCTTTCCAGCCTCTTCTGCTTTATAAGACTCCTTCAGCTGGTGTCTCCTGCACCTTCTCTCACACAGAGTGATTTGGCCTTCTCTTAGCTTCTCTGATTGTCTTCTACCCATCACCTTGCACAACCCAGCAGATGAGCTTGCTGAACTAATAAGATGTTCTTCCTTCCTAGAAAGCATGTGGTTTCCCATCACAAGCAGAAACCTTTGGTATACATAAACAGCCACAGCTCTTCTTGACACAGATGATACCAGAGAGCTCTGAGCTGGCCCCAGTGATGTTAGAGAGCTTCTGAGAGGTGGTGAAGAGGGGATGGGAGACTTCCAGGACTTCAGTTGCAATCCTATAACAAGATCAAGGACTTACAAGAATCAATGCGAGCTCACCCCTGTGGAGATGCACAAGACACAGAGCTTAGAATGAGATGGGGGAAACATGGATGAGAAATCCATGGACGAACTGGTGGGGATGCACTGTGTGCTAAGTGCCCAGAATTCACAAGAGGGCAGGTGGGTACGGTCTGGAGAGGTCTCCAGAACCTTACCAAGATGCATATAGAAGGATGGGCCAAGTCTAACCAGGTGGAGGCGAGGGGAGAAGGTGTCCCACTGAGAAGGATCAGTGTGAACCAGACCTGGGGGTAGAAGGTAGGAAACAGAAAGGAGGGCCCCTGGAGGTGATGAATTTCCCTAACCACATACCTATACCAGTCCCATTCCTTTATTTTTATTTTTTACTTCAGAATATTACCGGGGTACAAATGCTTTGGTTACATATATTGCCTTTGCACCACCTGAATCAGAACTACAAGCGTGCCTAACCCCCAACAGCACACACCACACCCATTAGGTGTGAATTTACTCATCCCCCATCCCCTCTCAGTCCCATTGCTTTAAAGTTGAACTTGAATTACATCCCTCCTTCAACTTCTCTCGTTCTCAACTTTAGGGAGGCCTATGGTTTGGTGGACAGGCAGGCAGTCCTCCACTCACGAGGACTGAGGTTCCAAAGACTATTATTTAGGTTGGTTGACTGGATCTGGGTGTGCATTTTCCTGCAGACACGAAGTTGTACATGGTGATTAGCAAAGGCGTAGTAAGACTAAAATATGTGTCTGTTGGTGGTGGGAGCAAGGGTGGTGATCTGTTGATTAGTTTAACATGGTTGTGGTAGGTAGACCTTAAACAGGTAAGAAACTTCATGAATTATTTAAAAAGATCCTAGAAATGTCATGTTGTTGCCCTATAGAGATGTTGCCCTATAAAAAGAGACATAAAAGATTTCAGGAATTTTGCAGGGCTTTGCCCTAGAGGAATATGTGAATGTGTTAGTTCACATATCAACAGCTGCCTCACCTCAGGAGGGCATCTCACCCATCACTAGCATGGTGACGCTGTCTCAGACCTGTTGGCTTGCGCCTATCAAAGAGTGCCCACCTGACAGATGCCTGCAGCTAAAAGCCACTAGCCTAAGGGACATTTCCTGCTTCACTCCTGACTACCTGTCTGAATCCACAATAACTAGATAAAGAAATATAGAGCTACTATGTTTCCGTTTAGCCTTTCTGCTAAGTGATAATTTTATGTTAGGGCTTAGAAGTTTGTCTTACAAAGATTTTGTAACTGTTTGCTCATGTAGATAGAGTTAATTAAGGGATCTCTAGAAGCTTTTTGGGAAACTTTAAAACTAAATGAACTACCAGTTATTATGTAGATCTGTTACCCCTGGCAACCGATCGCTGTACCAATAAATACTGATGGGGGACTTCACTCGTGGCCTCACAGCTCACAGGAATGCTGGAGGTCCCCTGGATCCTCATCTCTATAAAACTGTACTTTCATCTCTGTGTCTTCTTTTATGTCTATATTCTCTATTTTCTAATTTTCTATATTTCCTTATCCCTTGCAACAGCCCCTGCCAAAGGGACCTGATTTTTGCTGGGAGCGTAGCTAACTCCCTGCATCATGTTTCTACAATATTCAGTGAGAAGTTGGTGGAAATGACCCCAGATGCTACACTAAGAGTTATGCTCTTAGACTATTCTAGAATTACTAACAGTGACCATGAGCCCCATATCCCCTGGAGTCCAGAACCAAATGCATGAGGCTTGTAGGGGGCTTCAGTCACACAGCAGTGGAGAACAGACCTGGTCGGGGGCTTCAGTGGATGGGGCTTGGGGGTGAGTCTAATGTCTTCAGGGCATGGACATTAGCTGAGGTCCAGGCAGCCATTAAGGTTGGATGGCTAATCTATGGGATGGGGCACGACAGTTAGAACCCAGGTGGGAGGGAATAAGCAAAGGCAGGCATGTAGCTGAGGCAGGAATCAAGGAATTTAGCTCATGCCCAGCATGATCTCCGACACCGCCTAGTGGATTTGGAAGCAACATCTGCTCTCCTAAGGAATGGTCTAGAAGAGCTTGGTATGGTGTTGGGCTCCACAAAGCTGGCAGAGATCCAGGAACAGACCTCAAGCTGTGTAGACAAGTTGACACAGAAGCTCAGTCCCCGGAGCTAAGCCAGTGTGACAGGGATCTAGACTGGCATGATTTGGATGGTTTGTATGTACCCAAAACCAACCAACCTACCTTCCTTCCTTCCTTCCTTCCTTCCTTCCTTCCTTCCTTCCTTCCTTCTTTCCTTTCTCCCTTCCTTCCTTTCTTCTCTCTCTTTCTTTCACTCATTTATTCATGCTATGAGCCAAGTTGTTTCGTAGGTGAAGAGGACACCATGGTGAATACAATTCCTACCCTCATGGGGCTTACAGTCTATGAGAAACAGACATATAGCAATGGTTAAATTCATAATATTACAACTATAATTGTGGACAGTGTTCCAAAGACAAACAGCATTGAACTGCACTAAGAGGAAAACTAGTCAGGTCTGGTGGGACGAGGGCTCAGCAAGGCTTCCCTGGGAAGTGCCACCTAAACTGAGACCTAACGGGTGAGAATTTAGCCAGACGGAGAGGAAGAAGGGTATAGGGAGAGAAAGAGTACTCTAGATAGCACCACTGCCAAGTCACCAAGGCAGGAATGAGGATGGCATGTTCTGGGAACTTGCTGGAGAGAGTGAGCAGAAGGGATGGGGTATGAGACAGCAGGAGCAGATCACTGGGAGCAAGGCTGGCGCAGCCCATGGTGGGCTGGGACTACCATTGCTTCCCAGGGGAGCTGAGTCCTTGAGGATTGATAATGACAATAACAACTACCTCTTATAAGGCACTTTCTGTATGTTACATGTCTCATGTTACATGTCTCATCTTACATGTCTCTATATGTCTCATGTTATTCAATCCTCACAAGCCCCCTAAGGGGTTAGTACAGTTATCTTCCCATTCTATAGATGAGAAAAGCAACGGTTAGAGAAATTGATGAACTTGTCTAAGGTCATACAGATGACAAGTGAAGGAATTCAAACATGATTCATGGCTTGCTTCCAAAGATCTTGTTCTGAAAACTTCACCCTACCATGTGCTGGCATGGGTAACTCTTGCTGAGAGGGGCTGGAGAGTCCGTCTCTGGTGCTTTAGCTCCTCTGACCCCTAAGAAGGGTGGGGAGGAGGAAGTGGGACAAGGCACAGGGCGCTGGTGGCTCTGGCAGTGGTAGCGTTTTATCGGGAGAACTCCCGCGGTGGCGGAGGCTGTGGGGCTGCACAGAGCTCGTGCGTCTGTATGAATCATTCCTAAGTTGAGGATTAGTCAGAGGCTGGCTGCATTGTTACGGAAGTAGTGGGCTGGCTGCGTACTCAACCTGAAGCTGCGAGGGCTGAATCTTTTCTCTCATGGTGACACTGTGAACCAGGGAAGGCAAGTCAATTTTGGGGGGTGAGTTTTAAGTGGAAAAGCATCTTCTCCCATGCTTGCAGCTAGCTTTGAGGACTGTGGAAGAACAATACAATTTAGAGAACTTACAAAGTCCTTGACCAGATAAGCCCAAAGCCAGGATGTCTCCCTAGCAGAAGAAACCTAGCACTCCATTCTGCAGGCTGTTCACACAATCACTAAGGAGCACCTGGAGAAGATTCGAGATGAGTCGGGGAGCGAATTTATGACAAAGATTACTCAGGGACTTTCTGGCAAGTTTCTATGCCTGCAATTCAGAGAGTAGTAGAATTGGAAAAACCTTAAGACTGGTGTTGGTGACACAGACATTAAAATGGCAAAAATAAGAACCATTGTAGAATTCAGGAAAAGTAAAATAACTGCCCCTCTTGGGGTAAACACTCCTACTTTATAGCCCTGGTGGTGTGTTCCCCTGTAATTTTCAGGGTGTTCGACTATGTGCTTGAGATGTTTCCCAGCTCAATTTGACCCTCATATTAGTAGTCTAGGTTTAATTGCTGTTCAAACACCAAGAGGCAGGACAGGGATGGAAAGTTTGATCTGGAAGGGACATCCATTTATTCACACAACCAAAATTCCTGAGAATGTATTAGTACCAGGCATTTCCTGAGGCTTGTACTCTCTAACAGTCCTTGGACTAGTTCAGCCCTTGTAGTTAAGGTTAGGAAGTCATCTTGCTCAAGGCCCACAGTTATTTCTGTGGCTGGCAGCAGTTGGGTCTCTTTCCTTGTTTGGGGGATGGTTAGTTCAGCAAGGGCTGAGTACAGAATATTGCAAAAGAGACCTCTGAGCATGCAGGAGGCTCTGCACCAGCTTCTGTAGCTGGAGTCTCAGCTTGAGAAGGCAGTGTGGCCAGTGGGAAGGGAGCTCCAGCTTTCCTGGGACAAATCCATTTCTTAGGTGTGACCTCGGACAAGGTCCTTACCCTGTCTTTGAGCTGAGCTTTCCTCGACTGGACAGTAGAAACAATCAGACCTTCCTTACTGGCTTGTCCTGAGGATTTCATGAAATAACAAGCAACAAGACTGAGGGAAAGTTTTCATGATCTTTTATATACTTTTTGGTATATTACAAGTTTTCCAAAACACATAGGTATCATAAATATTATCAGATTTTTTTATTAAAAAAAGAGAGGAGATTAGCATATCTAAGCTTTGACTTCTGTGCCTGGCACCCAGCAAGCCAACATGAACCCTAAATAGTAATCAGCAAGATGCTCCCCAGGGTGCAGACATGTCCAAGCAAGTCTGGGGGACTGCAGTGGCAGTGGCAGCCCACTATGGCTGTGTTTGCACAATGGTCTGAGTCTCCTCCCAGGAGAGAATTTGTGCCAACACAAGAGAATTGAATTTCCCAAGGTTGATCAAGGGCAGTGGATCAAAGCTGGAGGGGACAGGAGTTTCTGAGCACAGCCCTGTGTCTGCCACATAGACTGGCCTCTACTTCCCAGCCCTGCCCGGTGTCCTAGCCCCCGTGGACTCCCACCCGAGCTCTAGGGAAGCGAGTAAAAAAACCGGAAAAGCCATTTCTTAAAATCTCTGCTAGACTTTGAAAACTTTAGGCAGTCCAGCTTTTATAACCTTTTAACCTAATGTACATGAGAAGGACAAAGGGGACACCTGCTTCTTAGCTCTCAGGAGGTGTCCCCAGAGTCTGGAGAACTGGGAACCGGGAACTCAGAAGCCACCTTGGTGCAGGAGTCAGCAAGGCAGCCTTTATTGTAGGGAGAAAAACAGCAGCTACCTAGTACCCGAGGGATTGCCTCAGCACACCTGGGACATCTCACTGGGAACTACTTAGGAAATCTTGTTGGAGATCTCAGGGTGTTATGCATGGTCACTGGAGGCATAGATAGGACCGGGCTGGGCAGTGACAAGGTCTCCTGAGGGGATGTGGCCTGCTCTGTTGGCTGGCGGGTAAGCAAGTGAACCTGTCTTTGTTTTCCTCTATTGGTTTTCCTTGAGGGCCATGCCAACAAGTTACCTTTTAATGTGCTCAGAAAAAGCGAGATATCCCCTTCCTCTATCCTAGATATATATATATAAAATTCATTTTTAAAAATTGTGGTAAAATATCTATAACATAAAACTTTCCATTTTAATCATTTTTTGCTGAACAATTCAGTGGCATTAATTACATTGACTATATCGTGCAATAATCACTACTCTATTTCCAAAACTTTTTTTTATCACTCCAGATAATCTCTGTAACCATCAAACAATAACTCTTCACCCCCTCTCCCTCCAGCTCCTGATAACCTCTAATCTACTCTCTGTCACTATGAATTTGCCTATTTTAGCATTTCATATAAGTGAAATCATATAATATTTGTTGTCTTATTTCACTCAGTACAATGTTTTCAAGGTTCATCCTCCATGTTGTAGCATGTATTAGGAATTCATTCTTTTACATGGTACTACATCTTGTTCGTGGATATCCATTATATTCATCTGTTTATGGACACTTCGGTTGTTTCTACCTTTTTGCTATTGTGAATAATGCTGCTATGAATATTAGCATACAGGGAACTGTTTGAGTCCTTCCTTTCAATTCTTTTGGGCATATGTGGAGGACTGTAATTGCTGAATCATATGGTAATTCCATATGTAACTTTTTGAGAAACCATTAAACTGTTTTCCACAGTGGTTGCACCATTTTACATTCCTATTAACAATGTGCAAAGGTTCCAAATTCTCCATATTCTTGCCAACCGCTTGTTATTTTCTATTTTTTAAAAAATTATAACCATCCTTGTAGATGATGTGGTTTCTCATTGGGGTTTTGATTTGCATTTCCTTCATGACTAATGATGTTGAGCATCTTTTCATGTCTATTGGCCATTTGTGTATCTTCTTAGGGGAAGTATCTATTTAATCATTTCCTCATTTTTAAATTGGATTTTTTTTCTATTGTTGAGTTGTAGAAGTTCTTTATTTATTCTGGATATCAATCACTTATCAGATATGTGACAGGTAGATATTTTCTCCCATTCTGTAGGCTCTTTTCACTTGACAGTGTCCTTTGCAGCATGAAAAGTTCTTAATTTTGATGAGGTTCATTCATCTATTTTTTCATTCCATGTGTTTTTGGTGTCCTATCCATGAAATTGTTACCAAATCCAATGACAGGATGATTTCCCCCAATGTTTTCTCCTACGAGTTTTATCATGTTAGCTTTTTTTTTTTTTTTTAGTACAGACAGGGTCTCACTCTGTTGCCCAGACTAGAGTGCAGTGGTCAGATCATAGCTCACTGTAACCTCAAATTCCTGGGCTTAAGCAATCCTCCTGCCTCAACCTCCTGAGTAGCTGGGACTACATATGTGCGCCATCACGCCTGGCTAATTTTTAAAAAGAAAATTTTATAGAGACAGGGTCTCATTACATTGCCCAAGCCGATCTTGAGCTCCTTATCTCAAGTGATCCTCCCACTATGCTGGTATTACAGGTGTGAGACACCATGCCCAGCCAATAGTTTTAGCTCTTAAGTTTAGGTCTTTGATCCATTTTGAGTTAATTGTCATACATGGTGTAAGGTAAGAGTCTAACTGTCTTTTGTGTTGATCTCGTACCCTGCAACTTTGCTGAATTTGTTTATTAGTTTTAGTAGCTTTCTGTGGATTCTTTGGGATTTTCTATATATAGGATCATGTCATCTATAAACAGGGATAGTTTTACCATTTCCTTTTCAATTTAGATGCCTTTTATTTCTTTTTCTATCTAGTAGCTAGAACTTCCAGTGCAATGTTAATAGCAGCAGTGAAAGCAGGCATCCTTGGCTTAGTTCTGATCTTAGAAGGAAAGCTTTCAGTCTGTCACCATTCAGTGAGATGTTATCTGTGGGTTTTTCATAAATTCCCCTTATCATATTGACAAAGTTCCCCCCATTCCTAGTTTTCTGAATTTTTTTTTATCATAAAAGTATATTAGATTTTTTCCCTCCACTACTGCCTTTTGTGTTATTTGATTAATTTTTGGTAGTGAACTGTTTTGGTTCCCTTCTCATTTCCTTTTGTCTATATTCTCTAAATATTTTCTTTGCACTTACCGTGGGGATTACATTTAACATCCTAAATGTATAACAATCTAATTTGAATTTATACCAATATAACTTCAAAAATGTACAAAACTGCTCCGACATAGCCCCGCCCCCTCCCTTTATGTCACTGTTGTCAGAAATTATGTCTTTATATATAGTGTTCCCAATAACATAGAGTTATAATTATTTTTATGCATGTGTCTTTTAAATAATATAGAAATTAAAAGTGCAGTTACAAACCAAAAATACAAAAATGTTGGCTTTTATATGTACCCATGTATTTATCTTGACCAGAGATCTTTATTTCTCCATAATAGCTTCATAATGGCAATAGCTTAGTGTCCTTTCACTTCAACCTGAAGGACCCCCTGTAGCAATTCTTGCAGGGCTGGTGAGTGGTAACAAATTTCCTTATCTTTTACCGGTCCAAGGCGAAAGCTCGGGGTCTTCTCAGGTCTTTCCTAAGCATGCATCTTGCCCTGAGCATGTGTGTGGTTTTCTAGACTCCCCCATACACCCAGGTGATTTGAATGTCCTAATTTCCCGAAGAATTTGCCCCAACTTTTCTTCCTGGTCCTTAGGCAGTGTATTGGATACCTGTACTACAATCTTTTTTGCTAGACTTCTGTGAGTTGTCAGCCACCTTACAGTGTTTTTGAGAAATTCCTACCACTCTTATGGCCTAAGTAAGGGGAAGCTGAGACAAGTGTCTTGTGTGAGTCCCTCAGGTAGCCCCCAAACAGGTTAGAAAGACAAATGCAATAATCTGGGAGAAAGATCTGCTCTGCGCCTTCTGGAACTAGGGACCAGAGTTCCACACTGGGAACACGGGCTGCTGCCTCTCTGCCACGCTTGGTAGAAGGTGGGGTAAGGGCAGGTAAAAATGCCACAAAGCTTTCCTACCATTTGCAAGTGGCATTTTTCTTGATTCAGCATTCACGTGCTTTCTCTATACCTTGGCTGTTTCCCAGAGTTATGACAATGTTGGTTCTGACAGTTTCTGCTTGTTTTTTTGGTGTTTCTGTGTGGGGATGAGAGTTTGAAGCTACCTATTCTGCTATTTACTGACATTGCTTCCCAGCTATCCTTTTAATAGTGACCTTATTTTTTAACTCTAGACCGCTGTGGCCTGGGGAACTGGGTTATACACAATACCTGCTTTGACTGAATCCTAGAACTGGTGGATGATACCTGCTTGTTGTGGAGTAAGTTAAAAAGGTTATGAGAAATTACTCAGAGTCAAAAGAATCAGTCTCCACAGGCCATACTTTTACCTGTGCACAGTTGTAAATACTGTGGAAATGGCATCCACATTGCAATGGAAGGGTTGCTAAAGTTAGTCTTCATTTACAATTAAGAGTGAAGGGGCACTTACTAAAATGTTTGCTTGAATGTTCAAGAGTTCCAGTTGGTCCCCTAGATCTGCACTAGCAAATGGGTTTCACCCCCTAGGGTGGTGGCTGCCCAATGCCATGTGTGAAGGGTTACAGAGCCGCGCTCAGGCTCAGAAGATAAAAGTTCCATGGTCAATGGGTGTTGTTTGTCATGAGCACAGGGGGTGGGGGGTGACAGTGTGTATCTATTGCTGTGTGATGAATTATCCCAAAACTTAGTGGCTTAAAAACAATAAACATTTATTATCTCTTACAATTTCTATGGGTTAGGAGTATGGGAGTAATTTCATTGGGCAGTTTTGGTTTAGGGTCCCTTATGAAGCCACAGTCAAGATGTAAGCTGGGATTGCAATTATGTGAAGATGACTGGGGGTGGAGGATGTATCCCAAGATAGTTCACGCACATGACTGGCAAGGTGAACCTCTTGGCACGAGGTTCAGCTCTACTCCACCTGGGCTTCTCTCTAAGTCTGCTTACGTGTCCTTGCAACACAGTAGCTGGCTTCCACCAAAATAAGTAATCCAAGAGGGAACCAGGTAAAAGTTATAATTTTTGTGACCTAACCTCAGACTCACATTTCTGCCACATTCTATTTATTTGAAATGAGCCACTAAGTCCAACCACACTCAAGAGGAAAGGAATTAGCTACTACCTTTTGAAGGGAGGCATGTCAAAGAATTTATGGACATATTTAAAAATCACCAGAGAGCACCATGACAGGTGTTTACTGACCTACTTCAGAAAACCCAGTGGACTTCAACACAACCTGAGCAAAAATAAAAAAAATACCGACTGTTTTATTTTATTTTAAAAATTCATTAAAAATAAAGAGTCAAAAGTAGGGAATGTGTGTGTATGTGTGTGTGAGAGAGAGGGAGAGAGATGAAAAATGAGAGTTTCCTGGCTTCTTGGAGAATTATTCAAGAATAGCTTAAGGGAACTCCAATAACATAACAACTCTCTGCCCCAAAGAGTGCTGCATCTACAGTCTATCTTTTAGGATATTTGCAGAGAGAGGAAAGCATGAAAGGGGTCTGATTATGCCCTCTTCACTTCTTGTCTTTCCCTAAGAAGACTCTGCCATGGGGTTGGAATTTTAAATCCTGGGGAAAGCTCTACATTAAAAGCAGGTTATTTAAGCACAGTATCCTAGTTAGGTTAAGTCAATGCAAATGGTTCCCTTACAGAAATAGCCCTACTAGCCAATGCCACTGGCAAACAGAATTGCAATGTGAGAGGTACATATGCAAATGTGGACACCTGTATTCAGTATTCCTCACTTGGGCTCCAGAGAAAGACAGCTGCTCAAGCACAAAATGGTGATCCTGTGTTCTGAACATTTGGTCCTGAGAGTCATGTGGTCTGTGGTCTTCTAGCTTTAAAGTATGTCTTCTCTTATTTTAAGTAGAAGATTCCTCTTAGCAAAAGAGCGCTGTGTACTCTCCAAGGCTGGAAATGGTAGGTTTTCAGAGCTGACTGAAAATGTTGTATTGACAGCCCTTTGCCTGCTTAAAGCAGCAGGGTTGTTTACTTGGGCTGGAGCACAGCTTTGTTGAGGCAGAGAGTCGTGGTCCCATCATCAGGGTTGCCTAGCAACTGGTCTATGCCACACCGCAGAGTTTCAGAATGGGCTGGACAACAAGAACCCATTTTGGGGGATTTCCAGATGACAGCCTTTCTCCCACTCCATCGTATTGCTTCTAAAATCTGAGTTACATAGTAAGACGCAAGATTCGTTGTTCAGTGTCTCCCCGAATCCTCTTCTTTGAAAACTTAAAAAGAATATTGGTTGGTTGAGTATGTTTCTTTAGATACTACAGAGAACTGGTCACTCTAGATTACTGAAAATATCTAATTTTAGTTTGAGTCTTTTTCTCTCCAATTTGTTTAATGTGTTATTTAATACAATATTTAAAAGCATAGTCCTTAATTGAGTCTTATTGTGACTAGCTAGTGTAATACTCAGCAAAGTAGCTGAATGTGTACAACATTCATTCTATCAACAAAGAGAATGCATTTAAAAATTATACTTTGTCATTAGAAATGTTATTACTAAGGAAAGAAATCACATATAAGCATAAAGATACATTCTACTAAATAACAATTTGAAGAGTTTGGACATAATATAAAAATAAAAATGGACAATTACATTTATAATTTATTCATTTATTGTACAAATACTTAGGGACTGACTACTACATAGTCATGTGTTGCTTAAGGACATGGATATGTTCTGAGAAATGCATCATTAGGCGATTTCGTTGTTGTGCAAACATCATAGGGTATACTTACACAAACCTAGATGGTATAGCCTACCACACACCTAGGTTATAAGATATTAGCCTATTACTCCTAGTAATTACTCCTAATAATATTAGCATATTATTGTACTGAATACTGTAGAGAATTGTAACATGATGGCAAGTATCTGTGTATCTAAACATAGAAAAAGTACAGTAAAAAAAATGGTATAAAAGATAAGAAGTGGTTCACCTGTAAAGGGCACTTACCATGAATGGAGCTTGCAGGATTAGAAGCTGCTTTGAGTGAGTCAGCGAGTGAGTGAATGAGAAGGCATGCCCTAGGGCATTACTGTACGCTACCGCAGACTTTATAAACACTGTACGCTTATGATATACTAAATTTATTTAAACATGTTCTTCTTTGTTAATAAATTAACTTTAGATTATTGTAACATTTTTACTTTATAAACTTTTTCATTTTTTAAACGTTTTGACTCTTGTAATAACACAAACATATTTGTTGTACAAATATGTTGTACAAACATATTTTCTTTGTATTCTTATTCTACAAGCTTTTTTCTATTTTTAAATTTTAAAGTATTTTTCTTTTTAAGCTTTTTTTGTTAAAAACCAAGATGCAAACACACTCATTAGCCTAGGCCTACAAAGAATCAGGATCATCAAGACATCACTAGGTGATAAGAATTTTTCAGCTCTCTTATAATCTTACAGGACCATATGTGTGGTCCATCGTTGACCACAGTGTCATTAGGCAGAGCATGACTGTTCTAGACTTTGTAGCTAGAAAAGGTAACAAAACATTTGCTACCTACCTTCCTAAACCTTACAGTGTGTCGAGTGGGGGCATAATAAAGTAATCTCAAATGTTGTGGGGAAAAATATAATGAGCGTTTGGGAATCATAGCAGGTAGAGGGAAAAGTTAAGGTAAGGGGGAAAGAGTCTGCAGATGAGAATGTGCTTGAGGACAGGGTTCTCCGTGCTGGGGGGTGACGATGGGGCATGCAGTGCACTCCCTAGGGACTCCTGAAAACAGAGCTCACCTGCAACATACAGTCTCTCCCTACCAATAGAAGCTGGGCACAGGATGGTATCTTTGCAGTGTAAGATTGTGAACCTGTGTATCTTTGTGGGAAAATTGCTGTTGACAATTTTGCCCTGCTTTGCATTATTTATGATTTTTAAGAGCAGTATTGATTTTATTATACAAGGACTATTTTTCCTTGGAGGATTTGTTGATGTATGTTCCTTGCAGTTAAAGTCTCACTGTAGGCACTACTGATTTTTGTCACTTAATCCTTCTATCAAATGTTTTTACTTATTTGTTTTTAATTCTTGTTTGTTTATTCTGCAAAGGTCATTTCTTATTTTTTTTAAATGTCCTTTTTTTAAAATTTCAGAATATTATGGGGGTACAAACATTTCAGTTACATATAGTGCCTTTGCATGGCTCAAGTCAGAGCTGCAAGAGTGCCCAACCCCCAGACATTGTGCACTGTACCCATTAGGTGTGAATTTACGTCCCCTCCACACCCCTCCCGACGCCCAGTGAATGTTAGCTACTATGTATTATGTATTCAGGAACTCAATGTTAAGTGGATTTATGTTCAGATCAGATTGAAGGCTTGGGTTAAAAATTATATATATTTTCTATTTCAGTCTTTAGACACTCTTTGTGGTTAAATTCAAGATTAGCATGTTGATACCAATGTATGCCAATTTGGGTCTTTAACTAGAATATATACAAAGTAGATTATTGATCTTAAAAGATTGCCTTTATTGCCTCTTTAGGAGCATAAATAAAATCTTTCCAACTTGCTTTTTATAGTAACTTTGACAAAACCATGGATAGAAGATGTTGGACATAATCTTTTTTGCAATAATGACATATTCATTGCTGCTAATTGCAAAACTATGGCTAACGTTATCTAGTTAATTCAAACACCAGCCACGTTTGTTGGATATTTCTAACATTTGGGGGGAAGCCAGTAGTGCGTATTTATCTGGAATGTTGGGAATATTCAGTTCAAGAATCATTTCAAATCATAGTTGCTTATTTTATTTCCCATTAAGATGAGCTGGCTAATACTTAAATAGGGTGTGTGAGGAAGCACGGGCAGAGAAGAAAGGACAGGTGAAATAGATGTTATTTTTTTATTTTTTTGAGACAGAGTCTCTGTTGCCTAGGCTAGAGTGCCATGGTGTCAGCCTAGCTCACAGCAACCTCAAATTCCTAAGCTCAAGCAATCCTCCTGCCTCAGCCTCCTGAGTAGCTGGGACTACAGGCATGTGCCACCATGCCCAGCTAATTTTTCTATATATTTTAGTTGTCCAGATAATTTCCTTCTATTTTTAGTAGAGATGAGTTCTTGCTCTTGCTCAGGCTGGTCTCGAACTCCTGAGCTCAAACAATCTACCTGCCTTGGCCTCCCAGAGTGCTAGGATTACAGGTGTGAGCCACCGCGCCCAGCCGAAATAGATGTTATGTTGAAAGTGACACTGTTGGATCATTGATAAACTGTTTTGAATAAATCAAAATAAATAGGAATATTGAAAGTGAGAAGGAAAATGAAGGAGTTAAACCAGATAATCTTGAGAAAATCCAGCCTATCAATAAAATTGTATGATTTTATATTTAGAGATAAATTAACAGAGATGTTTTTTACCTAGGTGATTTAGCTGTTGTTCCTGTCTTTGTGTAAGGTTCAAATTTCACAATACAAGTGTGTTCTTGAGATCTGAGGTTTTCTCCAAAATGGATAATCATCATTGGTTTTCTAATGCAATGACAACAACATCAATAAATGAAGTTTAATTATTCATTGCTTTTCTTTGCCCTTAGCTTTGCTTTAAAAATGCTCAATTGTGAAACTGGGTATCACCCAAAAAGTGGTTATATCATATTCTTCCTTTAAAATTTGAATTATTTAAGGCATTATTTCTCTTCCAAAGATATTTCACTTATTCTCTTGCATGTTTATGTGCCAAGTGTTAGTAAATTGTTCTTATTAATTCACTGGGAAGGGAAATAGTTTCAGAATCCTCTAAAACTTGGATCTCTTTGGAGTTTGACAGGCCTGGCTCACATTATGTTACACGCACTTTGTACTTCCTACCGTATACTTTTTAGTTGGGCAAGGCACTTACCCTCATAAAGCCTTCGTCACTAATCTGTAAAATGAGAAGAAAGATGGTACCTGCCATATGAGACTGTTCTTAGGATTAAAGTCAAGGTGAGTGTTCAGTACAATTTCAAACATTTAGTAAGCCTCGGGGAAATCATAGCTATTATTGCAAATGTCATCACTAGCACTTATGTACTGAATTGTGTCACCCTCAAAATTTGTATGTTGAAGTCCTAACCCCCAATACCTCAGAATGTGACTGTATTTGGAGACAGGGCCTTTAAAGAGGTAATTAAGGTTGAATGACATCATAAGGGTGAGGCTCTAATCCCAAAAGACTGATGTCCTTAATAATAAGAGATTAGAACATAGACGCACACAGAAGAAAGACCCTGTGAAGATACAGAGAGAAGACAGCCATCTATAAGCCAAGGAGAGAGACCTCAAAAGAAATCAGCACTGCTGACACCTTGATCTTGGACTCTAGCCTTTAGAATTGTGAAAAACCGAATTTCTGTTGTTGAAGCCACCCAGGCTGTGGTACTCTGTTTTGAAAGCCCTAAAAAATTAATATAGTTAATTATACTACTGACAAAAAGAGTCTATTTCTAACTTACATGTTAAACAGTGTGAGATAAGGAATGTCTCTGAAAGGTACCGTGTTTGGTCTGTTTCTATCATTTTCTTGCATGGGGAAAAGAAATCAACTGCATGTTCTGTTCTCTGGCCCTAAACGGCCGTCTGTGGGATTTGGCTAACCCAAGTTAGGCCTTAGATGGAACACAGACACAAAGATCACGTGGCAGTTGTAACCAAGATGCCCCAGGGCATAATATCAACAGCGTAATGACTTAGCATTTGTTATGTCAATGCCGTGCCGGTTAGAGCAGTGAGTCTAGGCTAAGCCAGGCAGAGCTGAATCAGAGAGTGAGCTCATATTTAAACATCACTCGGGTTACAACGGTTTCTGTTTTTTCTCCAAGCAGAGCTAAAGATGTTGTTTGTTCATTTAGTGTTATTATGGGAACAAAAATCATTAAACACTATAGATTTCATTTTCCTTAGACCAGATGGAATCATGATTTCACTGGAGCTGGGATAATAATGCCCACGTGAATTGCTGATCGCTCTGGGCAGACAACGCCGCTGAACCCCACGTGACTCTTTTTCCTTCTCCTCAGCAATTTGCACTCTTTTTCTTTCCTGCTTCCAAGCCCATCCTTGCTGGCTGTTCGTCTGCCCTTTGCCCTACTTTCTTTCCTTCTGGAAGGCCAGTGTGGGCCAGGCGGGGGGGACACAGACAACCCTGACAGCGACGGGATCCAGGCCACTTGCATCGGATTGTCCTGCTTTCACTCGGCCCCGGCGCACCCACTCTGGGGACAGGAGGCAAGGACCACCCCCAGAAGTTTCTGCAGCCATAGAAGCCCTGAAGTCTCCTTTGCCGATTAGTAGCAACTTGTCCGTTGTTATGGGAGGGAAAAAACAAGACCTAAGTCATCAAAACAACTGTCCCTGGATGTTCAGGACATTGGCTCTCGAAAAGTGAGTCCGAGGTTCACGTTTGTAAATTGGAGAGGGTAAAGGGCAGCATTTGCTGCATCTCCATGGGCATTTCAGCAGAGCTGTGCGAGGGCAGGGTGCACACTGAGAGGAAATGCCTCCTTAGACGTCGCGTCCTAGGTGCCTCGCTGGCTTCTGCTTGCTCTGTGACTTGTCCTGCTACCACTCCCCACGGTTGGCCATAGTGACAGGGAGCAGCTGACAAAGGAGTGTGGTTTGCAGAGTCCCAGACCCAGCACCCTGGAGCAGAGAGGGGTCAGTGCTGAGAAACCAGAGCGTACAGCCTGCACGGTCCGCTTAGACCCTGCCACTTCCTTTCAACCACACGTCCATCCCAGGAGGTAGGGAAGGTGCTGTCAGCTCCATCACTCAGGAGAGTGACTTGTGGGGTCTTAGGGGTAGAACTGGGGCTGGACTCCAAGTCTTCTGAGTGTCACGATGCTCCCCTACCCCTCAGATCACACCAAGGAGGCGGCTACCCACTCAGCTGAGCCGTAGCCTGGCCTGGTCCCCTCTCTCAGTCAAGAGTGTCGTGGGGAGTGCCACACCTTTACCAAGCCCCACCTGCACGGACAGCCTCAGTGAATCCTATGTGCATTTCCCCTTGTATCCCACAACAGTTTCATTCCGGAGAACTTTTATTGTTGCTGGATATCTGAAGGCTGCTCGAAATGTCCCATGCATTGAATTTTCCAGAGAATAGGTTAGCAGGAAGTCCTTTATTTCTGCTCTTGAATCTCTCCGGCACAATGGACTGCTTTGACTTTTGTTTCCTGCTGTATCTTACGCCCAGAGATGGAAGTGCAATGAGGACAGGTTGGAGGGTACAAATCCCAAACCCAGATTTTTCCCAACTGAAAAGGGCCAAGCCTAGAAATTGTGCCCAGCGCCCTGGTGGCCGCTATGATTTGCCTGCCTTTGCCTACCTTTGCTTTGTAGAAGTGGCTTGACCTGGTGGAAGCTGCAAATTAGAACCATACAAGTTGACCTTGGGCCTGTTAGGTGACTATGCATTGATTTTACACTTTGTGCCACAACCTCTTCTATCTTGGCCTGCCTGTCTCCAGCTTACACAATCAGGCACATTCCTGAGTACTGGGGGTTGGCCGGGGCAGTGGTGTTGGGGAAAGAAAATGAAGAAAACCAAGGGGTTTTGTGCTGAGTCTCCCAATCCGTGTGCCAGTGTTCTTGAGCAACTGTTAGAGAAGCCAAGTGCAGGCGACAGGCAATCTGTGGTGCTTGGAATTCCCCTAGAGGTTCCCATGGAGACTCCCTGGAGAGAGCTGCTCTCTGCAGCCTGGGAAGGAGTGGGAAGAGCTTGGTAACCGAGGGAATATAGTCTTGGAGATGGCTGTGTTGGGACTGGGACAGGTGACCCTAGCCTGCCTTGTTGGGGATGGACCTTGGTACGAAAAGCTGTTACTTAACAAGTCTGCTGAGAGGAGCATATTTGTGGTACCCTCTCTCTAGACAAGATGTAAACTTCCCTGGGAAGGCCTGGGGACCCTGAGAGGGGGAAGGGTGTGCTCCAGAAGTGTGATCTCCCAGTGCCATTTCCAGCCACTCTCTGTGGGGACTGCTGGGTCCAAGCTGGAGGTGGCAGAGAAGCCTAAGGGTGCGGGTGAGTCTGCCAAGGTTCTCCTTCAGGCCCTGACATCGTCTAGCTGTGGTTGACATCCTGGCTTCAGTCCCAGACACAGGCCCCCCAGAGCCCTAGAGAGCCACCACCCTGATCCACCCATGCCTGGGGTGAAGTGCTTGGACTAGTGGCAGGAATATTGCCATCCAGATACCCTTTGAGCCTATTCATTCATTCATTCATCCATCCAAATAGAGTTACTGAGACCTACTATGTGTTAGGTCGGATGCCAGGCCCTGGGGACAGAGGTGTCTCTGTCTCTGCAAAGTCTCTGCTAGGCCCACAGTAGAGAGCAAAAGCAAGTTTGAGCAATTATAGTCCAGTGTGGCAGGTGCTGCAATGGAATCTGGTCCACATGCTGTGGGATGTGTTAGAGAGGATCGGCTCCTCATTCAGTCACACAAACTCAGGGAAAGCTTCCTAGAAGTAACAGTGAGGCTGAGACTGTGGGCCTGGTTTAAACCAGGACTTCTGCTTGGCCTGTCTGTGCAGCCTACCCCTGTCTTCTGTGCAGCCTGGCTGTGCACATGTGCCACTCGGCCTCTTTCCTCTGCTGACGCCCATCCCTGTCTACCCCGCACACACACATAAAACCTCTTTTACTTCTAAATCTTTATTGAGTGTTGACTCTGTGGCAGGCACTGAGCTAGAAGCTTTATGAAGATGACCTCATAGCAACCCTAGGAGATAATGGACTCAGACCACCTGGGTTCAAATCCCTGCTCAGTACTGCAAGCCATGAGATCTGGGGCAAATTAGTAAACCTCCCTGTGCCTCAGTTTCCCTAACTATACACAGAGCCTAATGATAGTGAGTGATGGTGTGAGGTCTAAATGGGTTAATATATGCACAGTGCTTGAACAACATCAGGGATGTATTCAGAGCTGCGTAAGCGTTAGCTGCTGATATTGTGGTGGCGCCTCCATTTTTTTGATGAGGAAGTTGAAGTTCGGAGAAGTTAGCCATCTGTCTAAAGTCACACAGCTGGTAACTGTCAGAGGCAGGATTTGACGGCAGGGCTTCTGACTTCATGTCCAAAGTGCCCTTTCCATGACACCGCAGCTGCGTCTGCTCTATGTTGCCTCTGACACCATCTCTGGTTTAGAGCTGCACCTGCCCCTGCGGCCAAGGTCGTGATTTCACTTCTTCAGCTGTGTCCCACCAACCTGCTGCAGCAGCTGAGCCCGGTCTGGCCCACTACAGCCCACATCTGAGTCCTGGAGCACACAGGAGTTTGAGCCCCGCTTGCTTGCTCAGGCTGGCTGTGCTTGCGCAGAGGGGAGCGGGCCACCTAGCAAGGCTAAGGAGGGAAGGGGCATCAATAAGGCCACCGAGGAAGCTGGGTGCTAAAAATGAGAGCTGCAAGGTGAATCATAGCGGAGGAACAGGGTGGGACCAGAGGACAGCAGCCAGGTGAGTGAGGCTGGCAAAGAAAGGCTTCAAATAAAGGTAAACCTGGGCATTTTGGGGGCTTTTTAGTGTGACTGTTTATAACAATGACTAAGGCCCTGAGCACTGATTTCAAATGGAAATTCCTACAGCTGTTCTAAAAGTTCTCCTAACAACTCTCTAGGTCTCTGTCCTATAGTCCTTTTGGCCGTTTGGCAGGAAAAGTGGCTGCCCAAAGGTGGGACTGACCAGGGGACTCAGAAATTGGAGACTGGGGACTCCAAATTCTGTTCTCTCCCCTTGACCTTGGGAGAGATGCTTGTCTTTTTAGAGTCTGTTTCCTCATCTGGAAACTAAGGGAAATTTTGCAGACTTCCTCCGAGGGGTATTTTAAGTGGTAGTCGTAGCCCGTTTTCCAAGTACAAAATGTTAGATATACGGAAAGAGAGTTGACATTTCAGGAAATGTGCAGCTCAGATGTTTTCAAATCCACTATTATTTCCATCTAGAGGCATTTTCTTAAAGAGAGGGGAGGTGGGTCCCAGAGGATTCAATACTGTATTCCTCTACTCCTGAAATACAAGAATCAAAGTTCTTCTTTATTTATTCAAGTTTCATTTGAGACATGTCAGTCGATTTTCCTTCAACCGGACCACTGAACCTACACCCAGCAATGAGAACCAGCTGGCCAAATAAATAGTTGCGTATGGAAAAGAAGCAGGAAACGCCCTTCCAAAACTAATAATATTAACAAACTTCCAAGAGACACATAATCCATAATTAATGACAATTTGGAAAAAAAGAAAAGACAAAAACTTGGAATTTGAAATATGACTCTGAGAACAGCCCAGTGGTTTTTTTTTTTTTTTCCTCAGAATCCATCCACCCTTTTTTCTGGCCTGTTTTCCTTCTGACAGCCACATTTATTCAAGTTCTTTCTGTAAATGTCTGTAGTCTGCAGATTTCAATCCTGGGACTCAATACTTCTTGCCTGAACTCCCAGAGTGGCCAGTCAACAGGGGCTTATTAAAAACCTCAGTAAGTCATGTGACCAGACATAACTGATTCTAGCTAAACCCACAGGAAGGATGGCCTTGCTCTCAGAAACCAAATCTTTGGCAAGGCTGCCTTTGGGGTCAGATTCAGTGACATTGGACTGGATGCCAGGGTGGACCCCAATCAATCTACCTAGGCCCAGACTGGAGCGGGCCACAGATGCCTGGGGAATGGGCTTGGCCTCTTGGATCCACTCCTTAAGAGAAGACCCTGGCCTAAATCTCAGGGGCACCCCACTTCTAACGCAGCCCGTATAATGCTGAAATTCAAGTGCCATTCACCACACTTTCCAGACTATCATATCATTCTCACTCTTCCTCTCCAGTATGCTTGTGATAAAAATGGCTAGTTGATCCCTGAAAGTCATGATCTCCTTGACTTTTTGATCTCCAGAATATAAGCTTACTGTTGAGAAGCAGCTGACGAACCAGGGACTTCATTTCCCAACCCTTTATCGCACCCCTTGTCCTTAATTCTGGCCAGTGAAGTATGGGCCTGAGTGATGTGTTACTTTTTAGATGAGGTGATTAAGTACCCTGTGTGTCTTCTCTCATTCTGTTTCCCACCTTGTATCACGAAGGGGCACAGGCCTGGATCCCTGAGTCACTGTGTGGAGGAGGAACCCAGGAGACCTGCCTGACCACGAATGTCTGCTTAGAGTTTGTATGAGCAGGAAATAAACTTTTGTGTTCAGTTGTCAATACAGTGTGGTTGTTTGTTGCAGTTGACCTATGTTGATTAAGATAGCGCCCATGCAGCATTTCCTAAGCGGTGTGTCTTGTGATAGTGGTATTTCCCCAGCTCCTATCTTTCTCTGTGCAGAGAGCATGGGCCCTGCCCACGTGCCCTGTGGCCTTGTCTGGGCCTCTGTATACCTCCTTCTCCACCCTCCCAAATGGAGTCTGTCTTTGTGAGGAGGCAGGAGAGTATGAGTAGAAGTTAAAAGTGTGGTTTCTGAGTCAGACTGCCCAGGTTCAAATCCTAACTCTACCACTTATTAACATGTGAGGCCTTGAGCAAATGGTTTAACTTCTCTGAGCTTTCAATTCTCTCTCTGAAACAGAGGGAGGCTACCTTGCAGAGTTGTTATGAGAAATAATTGGAACATTTTTGTGTAAAGTACCTGGCACACAATCAACACAGTAAATGTTAATGTTATTATAGTTATTTGGTGAGCCTGATTCAGCATAATAGATGTGAGCACTGACTACGACCAACTCTTTCCTGTCTTCTCTTCATGTCAATAATACCCACCAATCACTCACATCAATTTTCTTTCATAGGTGTTGGGATTTCTCCATCCAAGTGCTAACCTGGCCTGACCCTGCTTAGCTTTCGAGATCAGACAAGATCAGGCACATTCTGGGTGGTGTGGCCATAGACAGGTGATGGGGTTTCTTCTACCTTTGTCACACAGATGCCACTCATCTTCCATGTTTTTACCTGAGGTGCTACAACAAATTTAGAAATTTATAAGTATTTTTTAGAATGAAAAAGTAGGTGGATTCTCAGATGAGAAGAAGAAGAAGAAGAAGAAAGAAAGAAGGAAGGGAGGTGGGTTCAAAGGAAGTAGACCCAGATATGTGTTGGATGAACATGTATCTGCTTCAGTCGCTATCTGGCCCTCCTGTCCTGATAGGTAAGTGCTGCCCTCCTACCTCCTTGCGGTGTTCTGTGTCACCAGCCCAGCTCTTGGGAGCCCTGGTAACACAGGAAGCGGAGGGGTAGAGGGATAAGAAGCACTCAGACTAGTGTCGGAGGTTTCCCCCAAGATTTCAGAAGAAAGGGAAGCTAGAGCATTTGTGGGGTAAGAAAGAAGCAGACGGAAGAGAGGGAGGGCTGTGAGCTGTATTGCCCGACACCCATCTCCTTTAGGAAGGTCAAGAACTATGAATAAAGGGCTTGAGTTACCTTGAATTGCTTTTTGGTGGCTAGACTCTTTCATGTATCCTGGTCTTACTCTGAGACTGGACTGTATGGGCACAGCCTCATCAGGGTCATAATACATGTTTGCATAGATTGACATCCATCCAATAATCAGATGAAAAAATGTATTTAAAAAAATCAAATGAGCGCTTGCAGCATTTGTACAGCTAAGGGATGGGATGAGGGGTGCATTGGGTGCAACAGGTGCAGCAGAGCAGTGAGAAAGGCTGGAGGGTCCAAGGTGGGGTAGCAGCTGCACACCTTGCTCTTGGTTCTCTGAGTACTGACCGGGCAAATGCCAGTGCAGACAGCATGCGACAGACATTCCTGGCCCCACGGACACTCAGAGCGTTCCCTTCCCGACACCATGAATAAACCAGCACTGTCATATGAACGTCTCGGCTGGTGGCATCAGAGCCATGACTGTCGGCCCCGTTTCAGGTGAGTTCACAGCCTACGAGATTTGAAGCCCTGATTGAACCTTTCTCCGTGGCCCATTTATTATATAAGTGGCTCCTCAATCACAATTCCTCCTCCATTGGGACTCTCATGGGGTTGGGCCCAGGAGGGATTTATTATACAGCCCATCTCCCTCACTTCAGAGAGGAGGGAACTTGGAGTCCTGTGGCTTCTCCTCCTCTCACACACGCTTTGCTAACTGAGAAGGTAACAGAAGCTGGACACGGTTGGTGTGCCAGAGGGGCTGGCATTTCCCCGGGCGTTAGGAGTGAAAGAGAAACATGCCCACTGTGGCCCCTGGGTGCTGAGACTTCACAGCTGTGGGCTGGATGGCCTGGAAAGTGGGCTCCCTCCCTCTAGCCTGGTCTGAGTTGCCCAGGAGTGGAGGGCATCAGGTGGCCATCAGGATGCAGGTGCCATGCAGGTGCCACCGTGTTCCCTGTGTCATGACCTGCCAGGAGCTTCCTGGGAAACACTGAGCTGATACTCAGCAACCCTGGGCTTGAGAGATCAAAGTGACACACATTTCATAATAGGGTCCTGTGGCTGAAGTCTTCATTCTCTAGTGAAATGCAAATGTCCTTGAACAAGAGGTGGGAAAATGGAAAACTGGATCCTAGTACCAGTGCTGCTGCAGGTTCCTGTGAGGCCGTGGGCAGCATTCTCAAACTCTTGCGCCTCAGCCTGTGGGTCACAGGATGCTATCTCTGAGGGACCTTCAAGTGCCAGGGTTCCAAGGGAAAGAGCTAAGAGGGAGTAACCGCTCGTGCTTTCCCGTGCTCCTTTTCCAGAGAGCAGCTGAGGGGCAGGGCGTGTGGGGAGAGAGACTGTGGGCCCTGAGAGGGAACTTCACAGTCTGCCTTGGGGCTGCCCAGCACGGAAGTCAGTGCTCAGAGTCCACCGTGCTGCCAGTCTGGACAACTACGTCTTGAGCCCTTACGAGGGGGCAGCTCTGTTCCCAGAGACGTGACACCCAGAATCCAGATCCCTTGTGAGGAAACTGAAGAGATGGTTCTGGGATAGCTCCTCTCCCCTGCATGAGGCAAAGGACAAGCTGGCTTTAAAGAAGAGGTACCCGCTGGGCGCGTGATCATCCTTCAATCACTAAGCAATTTTCCCCACAGGTTTTATGCCATGAACATTCTTGCCAGTTTTCTCCAATAAAAGATGAGATGGTTTCGCCTTTTGGTTCATTTGTTTGACTTCTGAGGGCCCACTTCTGTTGTTTTCTCCCCACAAAAGCACTTTTTAATCGAGGCAAAGAGAAGTCTGGCTAAAAGGATTATAGCTCCAGGCAGTCAACACTCAATTGTTAGTGGCACGATGTTGACTGTAGATTTTGCTTCTCCTTGTCAGCAAAGGATATTCAGGCTGTATTGTCCCCAGCTGAGCAAAAAAAAGGGCAAAGAAAACTGGAAGAATCTTCTACCCTATCAGCACTTCTCTCAGACCCAACATCAAGCTAGACAGGCCCTTGCTGGTCAGTCTGCAGGTTGCTGTCCCACGGCTGAGGGACACAGGCCATACTACATTTGCAAGGAAAACGAGGCAGGAAAAACAGGTGTGGGTCACTTGGGAAGCACAGGCATCCACAGCTTCAAAACTCATCGTTGAAGGGGTAATCCTTGTGGGAGGCACAATTCAGTTCGCCCTCCAGTTCCTGTTGTGGCTGAGAAAGGTGGTCATATCATCGCTGCTCGGTTCAGAGTCAAAGACCTTAAAGTTCTTAGCGATGTGTTCAGTGTCACAGACATGGGCATCACCACCAAGTTTCTCTGCAGGGGGAACCAGATCAGAACCTGGGCTGGAGTTTTATTATGCTTGGCTGCGATCACCTTGATCCTGGGATCCTCAGGAGTCCTCGTGCTTGGCCCAGGGCTTGTCAGGAGAGCCAAGGGGACAGTAGGCAGTCACGACAATGCCTTTAGACTGTTGGTGCTCGATTCACTTCTGAGTTAGGTACGGATGGCACTCGATCTGGTTAATTGCCAGCTTATACCGTGTTTCTCCGAAAATAAGACTTACCCATAAAATAAGCCCTAGCAGGATTTCTAACCATTTGCACAATATAAGCCCTACCCTGAAAATAAGACCTAGTGATGGACGTGGCTACGCAGCGTGTCTGCACAACCCATGCATTTCGTCGTGGAGCGGTAAAGAAGACGAGCAGATCTTCTCATCTGCCCCATCGTGACAGCTACCATCCCAGAGGTGACCAGAAAGGTGCGGGCATCCCCACCAACAAGGTCGGTTCCTCTGTCAGGTCCCGGCCATCCTGTGCATGCTGCAAGCTGAGGCTTTGAGGGGAAAATAGCACATCCCCTGAAAATAAGCCCTAGGGTGTCTTCTTGAGGAAAAATAAATATAAGACCCTGTCTTATTTTCGGGGAAACACAGTACTATTGCTGCCTTCTCAGACACTCTGAGCCCCAAACCTGCTCGCCACGGCAGCATCAGGAGTCCCAGCCTGACCCTCAGCAGTTCCCCTGCTCAAGCCTTGTCCCGCCACACATTTCTTTCCCCCCTGTTAGGTCCAGACCTCCCATATGTTCCTCTCGAGTTTAACTTCTCACACTGCCAAGACAACAGCCACCTGTGGGAAATGGATTGGTGAAGAAGTGGTTCTGTAAACCCTGTGTGACCCCCTGGGTCGCCCTCAGCCTGGTGTCAAAGAGCCAGCCTGTCATGCAGGAAGCACTGATGGAGTACTTGATTCCGGAGTGAGAGGCCACGTGCCCCTTCCAGATGGCAGCCCCCATGGAACCTGCTTTGGGGGTTTCCACTCAGGTGCCAAATACCTGATTGTCCTCCCATTCACAGAGCCTTGCTGTCTTCCTGTTGAGATAACTCACCACTAGCCCATGACAGAACCCAAAGTAAAGCCCAGTTAGGTCATTTCTGCTTGTCTCCAGTGAGAAGTATTTCTAGAACGTAAACCCTATGAGGACAAGGAAGTGTTCACTGATGTAGCCACCCAGTGTCCAGAGACATTCCTGGCACATAATATGGTTCTCAATAAATCACTGTTGAATAAATTATGAATAAATGTAGGAACATATTGAAACTGCAATCTTTCTGCCCAATAGCGGTTCTGAAACATACTGTGGTAGGAATGAACAACATGACTTTGGAAATTTGCTATGCTTTAAGAGTTTCACAAAAACATACACAGAATTTCTATCCATTTGTTCTAGAAGCCTATAACCATGAAGGGGGAGGCCCAATGTAAGGCTTTAGTGGAGAAGAATGGGTTATCTCTGTTTGATATTTTTGGTACCCCTGATAATTAAAATTTATGGACACTTGATACATTTTTATTCTAGGCAGCCCTGCAAAATCTCTACTATCTGCAAAGCCCCATGTTTAAAAAAAATGAAGAGGCAACCATGTATATTGGCATCTTTAGTTTTAAGCCTGCTTGAAACTGGTCTTTAATGCCTGTATTCATTAAACACAAGCGTCCTGATGACATCACCCTCTTGCAGTGGCCTTTGGGAGATAGTGGAAAGTCTCATGTCACATACATTTTTAGTCTGTGGCTGACACCATGTTAAAGCTTTTGCATGTGTCACATCATTTATCCTTCAAGGACCTTGAAAGATGTAAGTCATATAACAATCTGCATTTGGCAGATGAAGACCGTGAGGCATAGAGAAGTTGAGTTACTTGCTAGTGGATGGTGAAGTCAAGATTGCAACCCAGCCCAGCTGACACCAGAGACTGCAGTCTGAGTCTTTGGCAACTGGTAGACCAGAGGGTTTCTGGGGCCTCTCTAGTGTCTATGTACAGGAGAAGATGCTCGGAGATGACTGTCATCCCAAATATCCAGTCCACACATGAGTCACACAGCACCTGCCAGAGGCCCAGTGAGAGGTACTGTGAGACTTAAACAACCTCGGTGACAGTCACTGCTCCTAGGATGCGATTCTCCAGCCTTAGACTCTGGCATGCCCCATCCACACAAAGGCAACTTTTTAAAACCAAATATCTCTGGAAAATTCTCTGTGTACTCATTCAACAGAATGCAAAGCCTTCATTTCCTATCTTACCTTTTAGGTTAAATATTCTGTGCCTTCTAAGCTTGCTGTAAGCACATGGAATCCACTTTTGGAGTTTCTTTGATGGAAAAGTTTCTCTGGATTACCAACTGATCTCAGTGGCAAAAATATGACAGTAACATTATTTGCTTTAATTTGCCAACACCAAAAACTTTGCCACCAGTTACTTCAACCATTTCAGGCTTATCTTCAGTTTGCTTAGGAAAGTTTGCCTGAATGGATTAAACTTTGGTGGGAAGTGGAGTGGTGTTGGGGGGAAGAGTTGGATTTCTCCCTCTATTTTCCAATCCCTTCTCCCCTTTAGCCATTACAGTGAGAATGAAATGTATAGACTGTTTTAAAGATAACAGATAGGTACTCAGTCATAGAGCTCTTTTTATAATTAACTGTGAATAAATGTTTTTTTCAGATGCTTCAAATATATTAGTATGTTTGTGGATAAACTTTTTGTCATTGTTCTGAGGCTTGGGTATAACTTGGACTTTGTGGACATTAAGTCAGCGGATGGAGGCTCCTGTCTGAAAATCTCTCATCTTTACTTCCTTCTTGTTTCACAAGGTTGACATTTATAAAAAGTTCCCTTCGTAAGACAATATACTGAGAGCATCCCCCAGGAGGGAAGCTTCTATATTGAATCTCTTGGCCTGATCTACTTGTGTTCTATCCTGTTATCCAAAGTCAAAGCTAAAAATATAAACCTGAGGTCATAGCCAACAACAGGGTAAAACAACCCAAAAACCATTAAAACCATTTCTGCTTCTTTGCCAGAACAGGAAGTCATCCCCCAATAGAGGATGTTAATGCCCAAGTCATAGAAAGGCCATGAAAAGGTAACCCAGCACAGTTGAGACAGTTGTTTTTGGAGGTGGAGGGATCACTTCCCACCCTCAAAACCGGCTGCCAAGCAGGGGACCTGATTAAATGCCCAGCAGTGGAAATGTGCCAAGTGTTCCCAAGGAGGGGCTTTCTCACTGTATGGGACTCCCCTGGGAAACCAGATCTTAAGCCCCTGATTACTTGGCCATGTCCACGATGTAGTATTTTTCCTGAAGTTGGAAAACAACTGAAGACAACAGGCAAGTCTTTCTTGCTCGTCTAATTTCCTTATTTTGGTTTCTTGACCACTTTTTTGAAAACTGGGAAAAGCACCAGCCCTCTCTTACAGGGCTGGGGCCTACAATTTGGTTTCAGTTTGATTTATCCCAGTATCTAACCCAGTGTGTAGTTCAACTGAGAATTTTATAAACACTCTTCGATGCTAACGATATGCATCTCACAATCTAGAAATCTGGACACAATGTTAAACAAACATTATACACCGCAAAAAACAGTTGTATCTGCTTGTGGTTATTTTAGCCCCAGTAGTTTCTTCTTTAAGATCTGGCCTGATACCTGTGGGGATCAGCTTCCCACCTCACTGGGCTGCCGGCTCGGTGAGTTAAAGCTATCCCTGGATTATTTGCTATTTTTCCCAGACTGTACTGTGAAGCCGGATGGCCCGGCCCCTCCATTATGTCAAACCTACTTGTGACAGTTCTTGTTGAAATACTTTTCTCTGGGCCAGGTTCTCAACGAAAACAATGTAAGATCAAGATATGATGCTCCTCACTCTAGTCGGGATGGATCCAAAAGGTATTTGGAAGTAGGATTTCAGAATTCCATCCCTGTCGGACGTCCCATGTGCTCATGGGAAAAGTTTCCATTGAACTTCACCTACCCTGAATACAAGGTAGAGATAACATAATGGTCGATTCACCAGCATTCTTGAGCCAAAACTTCTATATATTATCCACGATCCCATTATTGTCAATCACAACAGCTCATGTTTATTGATTACTTGCTATACATACAAGGAATTGTTAAGCCTTTTATATGCAAGATCTCCTTTCCTTCTCATCAGGACCCTTTGAGGTGGGTATCACTGTTATTTCATTTTACAGACAGGGAACTAAGGAGGAGTAAGGTAGAGCCACTTGCTCAAGGGCATACAGTGTATGAATAACACAGCCACCACTAACCCAGGTCTGTCTGGTTCCAAAATTGGTTCTCTTAACTATGACCCTAAACTGCCTGTCAAGAAATCCAACTTGTGTAATGGACGATAGTTACGTGACATGACAGACTCATGCACAGTTCTTCCACTGCAAGACCCTCCTGGGGGGCAGTCTAGCTCCCTTGCCCAGGGTGCTTCGGGCACAGGACTCCACATGGAGGAGGTGACAGAGTGAAGGAGAAGTGTTAAGATGCAGAGCAGTGGGGAGAGAGGGAGGATAGTCAAGGGGGGAGGGTGCTTCTTGGGGAGATATGGAGAGAGAACGTCCTCTGAACTGCATAAAATTGGTCAAAGACTGTAGAAAGGGACTGTCAGCTGAGGGACCATCTTAGAATGAAGCTGTTGGTTGCTTCTAGTAGGACCAGTGCTATGACTGTGAGTTCCAGCGTGTCCAGCCACCAGCACCCAGACACCTGAGGGGTGGGTACAGCGAGTGGCCTCATGGGCTTCATGGAGCGGGTAGCTCAGTCCTGTGCTGCCCTGGCACCTGCAGTGTCAAAGAGGTGTATGCTCTGTGAGGGTTTGCTCCACGCCCCAGCCTCGTGCCACCCTTAACCCTTCAAGAGAACTCACGGAAACCTCTCCTACCCACTCTTCTTCGACCACACAGGAAGAGTAAACAGTCTGAGCTTGCAGCCAGCAAGGGTTAAGGGCAAAAACCATGCTGCAGCAAGGTCTCGGGTTACCAAGGAGTCTTTCCCTTTGTACCCTCTGCTGTAGGACATTTTTAGTGGATGAGAAGTTTTAGCATAAATAATTAAAACTAGATTAGCCTTGTCAGAAATTAACACACGCAGCTTGTGATACAGCCTTGGGAGGTAATGTGTGTTTGTGTTTCTTGCCGATTCATAAACCTTTGTGATGCATAAGTCCACATTCCAGGGGTCACGGTCCCATATCTGTTGGCATAAACTGAAAGCACGTGACTGTGGGTTTCATTCTTTTCAACCAAGCAGCTACCTGGACCTCGGAGTGAGCAGGCACAGCCAGTGTGCCCAAGGGCAGCCGAGGACTGTAAACCTGTGGGTCTAGGTTAATGTTTGCTTATGTTTATATCTTCCCTGATAGGCCCATGGCATTTGCCTAAGATTGTGTTTCCCTAAAAGGTTAATCAATGTCTAAGCGAGCCAGTCACAGACCTTCTCTAAGGTGCAGTGAAGTTGGACTCTGAGCACTTGTCCCCTAGGGCTACGTCCCTGGGGTCAGAGTGACAGGAAAGTTGCAGTGAGCAGTGACCAGAGGAAAACTGAGCTCTGAGCTCTCGTGTTGGCTGGCTGTTGTACACCTTGGGTAAAGCTCTAGAGCCCAAGCATGAGGGACACACTCTCAAGGCATAATGTGACCTGGTCCACCCAGCACACCTAGCTACAGCCCTACTTTCTTCAGACCCCTTTAGCACCTTGAATAGGGGACCTCTGTGCCCTTTTCATCTGGGAATTGTCAGCCAGAAGGGGCACCTTCCTCCCTGCAAACGTGTGTTGAGCATGTGTGGTGTGCCAGACTTGGAGATACTGAGAGGAAGAGGGCCGGTGGACGAGATCCCAGCCCTCGAGCTGCTTAAAAGTCAAGAGCAAGGAGGTGACAGGGCAGTTGCCATCCAGGGTCCTGCGTGCACAGTAGGGAGTCTGACAGGGCTTCGGGAGAACAAAAGAGCAGCCTGAACAGAGCCCTGGGAACCCGGGAGGCCTTTCTGAGGAGAACAGTGACCTCTGGGCAGAGCCTGGAGGGCAGGTTGGGGGTGTGGTAGGCTGAACAATGGCCCTCAAGATATCTACCTCCTATCACCAGATCTTGTGAATGTTGCTTTAGTGGCAGATGGCATATTGCAGGTGTGATTAAATTAAGGATCTTGAGGTGAGAGGTTATCCTGGATTATCAGGCAGCCCTGAATGTAATCACAAGGATCCTTATAAGAGAGGGTGGAGGAAGATTTGACTGTGTGACCGGGAGCAGAGACTGCAGTGATGTGCTTTGAAGAAGGAGGAAAGGACCACAGGCCATGGAATACAGGTGTCCTTGGAAGCCAAGACTGTCTCCCAGAGCCTCCAGAAGGAGCCAGGCTGGCCAGCACTTTGACCTTAGCCCAGGGAAGCTGATTTCAGATTTCTGGCTTCCAGAACTCTGAAAGAATAAGTTTGTTTTGTTTTAAGCCACAAAGTTTGTGGGAATTTGTTACAGTAGCAATAGAAAATTAATATAGTGGAGGTGTGGTTTGGGGAAGGGAAGGGGTGGTTTGGGGAAGGTTTGGGGAAGTGGCCCAGGAGAGGGGGCAGTGTGGCCAGAGGCTGGCGCACACGCGTTACCACACGGTGGAGCATGGTGTTGGCCTGCGGGTGGAGAGGGAGTGGTGTGGGGAGAGTCCAGGCTCAATTAGGATTTCTTCTGAGGGCACTGGCAGTCATTGCAAGCGTCTGAGGCGTGATCCAACGGTGACTGAAAAAGAAGACTCCTCTGGCTAGCGCTGTGGAGTCCCAGTTGAGGAGCGGAGAAGTGGGGAAGTCCCAGCAGAGGCAGGGAGGCTTACATACTGGGGAAACAGCAGAAAGGAAGGTTTGGAGGTGGGTGTGACCCTCAGTACCTGTGTGGGCTCTGGCGTCAGGCAGTACCTGGCTGGTGGGGAGGAGAGGAGGACAGTAGGACGGGGTCTAGAGCTGGAGTGACTAACGCCATGGCAGACGGCTGCTGACAGGGCAGGGCCAGGGAGGGGGAGGGTGGCACCGAGAGCGTCTAGGCCTTGGTACCCTGGAGGGTCCAAATGGGGAAGGGAGGCAACAGGAGGTTCTCACAGGGAGTTTGGAGGGGAGATCTAAGCAGGAGGCCGTCAAGGTGGAGAGGACTGAACTTGGAACTGCGGGACTTACCAGAGTCACACACGGGGAGGTCTTAGCAAGATCTTACAGGACAGTGGGGGATGGGTGAGGACAAGCGAGATCATCCAGTGGGCTAAGAGCAGAAGACAGGCCCTGACGGGGGTGCACTCAGTCTGACACAGATAATTCAGCAGAAGACCTAGGAGGAGCTTGAAGGGGACTCAGGGCTGAGGCCGGGCAGCATGTTATTAGGGCATAGTCTCCACTGCAGGCCTGATGGGCATATGTCTGCAGACTCTAGTGCCTGAGAGGCTGGCTAGAGCAGGCAGGGGTCTGGGTGTCAGTATGTGGGCCTGGTTTTAGGGTCAAAGTGAACTCCCAGTGGGGACGATCAGAGCTGAAGTCCATTCCCCAGAGGAGGAGGAAGAGAAAGGCTGTCTCTCAGGAGACAGACAGGATCCTGTGGCAGCAAACGAGCTCCAGACCCTTAATGTGGAGAGGGGAGTCCTTCCAGCTCACCAACAGTGCTTGGGATCAGCCCTAACCAGGTGCCACACACAACTAGGAGGCATGGGAGAAGATTCCGCTGGAGACTGGAAGACCAAGTTCACACGGGGAAGTCAGATGGATGAGGTGGTTTCCAAAGGGCTTTGTCTGCTAAGTTGAGGAGACTGGATCACACCCCAAGAGGAAGGGAGGCCACATAAGCCATGACAGTGCCTGTCACTTGGCTGAGTGTCACTGCTGCCCAGGAGTGCCTGTTGTCCTCCCCACTGACAAGATGCTCTTGGATGGTGATATCCGCCAGGATGAAGCTGAGTTTGCAAGGCCACTGTGATCACCATGATGCATACGGGTATTGCCAGGTCTCATCCTCCACAGGCCCTTGGCATGGTGTCCCCACAGCCCCGGGCCCAGCCCTTCCTGGCTTCTTCCCCTTCTTGAGCAATCCCCACTGCTACGGCTTCAATGTGCCTCAGCCAGAAAGCTGTCTTCTCTTTCCTGGGAGCATTTCTCAAGAAATAACTCTGCTGGGGCATGATGGAATTAGATTTGAGAGGAAGATGATGTGGAACCAAGTTGGAGTGTGGAGAGTGGGGTCAGTCTGTGTTGGGATGCAGCAGTAGATGAGGAAGAAGAAATGAACACAAGAGACAGTGTGAAAAAACAGACAGATTTTGGTGACTGCATGTGAGCTGCTATAAATAGGTGAGGACAAAACATGTCTCCATGTTTGGAGTAGTGTCACCAATCCATGGGACCAGCCTGCAGCAAGACTTGTCCCAGCCACACCCTCTTTCTAGCAAAGTGGAGAGGCCTTCAACAGAAAGGGCTGGGAACCCGGGGTGACAGTCAAGCTCCAAGCTCCGTTCTGACAAGATAGTGGATCACTCAGCAGAGGGTTCTTGCTGGCTTCACCCACCTGGAGCCTGAGAGGAAGTCTGAGGTGGGAGATGTTGTTCTGAGAGACTTGGGTATAAAAGTAATCACAAGAAGTCACAAGATAGGATGATTTCTCTGCGGGACAAAGCAAAGAGAGAGAAAAAGAGGCAGGGGGTACTTGTAATTAGAACAATTGAAAAGAAAAGAGAACTTTAGGTGACAAAAAACTTGGGGAGTCTCACACCATAAGGCAGATGACCACCTCCAGTTGGACAGATTTCCATGGACCACCATGCAGTTTCTGGAGATGTCATCTTTGGTCCCGTCTTCTCCCTTGGCAGCTGCCCCATCTCCAAACCAAAAAGTCCACCTTATTCCCTGGGGCACCCAACAATGTCCAGCGCTCCCCTGAATCCACCTGACTTCTCTTGCTCCTGGACAGACGGGAGGGACCTGCCTTAGCCGCAGTGGGGTGGAAGCTACAGGACCTTTGTGTCAAGGTCTGTAATCCTGAGTCTGGTCCCATCTTCCGTTAACAATATCATTAAGGCAAATGTGTCTGAATGGGATTCGAATAACCCATCCAAAGAGTCCCATCGAGAGATTGATACTGAGATGGAAGCTCTGAAATGCATTTATGCATGCAGAAAATATTTGCTAATGTTTGGCTTTTATTTGCCCTGGAGCTGATACACATCAGTGAGGCCTGGGGATAATGAATAACAGCATGGGCAATAAATTTTAAAATAAACAAAATAAAAACTCAAAGAACGCTAATGCAGACCAGTGCTAGGAAACAGCGTGTGTTACTTAGACAGTGATGATTACTCCTCAGCGAGCAGATTCTATTATCTGCTCCTTAGAAGCAGTAGGTGGCTGTCTCTTGACTGTGTTAGTCCCATGGTTATAAAATTCTCAATACGGCACTTTTCAAGGGTGACAAATGGCGGGGGTAGGAAGGCAAGGGAGGGTAGAATCGGGAGGACGGGGCAGTGGCGGGGGCTGCCGGCTTTCTGCCAGAACCCATTCTCCACTTCTTGCTGGGTGAGAGTAGGTGATATTGCCCAGCTCCTCTTGCAGGTGGGGGTGGCCACAAGACTGATTCTAGCCAAGGTAGTGTGAGGAGCCTCTGAGGCCGCCGTGTGCCTGTTCCATGTTCTCATTCCCCTTCCATGGCTGAAGGCCCTTGCAGGGTGATGAAGGCACAGCTATAAGCAGCCTGGGTCACTGAGCCACCATGCAGCACTGAGCCACTCGCTGACCTGAAGCGTCCACCCTGGCATGGTTTGTGGTCTGGAAATACACTTCTGTGTTTGAATCAATATGTTTTGGGGTCTGTTTGCTGTAGTGGGCCAGCCCACCCTAACCAAAGCAAGGCCAGCTCAGCAAGTCCACCACGGGCATTCCGGAATGGGAAGAAGTTCCCCCAGGAACTTTGCTTTTCATGAGTGCTCACTCCTGGGGCTCTGGGGGGAAAGGTGATGAGGACACTGGAGCTGGTGGGCAAGATCTGGGACGCCAGAACTAGAGCCCTGAATAAAGCAGGGAGGGGGGTACAGTCCCTCTTGTGAGGTCGGGGGAGGGTCCCGGTGAGCAGGGCTCTTCTTGGGCTACACCTGGGTCACGAGGAGGAGAGACTTTGAGTGTGACGTGTCATTCAAAATGCTCCCTGGAAACTTGGGTCTGTTTCTTTAGTGGAGGGCACATGGCTACTCAAGCAAACCAGCCAACCACAACGGGCTTTCTTTGAGAAGAGCTTGGTAAGAGCGGAAAAGCTGGAGGCGCTGTCGGCCCTCAGAGCAGCACGGCACCAGGGCTCCTGCGGGACAGGGGCTGAGACAGGGTGGAGGTGGCCGTGCCACTGCAGAGACCCTCAGGGGTGCAGGAAGCAGGGAGGCCCCAAGTGACAGTGTGCAAAGGACCTTGATGGCAGCAGCAGGCTCCTATAAGAGCTCATGAGAAAGGCCCGAAATCCCAAGGACTCGCCCTTGAGATTCAGCTCACGCCCTGCTCACCTCCTCTCAGGCTGTGTGAGCTGGGCAGGTGAATAGTACATAAATATGTGCGAAATCAGTACTTTAACGGCATTCCAATGCTGCTCATGGATTCACCCTGCAGACATTAAGACTCAGTGGAAAGACATTGCTAAACTGGAGGCAAAACGAGTTACTTTTCTCCAAAATATTCATTCAATAAATATTTGCTCAGGCATTACAAGGACAAATAAGGCTTGCCCCTTGCCCCGTTAGAGGTATATGTGTTGAGAAAAGGAAGGAGCAATTTAATAAGAACAACAGCACTCAGAGAAGAGAAAGAAAGGAAACACATGAAAATTCAGGACTCTAATAATATATGTATGACAAATTTGATTATATTCCAGAATTATTCCAAAATTTTCTTTTCAGATTTTATTGACATTCTAAATTATTTAGCTTGATGTAAAGGAGATCTTTGTGCACACTCAGCAGGTGCTGCATTTTAAAGGTTTTAAATCCCTTGCAATCACTTACTTCCCTGCCTTGGAGAAGGTGTGAACCAGGCATTTTCATGGAGAGGGAGGGAGGGAGGGGGGCACGCCAGCCTGCCAGACCTGCGTGCTTAAAACAAAAAACATGTAGAGTAAAATTAAGTTTAAAACACTATTTGCAAAGTTAAGTAGTCTTACCACATGATCCAGGTATCCCACTCCGTGGTATTTACGCAAAAGAGTAGAAAACTTAACTTTCACACAAAAGCCTGTTCACAAATGTTCATTGTGGATTTATTCATAATTGTCAAAACTTGGAAGCAACCAAGATGGCCTTCAGTAGGTGAATAAACGGTGGTGCATCCAGACAACAGAATATTATTCAATGATAAAAAAAGAAATGGGTTAAAGTCTTAGATTTCTTTAGTAAATAAGTAAATGACCTATTAAGCCACAAAAGGATCTTAAATGCATATTGCTAAATGAAAGAAGCCAGCCTCCAAAAGCTACATGCATACATGTCTATACTGCATTCTGAAAAAGGCAAAACTATAGAGACAGTGAAAAAAAATCAGTGTTTGCCAGGGTTTAGGAGGGAAGGAAGGATGAATAGGTGGAGGGTAGAGGATTTTTAGGCCAGTGTAAACTACTCTATATGATACTAAAATGGTGGATACATGTGTTGGGGCTCTGAAAACAATATCCCAAAACAAAGGCCTCAGAAGCAGACTCAGAAGCAAAAGTTTCCCTCTGCCCTCCTCCTGCCCTCCTGTCTCTGGCCTCTCATTCTCCCCCAAGGCTGGCCATAGAAACTAGAATCCCTCTTCCATAAGGCGGGTCATGGAAACCAGAACCCCTTTTCCCCAAAGCCAGACATAAATCCTAAAAATATTACTCTAACTCCCTCTCCTGACACCTTTCTGTGTAAAAACTGGTCATAAAAGAATTATCTGACCTCTCTTGTTTGATTGCAGGTCATAAGACCCCCACTCCTGACAGGGTCCTGCCCCACACCCAGGAGGAAGGAATGCTGCTCAGAGAGGCCGAGAAGAATCTAGACAGACAGGCCTTGCTGGGTTCCCCACTGTCTGTTAGCATGAGATCACACCCTTTTGTCCAATCATGTTTCTAACCAGCTGTCCATACTTTGTTGAACCTAAACATAAAAATGGACAATTTCCTCTGTATCTTTGGGTCTTCGTTCTGAAGGCTCCTGTGTCATGGAAAGCTGTGATCAAGTTCATGTGTCTGCCTTTTCTCCTATTAATCTGCCTTTTGTCGGTTAGTTTTCAGCCAACCTTCAGAAGGTAAAGGGGATATTTTCCTTCATCCCTACATGGGTCATCACACATGTGTCCAAACCCATAGAAGGTACAACATCAAGAGTGAGCCTTAATGTAAACCATGGACTTTGGGCAGTAAAGATGTAACAATATGGGTTTGTCAATTGTGACGAGTGTACCACACTGACGTGCAAGCGAGAGTCATCCCGATTATTTCACTGGTGCTAAGGGGAGAGGTAGCGCGTCTGCACTGACTGACAGAGGCCGGCGGGAGGTGGTGGCAGGTGGGTGAAAGGAGGCAGGACTGACATGGGAAGCAAGAGTGAGCAAAGGTGAAGCTCCCAGGCTCTGGGGCAGCAGATCTGGGCTGAAGTCCCAGGTCTCTCCTTACTCATCTGTGAAATGGGGCAACAATGGCACTTACTTCATTGGAGGTTCTCAGAGGTAATAAATGAGACGTCACTTATAAGGCATCGAGCACAATGCTTGGCACATTGAAAACGTTTAATAAATGTTGCCAATTTATTGTTTTAATCCATGTCTCAAGGTTTTTTGGCAAGGAATAAATAAAAGGAGAGAAAATATATATGAAAACCTGATAGAGTGTGGTTTACAGACAAGACACACGGCAGCTGGGTGTTACGTTGTGGATAGTCTTGACATAGCAAAGGACAGGTACAGACGCTCCAATAACCCATGGATGGATTCCTGGTGGGTTCTGTTAACAAAGGTTGCAGTTGCAATAATAATAAAAATAATCCCCTGAGAAACCAGCTACTAGAAAATTCCATTTGTGTTTGTATTTTGTTGTTCGGCTTTGATGGGGCAGCAATTCCTCAGGCTATATCTCTCGCCTAGTGCTCTGAGGCTCGGCCGGCTCCCTCCCCGCCAGCTTCCACGCTCTCTCCGGTGGGAGCACATTTCATGAGATGCAGGAGAGGACTTCAGAGATGCACAGCCCTGCCCTGCTGGTACTGCCCGGGCTGCTATTAGTCCTCACAACTGCGGGCCCAGCAGGCTGTCACAGCCCAGGCAGAGAACCACAGGCCTCCCTGGGTGACCAGCTGTCCTGGCCTTTAGCAGATTCAGACTCCAGCAGGCTGTCCCTGGGGGCAGAGATGACCTCGGATCTCTGGGCAGCTGGGCCTAGCGTCCTTGATATTTCCGGCTCTGCATTGTTGGGGTGCAGGGTGCAGATCTGGGGATGCACAAGCTTGCACCCCTGCTGCTGTGGAGGGCTGCCTCCTTTTCCCAATGCCCTGGGGCCCTCTCTGAAACACTGGTCCAAGGAGTGATGGAGTGATAAAGTGAAGGGAAGTACCTCTGGCCCCTGCTACAGAACCTGTCTGGGGGTATGTGCACAACAAACATCTCTGGAATGTTCCTTCCAGACACTGCAAGGGGCCCCTGTGTTAGCTATACATTGGCGTGGCTTGCCCTGTAAATGTGTACTCAGTGACTGGGCCGTTAGGTATGTCGCCCTTATGTTGCTATGATGGTGATTTGCAAAGAATGCTCACGGGGAAAACAGCTCCCACCTATGGGTAAAGTAGGAATGTGCCACAGTTCACACTGGACAGGTGAGACTAAGGTCCCATCTATCCCCAGCACATTTGTGACTTTAGTGAGCAAAGGGAGGTAGGAAGGGAAACGAGCCTTAGTTAAGCTCAGGGAGCACCCAGACCAGGGCTGTTTAGAGCCATCACCTTCTCTGAACGCCCCTCCAGCTCAGGTTGTGCTAGGAACTATGGGGCATGACTCAAAATAAAAATAGTAAACGTAGTGGCTATTGTTTAGCGGTGTTTACCACGTGCCAGGTGCCACAACAGTCTCTGCAGGAGAGGTTAGCAGAGCTAATATTTAGCAGGCACACTTTGGTGCTGGCTGGCATGCACTTAACTGGTTATTAAGTGTTTTCAACATTGGCCCCGGGTACTAGCATTGGTCCCATTTTACTGATTAGGAAATTGAGGCAGAGAGAGGGTCGCAGACTTGCCTGAGATCATTCAGCCTTGTATGTGGCAGAGCCCTGGGTTCGAAGCCAGGCTGCCTGACACCAGATCTGTGCAGTTGGCCTGTGCCTCCGCCGTGCCCTGGACTGACCCTCAGGGGACCAGCCAGTGACATAAACACGCCCCGGAGTAAACGCCTGGACAGTGTGCTGTCCCCCTTGCACAGAGACGGGCTTCTCGTGCCCCTGCTCTCTCGCCGTGGCTCGGGTAAGATCAGTGGGGGGGCTGCAGCTCACTGTCCTCTCCAGGAGACCCGCAGGGGTCTGGGCTCCTACTCTTCAATGAGAAAAGCCCACGAGGCCTAAGGAGGGAGAAGGAGTCTTCTGGGAAGGACAGATCCAAGAGGAACAAGGCAAGAGGGACATCAGCCCCAAGGCTTACTCTCTTAGAAAAAACAAAGTCAAGTCTGTGACTCATCTTCTAGGGTCCTGAGGCTGGGATTTATCTGACACATTCCTCTATGTGCTTGTTGAGCGCTAAGTGCTTTGCATACATTATCTCATTTACACCCACAACAACCCCGTGGGACTGAGTTACTATCTTATGTCCATTTCACAGATGTGGAAAGCAAGACTGAGGGAAGTTAGAGGACACACTGCTAGGGAGAGGCAGAGCTAGGTTGCAGACCAGACCCGACTGCTTTCAAAGCCCGTGATGCTTGTAATTGTTATTCAATACTGCCCCCGTCATGGGAATCTCAGAAATAGAGAGGACATGATTTGGTCTGTGGCTTTTATACAAATTTGTATCTATATAGACATATTTCCTTAGCACCTGCTATGAACCAGGAACATCCATTCATTTATTCAACTGATTTGTTAAGCCTTTTTAGGGGCCTCGCCAGGTGCTGGGCAGGGGTCCCTCTCCGCGAATCTGGCAGCCGTGGGTGGGGTGGGAAGAGGGAGGAGCGGGTGGAGGTGGTGGGAAGTCTGGTTCACACTCAAGAGTTTCCTGTGGGCTAGACACTGCACTCCGTGCTAAGTGATTATATCGTTTAACTCTCGTAATAGACCTTCCAGTAGATGTTCTTACTATTTTCATTTTACAGATGGGGAAATTAAGTCTTGAAAAAGCTAAGTAATTTGCCCAAGGTCGCACAGCCAGGACAGGGTGGAGCTGGAATTTGAATTCAAGTATCTGACTCCAAAGCCTGTGCTTTAATTTGCTGCCTAATATTTTTTGTGTATAGAATTACCGAGGGGACAGCGGCTTGCCCAAGGTCTCTCTGGGCTACAGCGAGGGTCTGAAGCCAGGTCTTCCAGTGCCAAGTCCAGGGTGTGCTTGTTACTCTGCCGCAGCTCCCTGCGACAGCAGCCTCGCAGGGAACTAGGGGCTAGGGGCTCCCCCAAGCCTCCTGGCTGAGCCTCCATCTGAGCATTAGTATAACTTGTGTCATGTGGCTGGAGACTGTTTCGCTCATGTGTATAGGGCTGGGACCCAAACATGCTTTGAAGTGCTCTAGGAAGCCAAGCAGGCAGAGGGCGATGGCCTCAGGGAGTGAGGCTGGGGGTGGGACACAGAGGGAAGCCCTCAATCCGGGAAGGTGCCTTTGAGGCATTTGTTCACCTGCGCCCCCACGCCTGTGCCGTTCCCCTGCCGTCAGTTCTGCGTGAGAAGGAAGCTGCTGCTGATTCACAGCGAAAGGAAACGGCATAGGTTCAGAAACTTCCTGTTTGTCTGGTATCTGCAAAGATATCTGTTATGCAAATACTCTCACTCCCAAAAATGCAGGTGTACACACACACACATACACACACACACACTCTGCTTGGCTCTGTGCAGCGGGTCTCCTTTGTACCCAGTAAACTGAAACAGGACTCTGCTAACATGGTAGCCAGCTCTGGAGAACCTGCCATAGGAGTTTCTGATCATTGAAGTCGCAGCCTTGGCATGCGGTTCAAAGAGCTTAGCAGCTGTCCCTCACAGGTGAGCCCTGGCTCCTGGCCCAGGATGGGTTTGGTTCTACCCGGCAGAGCCTGGGACTCAGGGAGGCAGATGTGTGCAGGGAGCTCATCCAGGCCCTCGGCCCCACTCCAGCCTGGGAACTCCTCTTCCTCCTGGCTCTGTCCTTCCCTCATGGGGCTCCGTGCTGGACAGCAGCCCCCAAGCCAAAGGAGAGTCCAGACAACGACAGATGTTGATTGTTTCCTATTGCTTCACTGTGACCGTTTTGCAGGCCTTTTTCTTTCAAAATAAGTGCAGGGTTGAGCCCAAGCCTGCAGCTTGCTGAGTGGGTCTCTGCTTCCACAGAACAGTGACCCCGGGCACAGGCCTGAGACCCAGCCCACGCGCTGGCTGCCGGCTGCCTCTGCACTGGGAAGCTTTTGAAAAAACCGAATGTAAGCTTCAGTGTTAATAGGTAAAAGTGAAAAGGACATGTGACTTCTAGAAAATTCTCATAGATTCAAAAGAATTGTTCTCTGTAATGAGTCAAGTAAAGCACCACTCTCGCAACAGCTGAGTGCTCTTCTCACATTCACAGTTGTTTGAATCAGGGGAAATGGATATAAATGGCTGCAAGAGGCAATTTTTTTTAGCTATACTTTTTTTTAAAATTACATTTCATTTTTGAGTGTTGTCCTGTCCCTACCTGAAACCCCTCACCTGGGCAGTGGGAGGGAGGCCTTTCCTACTTCCATTTAGAAAGTGCTGGAGCCTTGGCCTGGCCCAGAGCTGGGCCCTCAAATTCTTGGCCAGTGACTGCCCATTGCAAAGGGAGTGGCCGGTGGAAGGAGCGCAGGCTGGGCAGGACGCGTCAAACCAGGTGGAGAGCACGGTGCTGCTGTTTACCAGGTGTGCGAGCTTGAGCAAGTCAATTCACCTTGCTAAGCCTCCGTTTCCTCTCTTGTAGGATGGAGTTATCATGGGGATGGAAGGAGACATAATGTGTATAAAGTGGCCAGTCCAGGACCTGGAGCTGAGGACAAGGTCAACAAGTGGGAGGTGTCATGATGACAACATACGATGGAGACACTCACCTCTTTCGGATAGAGCCTCCATCCCGATAGCAGGTCATATGGCACCTGCAGGATCTTCAGAGCGTCCCTAGAATCTGTCTTTGAGGCAGAAGCTTGCCCCAAAGACTGCTCTTACCTTAGGAAGGCTTATGCAGAAAAGGGTGAGATGAACAGCGAACGTGTTTGTGAGAAAGCTTCTATCCATCTCTTTTTAGGCAACTGAGAACAGCCCAGCTTCAATTCCTATGCTTGCCTGTGAACTTGACCCCACCATCTCTTTGTCAGTTCAGGCTCTAAAGAAATGTGGAATCAGCTGTGGGCTTCCCCAGTCCTGCAGATTTGAGACAAACCCACAGAAAAATGGAACCAAATTTCCCAATGCATAACCCACATGAAGCAACTGAAGAGAGATTCAGCCCGTGTATTAATAGCTGCCGAGCACCTACTGTGTTCCTACTGAATGCCTGGCATCCTGCCGAGTGCCACGGAGACTTGTCATACTAGAAGAATAGCTGACATTTGTGAAGTCCCACTGTGCGCCAGGCACAGGAATGAGGGCTTTGCAAACAGGGTCTCAGGAACCAGCATCTCCATTTATGGAGGGGGCGCAGGGAAGTGTCTCTTTAGTGACTGGATCATTCAAGGCTAGTGTTAAAAATCATTCAATGCCACTTGCTGAAGAACAGTAAGGCAGACTTTATTCAAGGTGAGACCACCAAAATAGGTGTAGGGACCAGTGCAGTGGGATTTGCATGGGGGGAGAGAGACTGGGCTCAACTCCGAATACAGCATGGGCGAGTGGGAATTTATAGCCCAGGAGTGGGTGGGGGGTCAGTGGATGGTTTAGGGGGGAAAAGTAATATCCTTTCTTCAACCATCACAAGGTTCATGGCTGAAGCCCCTGTAACAAAAGACAAATTAACAAGAGAAAAGCATCCAAAGTTATTTAAAACAAGTTTCACGTGACACAGGAGTTTTCAGAAATGAAGACACAAAGAAACAGGGAGAACTGTGTACTTTTACGGACAGTCCCTCAGGATAGTTGGATAAAAGGGTATATGATCTAAGGGTGATAAACTGGGGGGGACTGAGCAAGGCCTGCTTGTTCAGTTCTTCTTGGCAACTCCGTGTCTTCACTCCTTTTCTCTGGGCATAGGGAAGACCCTTCTGGAATGAGGGTCTTGTGACCTACGTTAGAGGAAGGCTGGAGAAGTCTCTCGTGGCCTGCTTCAGGGGAGAATAGCGGGAGAAGGTCAGAGGGAACTTCCTGCTTATGCCGTTTTCTCAAATGCCAAGGCGCCATATTTTGGGGTAGTGTGTCCTGAACCCTATCAGTGGGAAATTACTAAGAAGAAAGAAACATCAGGGACAAGGGGGATTCTGGCTGAGCCGAATCTGAAGGCAGGCCAGGTGTCGCGCATCACCTGGGCACGGCGGGGATGAGGTCGAGGGGGAGGTTCTGGTGAAACGGACTCTGCGCTGGACAATGCGGAGGTGAGCGCAGGAGTGCAAAGGCCAGGCCTGGCTGGAAACGAGTTCAGGGGACCCTGAGTAGAGTTTGGTCAATGGAAGAATTTTTGCCATTAGCACAGGGCCTGGCATCTCGAGGGGGCTCCATAAATTTGTGTTAAATGAGGCAAAGGACCTGGCACCTGGCACACGACCACGGGGGCACACGTGAGGTGTCCTTCCGGGGGATTCTGGAAGATGATGGATGACACTGGGGAGGAGTGAAGTTCCACTCGAGCTGGCGGTTGCGCCACGTGTGGTGGGGGTGGGGTGAGTCGTTGTGAATCGGGCACCAGTGTGACCCTGTGGTATATACAGGTTGGCGACCTCCGGGATCCACAGCAGCCCTTGCACTGGTAACGGGAAGCCAGACGTCCTTCTCACTAGCTCTGACTACCTTGTTTTAACAAGTCCTCCTCCCTCCTCCCACAGTTCCCCTCCCTAAGGATGGGATAGACCTCATAGAGCAGGCCAACACTTGTCACTTCTGGGAGACACCTCCTTTCTTGTTCCAACAGCTCTCCCACCATGGCCATGGCCTTGCGGGCATTCTGACGGGGATATTTGTATCACTCCTGCTCTCCCAGCCAGTGGGATGGAAAACCTGAGAAACAAACTTTACCTTAGAAGAATTTCTTGCAGACCCGGGAGACAGGTTGGTTCTTTTTTTTTTTTTTTTTTTTTTTTAACTGAGGAAGCTCCGGCCAACTCTGGTTGCAGGAATGTTAAGTACTGATAAGGAAGAGAAGATAGAATCTCCTCACCCTTCAGGGCTTGGAATTTCCCCATTCCTGAGCCCTGGCTTCCCTGTCTGAGACAGAGACTGCAGTCGCCTACCTTATGCCCAATTTCTGCTTCTACTTTAGCTGGGGGCTGGAGGCAGGCATCAGTATGCCCAGCTAAGACTGCATTTCCCAATTCTCCTGAAACTGGGGATAGCTGATAAGGTATAAATGCAAATTGTTTGGGGAGGGGGTCCTAAAAGCCTCTTAAAGGGATCTAAGAAATGTACTCTTCACCCTACCCACCCCCTTTGCTAACCCTGTAACACTAAATGTAATGGCTGGAACACTAGCAACTATATTGGCCCACGAGGCAACCTTAAAAAAGGAAATCACGAACTAGCACATTGACTCTCAACCTTCAATATTGAGAAAAGAAAGAGCATCCCCCTGACATCTGGGAAATGGCCTGACACTTTCAGCTAGGCTTTCTTTAGTCTTATGAGAAGCTGGCCTGGTTATTCTGTTGAACATAAACCATCTTACAGAACGCCAACGTCAGCCAAGGTCACTCTGCAACTGTGACGAAGCAAGTCAAAACAGACCCCTTCATAACTTTGTCTAAGCACAGACAAAATCCAAAACATCGTGTCTCCTGGCTAATGAGAGCTGCTTCTTTACCAACTATAACTTTAGCCTTGATCTGGTCTGGTCTACTCTCTTTATAGGTAAGACTGGTGAGATATCCAGTCCCAGAACTTTCCCATATCCTGACAGCAGTCAATCCAGAGCAAACCCTTGCTTCCTCGGATGCTCCTCCGATCCACCTAACCAAAGTCCAAGGCCTATCGTCCTTTCAAGCACCCTTTTATTGAAATGGTTCCCCATGGTGTGCAATCTCCCTCATTGTAATGAGTAATTAGGGCAACGTGTTCAACTACAGGTTTGCAAATAAATCCCTTGGGGATTGGTTACACTGCAGGCCGTGGTTCTGCAGGTCTGCAGTAGGGCCCGTCTGCCTTCTTTTGAGCTCCCAGCGATGCCTGTGCTGCTGAGCCTGCCGCACTTTGGGCAGCAGAGGTGGTGAGCCGGCATGCTGGAAGTGCTTGACCTTGACCATGGGACAACCACATAACCCTGGACTGTTTTCCAGAGAAAATATGCCTGTATTTCACTTAAGCCACTGCTATTTGGGTTCTCTGCTAGCAACCCAACCAATTCATTGTCCTGTCCTTAGAAAGACACGAGGCTGTGGCTGCAGAAGCTATTGATGGGGTGTGATGGTGGCCTGGTACGTGCAGGCCTCAACCAGGTTTGGGGAATTATTGGCCAAATGTGATGCTATTGAGGCGAAATTAAAAGTAATCAGAGAAACCAAGTCATTCCACTTAGAGAACTAGTGGAAAATCCCCCAATGGTCCTATGCTGGCTCACGTGGGGCTTAGGACCAGAGGTCTCAGAGGCTCCAAACTGTCCTTCCAGCTGAGGTTGCCTGGCCTGGCCGCCCCTGGCCCTGCGGCTGCACTGCTCACTGCTCCACGCCCGGGGGCACCGCCTTGCCTTTGCCCTTGCTGCTCCTGTTGCCAGGGGTGCCTTGCCTGGCTAACCTGCCCGCAGCACTGCTTCCGGCTCCCCCATCGCTTAGGGCTGGCTGGGGGCCTTTCCTCGTGCTCACAGGGAACCCTGGGCCTTCCTCCACCCTGGCCCCTTCCCAGCTTGTGCAGCATTTATTTATTTCATGTTCACTCTCCCACTGGGCGTCAGCCCCTAGAGGGCAGGAGTCACGTTTTGCTTTATTCGTCACTGCGTCGCCCACCGCGGTCCCCACACTGCATAAACATGACACTGAACGAAGGCTCCGCCTCCCCCACAGCCTGCCCCTCAACCTCTAGCCACCTGGAGGAAGGTACTGGGAGGAGAGTGAAAGAAACCCTTCCCTGGTGTCTTCTCATTCAGGTAATGTGAAGCTGGGGCTTCCTAAGGGCTTTAGGCTTGAAGCTGTGGGTCATATCCCCTTCCAAAACTTGGTCCCCAAGAAAAAAATGCAGACGTCTGAAAAACCACAGGTGCGTGAATTAGTGCTGAGTAAACGACCATTGAACTGAAAGTGAGGACTTATTTATATCTGGGCTTCTCAAACCTGAATATGCTTATCGTCTGGTGGCAAATGCATTCCTGCTCATCGAGGCCTGCCAGCGTTGGTGCCACCTGAGAGCTGCTCAGAAAGGCAAACTGGAACCCACCCCAGGCCTGCTGATCAGAGTCTCTTGGGGTGGAACCCGGCAGCAGTATAGAAACCCCAGGTGATGGAGGAGTTCCCACCTGACAAATGGGTTTTACATCGTTCTAGGTGATTGATTTAGTTTCTGATCTCATAATGGCTCTACCTCCGCTAAGGGAAGCCACTGGCAATGGAGACTGACAAACCACAGAGAGAGAAGTGCTAATGACAATACCTGTACATGACGACACTAATAGTAGCAGTACACATTTTGTATGCACAAGGGCTATACGTATGTAAATGTGTATGGGGAAACGTTTGTAAGGAAATAAGCTAAAATGCTCATAGTAGCTGGATGATGAGTAATTTCCCTGCTTTCTCTAGTTTAAAAATAAATATTTGTATAACTTGTATAATAGAAAAATACATGTATTTGAGTTTTAAAATATGCTCTTATCTAACGCTTTAGGGGACAAAAGGGGCTGTGGGTTGGGATGGCTCAGTAGCCTCAGGGCACCTCAAAAACTGAGAGCGTAAGCCCTTCTCAGACAATACTGGAGGACAGGCAGACATGGGAGGTGACAATGCTAGGAGGGTGTTTGTTGGAACACTTTTAGTGCAAGAGACAAAAACCAAACTCAAACTGGCCTAAGCAAAATAAATGGGAAAGACAGAAAGATAGGGATGGGGGAGAAAGAAAGGGAAAGAGAAAAAAAGAGCAAAGTGTCAGGAGACAGAATTACAACTAATTTAATTAAATGGTTTAATTGGCTTTTATTTGTAATTATGAATCGGTGCGGCATCTCCTCTAAACATTTAGAAAAGCTGCTTCACAGTAGAAAGCAGACACAGGCAACAAGGAGCAGATTGGTTCGAGCAGGTTCCTTCAGATTACTTTCCTTATAAGGGTTAAAGCGGAGGGGACTTCCTTATTCTGCTGGCTACGGCTGGCCTGTTTGGGGATTTGGGTATTATCTCTCTTTCTCCTGATTTCTGGGAAGGTCTCATAAACAACTGAGCTTCAGTTTGGTGACATGGAACTTTAGCATGAGTGACTCCATCTTGGTTTGGTCTACTGAGGCCGAGTGCAGGAGCTCAGTCCAAATTGGTGGCCTCCTATAAATTCTATTTAAAAGAAGAAAGAAGGGAGGAAGTTAGAAAGGAAGGAAGGAAGGAAAGGAATTTGCTTGTAACCGAAAAGGCCGAGTGATACAGGTGTTCTGAGGTTGCTTTCAGGCCTCTGCCCCGTCCTAGCTCTCCTGAGCATCAGCTCTATGCTCAGACAGGCTCTGCCCTACATCCAGCCCAGTACTGCCTGCCCCAGTAGGCAGTACTGGCAGGCCCGGCTTGGGTCGTGTGCCCATTTCTGGGGCCAGAGAGATATACGGCTGTGATGGCCAGGCCTGGGTCGCACGCCCTGTCCCCTACCAGAAGCACATAAACAGAGAGAGGAGAATGGGTTCTTCCCCAAATGAAAAACTGAAGTGCTGTTGTCAGAAGAAAACGATGCTGAACAGACAAAAGAAAAATAACAACATCTGCTCCAATCCCTGGTGTTGTTGGTGCTTGGCAGATTTGCCTCTTGGTCATTTTTCAGAGTTGGGCCCAGAGTTTGGACAAGACCTAGGGCAACCACTGGCTTCTGAGAGGAGAGCTGTCGCTCGGGCGTGAGGCGAGGGGGGTGGTTCTGACGCACTGAGACTGACACTGTGCACTGTTCTCTGGAGGAAGCGGGAATTTCCGTGCGGTGAGTCCCCTTCCCTGTACAGCGAACTGCTATCTTGATGAGAAACCCGGGGGCAGCTGGTTGAGAAGAGAGAGGTATTCTCTGAATGAGAGGGAATTTACCACCTTCCTTTCAAGGGTGACAGTTTTTCTTTGGTCACCGCAGGGTGAGGATTGATTCATATACAAACAGATACATCTACGTAGACACCATACTGCTAGCCTCTGCAAAATGCATGCCTGGAGATCACTTCTGCTACCCAGGAGATGTCACTTTGTCACACTCTCCCCACCACCCCCACATACTGCAGGGCCAGCAGGCACGTGGGCTGGGAGTTCCCCACTAGAGGCCAGATGAGAAGTCTGTGTGGGGCAGGGATTGGGGAGGGTGGGAGTGGGAGGAGAGGTAGTGAGACAGCTGGCAGTGGCCAAAATCCTACCCAGGGTCTGTCCCAGGTCTCTCCCCCGGGCTGTCTCTTCCACCACTGAGTTTCTAAACCTGGGCCTGCAAGGTCATTAATATCTCCTTCCCCTGTCCTGGGGTGCTCAGACCTACCTCTCCCCCGAGCCAGGCTCAGAGCTCCATCCTCCCAGAAAGAGGACAGAAGAAACACAGGGCCCCCTGTTCTGGATTCTGAGCTGGAGCCAAGGAGCTCCATCTGCTGCTTCCTTCCTCTTTAATTCTCCCTCAAGGACCATCAGCCTGCAGTCCCCTCCAGAGGGCTGCAGCTGCCCCAGCTGCCCCGACAGACACCTGGCCCTTTCCTACCCAAAGGAAAACACGGGCTCTTCCCCAGCCCTGGAGTTCCCCATCCTGCGCTGAACTCCTGTGTGTGGCTGAGGGGCTGGGAGGGGTGAAGGGTGAGCGCTGGGGAGACAGACACCCACTGTCCACAAGTGCCAAGGGCTTCTGCTGGACCACCAGGCCTGGCCACACTAGAAAAAAAATTTTTTTCCTTTGGGCCATGGTGTTTTATTACAAAAATAGAATAAAAACTTTGAAAACAAAACAATCATTTCTTTTTTTTTGAGACAGAGTCTCACTCTTCCCCGGGGCAAGTGTGATTATTTCTAATTTAATGAAAAATTTGTTATTTTTTATCGTTTTCTGTGCATGAGTTACATACAACTTGAAAAATAGTTCTTGGGGCTCCCAAGGTGAAGAGACATGTGTTATACATGCTTCACAAGGTCCCGGGCTCAAAACTAGCGTGAGTTAAATACAACTCACAGGGAAGTTAATGTGCTATACTCACTGCCTCCCATTCTACCTCATATATTCTCTCTGAAGCCCACCCCAACTAGGCTTTTGTTTCCATCATGCCACGGAAACTGCTCTCATCAAAGTGGCAGTCATCTCTATGTTGCTAAACCCAACAGTTAATTCTCATTTCTCAGTTGCATCTTATTTGACCTACCAGGAGCATTCCATACACTTGATTCCTTCTTCTTTAATGTACTTTCTTCCTTTGGCTTCCAGGACACTATAGGCTCTTGGTTTTCCTTCTTCCCCAGATTGCTCCTCTCGTCTCCTTTGCATCTTCGCTCTTCATGTTGCATGCTCCAGAAGCCTCTTCTCTGGGCCCCAAATGACTTCGCCGAGTCCCAGGACTCTAAATTCCATCTATATGCTGAGAACTTCCAAAACGACAGAGAAGTCCTATCTCTAGCCCAGACTTTTCTCCCAAATTCTAGCCTCATAATTCCAATTGCCTACTTGACATTCTCTTTGGATATTGAATAGGCACCTCAAACTCAACATGCCCAAATGGAACTCCTGCTCCGGCTGCAGCCTTTCCTATCTGTGCAGATGGCCTTGACATCTTACCATTTGCTCAAATCGGAAACCTAAGAGTCATCTTTGACTATTCTTTCTCACACCCTGCTGGCTCAGTCTTCAAAATGTAATACTGAGATATAGCCAAATTCCATTAAGATAAAAGCCACTTCAGGGCTTGACTCATTGGGTTAATGAGGACCTCTTAAAAAGCCTTGGCTTTGTTTGTGTTCTTACAGCATTTTGCCCCACTTTGCCTGGGGGGCAGAAAGCCCTCATTAAAAACACTCACGTTCTCCTCCATTTGTTCCTCGGACATTTGTTGAGCTTCCACAATATGCCGGGAAGTGGGTTAGGAGTGGGGGATTCAGAGGTAAACAAGGCTGGCTCTTGCCCCTCTTCCCCAAGCTCCCATCCTAACCCTGCTCACTGGTGTGCCCCCTGAGACGCACGTGGCTGGCTGTGGGAACCAGGGGCTGGGGGCCTGACTGTGCCTGGGTGAGTGTCAGGGCAGGCGTGGGACAGGAGTGGAGCTCGGGCACCGAGCTCAGATCTGCAGTGTGGCTGCGAGTGGACCGCGGGGTATTCTAGAGGGAAGACCCACATGGGGAAGGCGTCCAGAATATGTCATGGTGCCATAAGGACGATTATATTTTGAGCTGAAGACATTTGAGACTCAACAGCTGCAGGAAGAGGCCTTTCCTGAACTCCCTTTATCTTTCTAAAAGTAAACTCCCTTTATCTTTCTAAACGTAAAGCCTTCCTAAAGAATCCAACTATCATAAACCCCTTCCCTGGGAGTTTCACAACCAGAGATTGACTCTTATCAATGAGAAGTCAACACACGTCAGCACCTGGGTAACAAATTGTCATAAAACTATCATATCTCCCATCTACTCTCCTAAGGACCTATTTACTTCTCCTAAGTCATTTGTTTTCCCAGAAGTGCCCCTCTGCGCCACCCCACCCCTATTAAGATGGCATACAAACTCCAGATACTTACCTGCCCCCTCAAGTCACTTTTTTTTTTGGTGAACTCTCAAGTACATACATATTTGAATAAAAATCTGTCTTTTCTTTTGCTAATCTGTCTTTTTTCCGTTTAATTTACAGCCCCCCCCACAAAGAACCTAAGAGGATAGAGGAAAAGTTTTCCTCCCCAACAATGTCAGGCACCGAAGCTGCACATGGGCTGCTCGGAGACCAGCATGCTTTGTAGGCCCAGGGAAAGGGGCTCTGTGTTCCAGGACCAAGCTCAAGGGGCCATTGACTCTGGGAACCAATTTGGGGATGGAAATAAGAGGCTGTGGGATAGTTTCGGGAAAGATCAGCTTTGAGGATCACTTGATTGAGCCTAGGAGTTCAAGGTTGCAGGGAGCTATGATCACACAGCTGCACTCTAGCCTGGGCGACAGAAGGAGACACTATCTCAAAAAAACAAAAAGCAAAACAAAGCAAAACAAAACAGAATGAAAGGCTCAGTCACCTAACCGGACCTGGCACCAGAAAGACACTAATGGAAGAAGGGATTAGGTTAAGGAGACTTTCTCCTATCTTCCAAAATTCTGTTATCTTGCTATATTGTTTTTATATGATGTTTTTGAAAAAAGGTGGGTGAGTGAATTCAGGGGGCAACAATCTTGAACAGTGGCCCTTGGATCTAAGCTCCCACCCACCCCCGGTCTTTTCCAGCAGCGCCTCTTCTTCCTCCCTGACTCAGGGATGAAGGTCTAGTCTGGGAACTGTATATTCTGGGATTCTCATGAAAATCATGATAGAGTTTACCGTCTGTTTCTGCCTTTTTCTCACTGTGTTGACTGTGGGGGAAAAAAGAAAAGAGGAAGAAAAGCAAAAAGGGATTCACAAGAGATTGAAAGACTAGAAAGAGAATAAGAAATGAAAACAGCAAAACAAAATGTTAAAATGTTATTTTTAATTTGCTTTAGCAGCAACTCAGAAATGCAGAACCACCATTTGGGAGAGGGAAGTGGGCTCAGCTGTGCCGCAGGGATGGGATCTGGGCAGGAGACAACTTAGGGTGAGAACCGGGGACACCGTGGCCCCAGCCGACCAGCCACTGGGTCACAGGGAGTCTCCTCAGGGAAGAGGGGGATTGTTCCAGATCTTGGCAGAGCCTCGCACACGTGGGTCTGCTCTCAGAAGCAGGCTGCCAGTGGGTGGGGGTGAGGAGGCCGGGCCTCTGGGGCAGGAGGTCTCTTCCACCGAAAGCCATTGTCTGCGTGTGAATGTGCTTTCATCAGCTGCAAACTGTATTTATGGCTTCTCGGAATTTTCCGAATGAAGTAACTTTTTTCCCCAGACCATTTTCTTCACAACTGAAATCGGATCCCACAGTCCATGGAGACAAACAAAACAGCATGACATCACCCGCCTGGGAGTTGTCATTTCAGACACCACCGCAGCCTTTTGTTCCAGATCAAATGGATGTGATTTGCCTTGTGGAGGTGGCACCCTGCCCGGGGAGAGGAGGAGATGGTTCTTTGAGCTCCGTCTTGAGAATCCGGGAGGCCAGGAGGGCGGCAGGTGCCTGGGATGCCTGCGGGGCAGGGCTGGGCAGGAGGGGACGGTGGCGGCAAGTCCTTCTGCTTCCTCTCTAACTAGAGTGGAGATGATGCTCCGTGACACAAGTTGTGACGGGGACAGCCCCACCCATCAGGGACGCTGACGTCTGTGTCCCTCCTCTCTTGGCCTCTGAGGCCCAGGCGCACAGAACACTGACCTGGAGGTTAGACAGCCTGAATTCAGCTTCTGTCTTGCGTTGCAAAGCTTCCAAGCCGCCTCCTTCCCTGAACAGGTGGGGAAGCTAAAAAATCCCGGTTCTGCCACCCTGCAGAGCTGTGCCGGGACCAGATCAGATCCTAAATATACAGACCTAGAGAGCAAGGGCTTGCTTCCCCTCTTCCCCTCAGCTCTCAACACTCACAGGAAAGGGTTTAGTAGCTCCTCAAAAGGCCTTGGCTTCCCGCAGGGAAGGTTCAGGCAGACTGGCAGGGACTGTGTTCAGTGTGCTCTTGAGCTAATAATTAAGGTATTATTTAATGAAAGCTCAAAGAAGAGCTGAAGCCATCTGGAAACCCAATCCGCCAGTGCCTGTGGGCCTGACCAATTACATGAGAACAGAAGTTGGCCTGTCTTTCAGCAAATAAATGCTCTCGAATGCAGTGCGGGGCAGAGTTTTAGGTTCCTAAAGAGGAAGTAATCATATAATTATACTAATTATTGAGAGTTACTGTGTACGGAGTCCTGCACTGAGCATCTTACACACGCTGTCTCATTTGATCCTCTGGTTAGTGTAACTATTCCCATTTAGCAGATAATGAACCTGCGGCTAGGGGAGAAGCGGGAGGTAACCTGCCCAAGGCCACCCCATCATTATGCAGGGTTGGCATGCAAACCCAGGTCTGTCTCACTCCGATGTTTAACTACCACATTCTTCTGCCTCCCAGTCACAAAATAAGGATGTCTGTGAAAAGAAGCACCTTGTTTATCTTCTTATGAATCTGGTACATGGTGAGGTAGGGAGATGTGTGTGTGTGTGTGTCCCTTGGGGTGCTGGAGGTGGGGTATCTCATCCTTTCATATTTATTCTTGTAATTCAGAAGCACTGTGTCAACCCTGTTATAACTTACTTTATCCAAAGTAAATGACCCAAAAAGAGTCACATATATGTATATATTTTAAAAGGCTGGTGTTGAAATAAGTTGACTGTCTATATTTATTCCACACTGGGAATGTTATTTGAGCAGTGGGAAACCAATGAACCTAAGTTAAGCTACTGGCTGAGTAATCAGGATCCCATCAAAGACAATAAAGAATTTCAGTCAGCAGGAGAAAGGGGAGTTAGAATAATTTCTAATAATTTCTATGAGCCTGTTGGTTTAATAGAAACTATATTCTGAGCAGGGATAGGTGTTTAGTCTAGAAAAGGGCACTGTCATCTTGTGGGGTGGGGAGCTCCAAGACCCTTCTAGGTATTCTCTGAGCCAGGGTGGGGAACAAGGTAACTGCTTACCTTCAAGTCTCTTCCAAGGGCAGGGCAAGCCTTGGAAAGGTACAGAGTTTGTCAAAGAGGGAATGAGATAGGACGGAGTTCCTTTACACTGGGGACTGGGTTGGCACTTTCCAGAATGAGGATTACAGAATGGTGACTGGACAATGGCTGCAGGTTTGTTGATTGAGAACATGGTGCTTTCCCATTTCTTGTGACCAACACATACTTTCTGAAGATCATAATCAGTAAAGTGGGTTTCTGAACTCAGCCATTAAAACATTTTTGTGATTAGGCAAGATTATGTCACCACAGCCCTGGGATCTTATAGTGCCAACATAATCGTGGATACCAAAATCATGAGAGATCACCTATGTGCTTCCTAAACAGAAAAAAATTCAACTAGAAAGAAAATGTAAGCTTTCATCATTCTCATTTACTCTGTTAGCTCTAAGGGCAGTTCTATTATAGGAATATCTTTCAAAAGAATTTAGTAAACATGACTACCATTATCTGAATTTTTTCTCATGAAACTCAGTTGAAACCATCCTCTTAAATCTTACAGGGTGTGCACTGGGCATTGTAAAACTTCATAATTGGTTAAAAAGGATACACCTCCCTGCTCGATATAAACCTGAGATTGACCAGCTCAGGGGCCATGACATGTCTGGGTATTTCCCTTCTCCCATCACTGGAGAGGTGTCTGGGTTTTCTGAATGGTTAAGAGGCTCCTATATTGAGGAGGGATTGTCAGAGTTAATGAGGTGATGCCTGGAAGGTTCTATGGCCTCTTATAAAACCATTGCTATGAAAAACCATAAACAGGGTTTGTAATTAATAAAGCAGTTATTAAAACTTCCTCAGCAAATCAGAAATTGTGTGATAGTATGTAAATTAGTTGAGCACAAAAAACTAGATAGAGTTCAGTCAATAAAACACACAATTTAGTCTGCCAAGTAAGGAGAAGTTAACACACATTGAGTACCTATAAAGTTCCAGGTACTTTCACATGTAGTGTCTCACTTAACAGAAGCAACTGGATGGTGAAATGGTTAAGCACAAAATCACTGGAGAGATTTAGACACAATCTGGCTTGAAAAATGATTCCATGACTTTAGGAAACATACTTAACTTTTTAAGCCTCATTTTCTTTATGGGGATAATAACGGCATCAGCCCTTATAGGGCCTCATACAACACAGCACTGAAATAAGATAGCTATTATTTTTATTAATTATGATAAGTTTATGAGGTTGCTATTATTTGTTTGAAACGTGAAAACAGAGGTTCGGAAAGCTTATTTGACCAAGCTGAATTCTGATTAAGTAAAGCTGGGATCTGTTAACTCCAAGTCCACATGTTTTCCAGTATAACTACAGCCTCCACTGTCTGATCCAAAATTGGAGCTTATCTAAATAACCAATAAATGTGGATTGTTTGGTAAAGTCAAATAAAGAACTGATATCTAATTAAATATGCCTCCCTTCCCCTCAAATCAGGGGATCTACAAAAAGAAAGGAGAATTACCAAAGCCTAAGCTATAGAGTAAGAATGCAAAAGCACTTTTGGGGCGAGGGTGACATGTGGAGATCCCTACATTTTATTTTCTCCTAAACTTGAATCACAATCTAAAAGAACAGACTGTGCTGGTGGAATTGGACTAACTAGGACTATCCAAAGTAAGTTACAGCTTTTTGCCAGCTTTCTGTGCCAGTGGCCTAGAAACTATTTCAAAACCTATTTTTATTTCTTACGGGCTGAAATTTCAGGGAAACACAGTCCAGACAACTCTGACCCAGAGTCTTCATATTTAGAAATTAATCCCCAAAGAAGGGGAATAACTTTTATCATGGCAGAGAATAACCTTCTCATAGACCAATTATAGAAAGACATAACTAACTCTGCAATGCACACTTCTAAATATTTGCAATTTATGATATGGAGATGTGGGAGAATTAGGCTAGCAATTATTCTTGAACCCCTAAGAAAGGAATTTGGCTTAGGGACACATACAAACACACAAGCATTCTGTAGAGTTGATGTTGCACATCATAAAATTTTAAAAGCATATAAATACTGTGAAAAAGACAGGAGAACAATGGAAATTTGCTGAGATGCTTGTATTTGCAAAATAATATATGCACACATTAATTTGTAATGATTCCAGCAAATAAATTATCTATTTTTTTTAATTTCAGGAAATTTACTATTATGCATTTCAAGTTGAAATATCTCTAGGTCAGAACTTGTTTTTAAATTGATCTTTACACTAATTCAGACATAAAAAAAACCCAGGTTAAAAACAACAAAATAATAATAAACATTAATGGAAAAAAAGGGAGGAGAAGAGTCCATTGGACACCCCCAAATGAGTGATTCCTAAAGGGAAACAATGACAGGTTTATCCTGAGTGTGGCTCATTCTATCTTCACACATATCTTATTGCCTTTACAGACATGCTTCTAAAGATGTGGGAAACACACGAAAACATAATGAAGAGCTCAATTAATAACTGCAAGACATCTCTGGCACACTGGAGAACCAGGCAGTGAATAAGGGTTTGTTAAACACCATCAAGCAAGGCATTTTATAACCCCAGGGCTTAAGTTTACAAATGTTCCTGCAACCACTGGTCTCCTAACTTGAATCAAAAGTATGCAGCAGACAATGAGCTTCAAGAAATAACTGTTTTTATAATAAGAAGTACTCTGACTAGCTAATAAAAAATGCGTTAACATCACGACTGCTATAGAAACCCTGGAGCCTTCTGCTTAGCTTCCTCAAAGCATTTCCATGGTGTAAGGTGCTTTATAGAGAAAGTGCATTATTTGACATGAATTTTGTTATGAGAAATGGAAAGATTTCTCTGGAGAAACTGTTTATCAAAGGAAGATTGCCAGGTGTGGCAGCTCGTGCCTGTAATCCCAGCACTTTGGGAGGCTGAGTCAGGAGGATCACTTGAGGACAGGAGTTTGAGATGAACCTGAGCAACATAGGGAGAACCCATCTCTACAAAAAATTTTTAAAAATTAACTGGGTGTGGTGGTATATACCTGTAGTCCCAGGTACTCGGGAGGCTAAGGTGGGAGGATCGCTTGAGCCCAGGAGTTGGAGGCTGCAGTGAGTTATGATCGCCCCACTGCATTCCAGCCTGGGCCACAGAACAAGACCTTGCCTCTCAAAAAACAAAACAAAAAAAAACCAGATCTTTTAATACATCCTTGGTTTATGATGCTATACCAGCTTGAAAAGGTCAGTCAGTATTTTGCTTACCTATTAAAGTACAGAGAACATAATGGCAAGAAAGTCTATCTTTGTGTATCTAGCACCAGACACTTGTATTTTTAAGTAACATTTAGAATAGCACATTGGGATGAGGGGCAACGACGGTGTGTGAGTCAGGGCAGCATGGAAGAAGTAAGAGCAATGGACTATGTCTGGATTCAAATAACAGTCCTGCTCCGTTCCTAATGGTGGGGCCACAGTCACCCAGTCCCTCTTGGACTCCCCATCCCCCCACTCAGATGACTTCTAATTCCCCCTTCTCTAAAATTCTAGGATTACAGTAACTTATTAATGTTCATTTTTCAGCCTTCATTCAAATGATTCATCAGGGTGCTAGAATAGAACAACCTAGGACATATGATTTCCAGTTTAGAATAATATCTGCTTATTCAGCTGAACTTAAATCCTTTTTTGGAACAAATAAAGACATAATTAAGGTAAACTTGACATTTTCATGTATGACAGAAACCATAATTGCATTCTGAATAGGAGGCAACAAAGTATTGTTTGCTATTCCAGAAGGTCAATACATTTTCTGCTGTTATGTTCCAGAAATCAACAGGTAGCTTTGTGGTAGTCCAGTCCTGTCAATTCATACTAATAACTGTCTAACTATACATCCCTCATCACGATCTAAAAACAACCTAAAGGGGCCTCAATAATACAGAATAGCATAAGTGAAAAGTGAACATTTAGAACAGGAAAATAAAACTACAGATGAGGATATATAATAAACCAGGAATGAAGTTCTAATAAACCACTGTAATGACTGATATTACAATTGCTTCTGGTGGAACCCAAATTTGGAATTAAGCTTTTCAGCAACCAGTGAGAAAGAGGAATTCTACCCAATTAATTATACAGTTCCTAGAGAACATAAAATGAAAGCAAAGTAACTGCTCAGCAGAAATGTAGTAGTTTGTGCTAGTAAGAAGCAAAAGTTCCTCCTCAGGAGTCTTCATAAAGAATTGTGCCAACAGCATCCTCTGTAACTTTCCTCGGAATAGATGCAATGGATGAATCCCTGGGATAGGAGACAATTTTCACCTCAAGACGACGGCATCACAGCATGATGGTGAGAAAAGAATTCACTCTCATACTGCCTGAGTTCAAACCCCAGCTCTGCCACTTAGCTGTGTGACCCTGAGCATGTTATTCAAACTCTGTGTGGTGGGGGCAATAATAGAATTTGCAAACATTAAGTGAGTTAATAAGCACTGTATAGTGTTACCACTTATTAATGAAGAGCTCAGTAAGAACAATCGGGGTATGCACTGCCATGACACAGTTCAAGTACCTAGCTCTACACTGACCTGACTTGAACTCAAAGTAGATTCTAGAACAAACAGTGTGGTCCACTGTTCTAAAAAAACACAAAGGTTCTAGATCTGCACTGCCCAATATTATAGCTACTTGTGGCTATTGAGCACTAGAAATGTGGCTAATGCAATAAAGAACTGAATTTCTAATTTAAATTAAATAGCCACAGGTGGCAAGTGGCTACTGCACTAGGCAGCACGGATACAGAAAATTTTCATTGCTGCAGAGTTTGATTGGACAGTGCTGCTCTAAAACATCCTCCAAGCAGTACTCTAAATATTGCTATCAGCTAAGTTTTTAATGAATATTGGGTAATGAGGAACTCCAGACTCTAGTCCTTGACACTTACCTGGTTTGTGGACAAACCTCTGTTCCCAGATGAATGTAGACTCCTATGCCTTGGGCTGTGGGGCAGTCTGGTTGTGCTGTGAAAAGTCCAAGAATGAGCAACTGAACACAATGCCAGCCTATGTGTAGCCATGGCAAGACCAGGATCCTACCTAAAAAATTGTTTTGAATTCACTTCGAGCACAAAGGAATGAGCTTGATCCCAATGTTCTACTTCATTTAGCACAGCTGGAATTGTTTCGGCCTGAACAATTTTAAAGGGTGGTTTAACCAGATGCTTGTTTCATTTTCCCCCAATGTTCTATTAACTTTGGGAAAAGCTACTGGTGTTCCCTGCAAGCTAAACTATTTGGAAAAGGTACATCAAGATGACTAAATAAGATAAGCTGTAGGATGGGTCCCAGATGAAAGGGAGTAACAATTGCTGAAATGAATAAAACGATTTCACAAAAATCATGTAATAAAAATGCAAAATAAAGGGAATGCAATTTATAATGTGTATTTCAATTTGTAAATGCTCAGGCACAACTACATTAGAAGAAACAATAAAGTCATCAATACCTATAATAGAATTATCTTGGTGACTTAATTACCATCAGTAGCACTGCTGTCAGTAACAGGATTTTTTGACACAGGTACAATTCTTGATCAAGTTTTAAACAAAATATAGTAGAATCTTCTCTTAATTATATGGTGGTTGTGTTCTTGGAAAATTCATGATACATTAGAACTATACCAAAAGATACCTTGTTTTAAAATGGAATTGGGTTTTAGGCTTAGATAACTAGTTTGTTTGTTTTTTTTAGCACATGAATAACCAGCAGAACATTCAAGAATCATGTGGGAGGCTGGGTGCGGTAGCTCATGCTTGTAATCCTAGCACTCTGGGAGGCTTAGGTGGCAGGATTGCTTGAGCCCAGGAGTTCAACAACAGCCTGAGCAAGAGCGAGACCCTACAAAAAGTCTCTACAAAAAATAGAAAAATTAGCTGGGCATGGTGGTGCAAGCCTGTAGTCCCAGCTTCTTGGGAGGCTGAGGAAGGAGGATTGCTTGAGCCCAGGAGTTTGAGGTTGCAGTGAGCTATGACACCACTGCACTCTAGCTCAGCTGACAAAGTGAGACCCTGTTTCAAGAAAAAAAAAAAAAAAAGAATCATGTCGGATGTAGAGCAATTCTTTGTTGGGCTAAATTGTCCCATGTGCTGTGGGACATAAAATATCTATAGCCCCTGCCCACTAATTGCCAGCAGTCATTTCTAAAACCATTAGTCCAAGTCCAACATATGAATTCCACCACCCTCACCCTCTCCAATGACTGGTTCATCAATCCAGGTCTAAGTCAACCAGTGTATGGCATTGGCTGGTTTCAGAACATGATGAATGTTAGCTAATAAAACAGAAGAATTTTGCTAGGGGCTTTGCAGCAAAGTTTCCCATGAGGGAGTCACAGAAAAGAGGTCTTTTCTTTACATGGTTATAAATGGATGTGATGCCTGAAAATTCTGTATTTATCACAGAACCAGCTGGAGGATGCAGCCAACAAACAGGAGGGCAGAGCCAAAATCACAGGGGAACTGAGCTAAAGAGTTTGGATTATGTCACCCATGGGGTCTATCCTACCTCTTTATGTAAATGGACTTTATGTAACTGGACTTCCAGTTACATAAAACAGTAAATTTCCTATGGGTTAAACTGTTTTGAATTTGGATTTTGGTTCTTGCAGCTGAAAGCACTTTGATAACAACATACACAAACAATTTAATAAGTCAAAGCCTGGGGCCTGGTGTTAAAAAACATCAAAAACAAAACAAGTGAATATTGTTCCTGGACATCTCTACCAAGTGGTAAAGCTGTGGCAGGCGACGCTGGTCGAAAGCCTGCATGTTCCTTTTGTAAAGGCCTGTGTGGTTCACCTGTCAACTGGCAGGCACACTGGGGGAGAAAGACCAGCACAGTTCACATATGCAGCTTGTTGGGGAGAACACATGAAAGGCAAAAAGCTATTTATTCTGAGAAAATATAGCTATAGGTAAAAGAGTAACATTATCAGTATTTGTGTACAAACAGCTCTACAGATGCTCTGTGGACAGATAGGGCTGTAAAAATAGATTAAGTCCCTGCTCTTGTGAACCTTACAATTAAAGAAACAAATTTTAAAAATACCATGTTTACAGAGAAACAGACCAAGAAATGCAAAGTAACTATAATAAAACTGAGTATGGTAAGTGGCGGGAAACAAAGGGTAGAGAAAGGGGCAGTGAGGTGTAGTTAATTATGAAAGGCTTTCTGAACTCACCAGGGTTGAAGCTTGAATGTTAAAGGTTATAACACTGGGAGGACATATAAAAATAGTGCATTATAAAAAGAGGAAAAGATAAGTATATAGGAACAGGAATGGACAGTTTAGAGATGTTCTGCTAACATGGCATCAGGTGAGGTTCTGGATAAACATGGTTCTGTTGTCAGATTCATCACAGACAGTGGGCAGGAGGAAAGAGCAGACTTATAATTGAGGATAGAGCCTCAATCTGGAATCCATCACGTCCTAGCCATTTGACCTTGGATGAGCTACTTAACCTTCTCTGTGTCAGTTTTCTTATCTTATAAAATGGGCACATGTAGTGCCCAAGGGGGCATAAGGATGAAATGAGATGGTGCATGCTAAGTGGCCTGCATAATTTTGGGAGGTGCTTGATCACGGTAGTTATTATCACTCTTAAATCCACAAGCAATTCACTCAAATTAGTTTCAGAGCATTTATAAGGCAAGCATATATAAAACTCGATATACTTATTATATGAGGTTTGAAAAAAAGCTTTGTTTTTAAACAGTTAATTGCAATCCATTATAAAATCCCCAAATTAAAAGAAAAACTATGATACACTAAAAAAAAATGAATTAAGATTAAGGGATTTATAAATACATTTATTGTTGGTATTAATGAATAATGAATGCAGAGAACAGAATACAAAGAAATCAGCACTTAAAAGGAAACATTAATCTTTAAAAATGCAATATATTTATATACATATATTGACCCATTTTGTATCTGTTTAGATTTACAAACAAATGTAAAGCTAATTCCAAAGCTTTCATTCTGGATATACTTCAATTTGAGTTCTAGTGTTCTCTATTCTAAAGCAAACTATTTTTTTGTTGTATTTACACAAAGTATGATTTATTTTGTTTGTATCTAACTTAAAAGCAAGACTCTGCAAGCTGATTCTGAAGTAGCTAGTTATTCAGGAATTTTACAACAGCTCTTTAAGAGAAGATAAAACCACATGAAAGAAAAAGCTTCAATACTAGATATATAAATACAAATGAGAAAATATCAAGAAGCAAAAAGAATCACAGAAATACCAATTCTATTCTAAACTATAATTTATAATTCTAGCAAGAATTCAATTAGCAGTAGCTTAGATGCTTTTGTTCTAAAAAATAAAACCATTAGTTCTTTCTGTATAATTTTCTGACTTTATGCAATGAATAATTATCAAGCCTTCTTTTTTAATAACCTAAGAATATGATTTATACATTACAAAATCATTAACAAAAGAGCCTTTCAAACATACTGCTGAAAGCTGCAATACAGTTTGGGAGCCAGATTTCAATTTACATAATATTACCATTCATAAAGAGTTTATGACACCCAGTACTATATTGTTCAGCTCTGTTAACTCAGAAATACTCCATCCGTTCTTGCCTTCAGAGAATTACTGATATGGATAGGATTAAGAAAAATCTAAGAGGGCCTCTAAACAGGATTGCACATGAAATAATCATGAACTATGATACAACTGTGACAACACAGCTAGCTTATAGAACTGAATTTTTTTCACTATAATAATAGCACTACAGACTTGTGACAATTAAATATCAGAATCATTTTTCCTTGCTAACTATTCAGTAGAAAAAAGTGTTTTCTGAGTGTAATTCTGATAAACATGATACCTTTAAAATAAACACTAGGGGAAATTGGAAATTCCTCAAGTTTATTTTTCACACATATTAACAAGCAATGTAGTTAACAAAAAAAATTATTCTAAAAACAAATAAATATAAGATTTAAATCAATCATTTTTGAACAAAATATAGCTCAGTTTCAAAAGTTTTGTTTGGTTTGTGACTAGCCTCTAAAATATTAAAATAAACCAAACAGATTCTAACAATACTAATTTACTATACAAGATTTGAAAAATGTACTTCAAGTTTTAAACTTTCCCCTATCCCTAGAGAAAGTAAATAAAAAGAAAAAAGGGGGCTCTTGCAAAAATAAACAAAAACAAAACCACCAACAAAAATTAATCATGTAAGAAATACTTTTGCTTTTTCAATACTTCAATTGGTCCTATATCAGAGTATGGTTTTGATAGCAAAGACTTCATAGCCTCTTCCTTTATCTCCCATTTTCTAGTCATTTCTATGTTTTTGTCAACAAGGCTATGTAAAGGTTTTCCTAAGAAGTCGGGTTGAATCAGAGGTAGCGTTAGGATGCAGTTTACTTGATTATAGGGTGTAGTTAGTTGAAATGAACATGTCATTATCTAAAAGGATTATGATAAGTAATAATGCAAAGAGAAAAATGTACAGCCCTCACTGCCTTGCACTAAGAAGAATTTGGGGAAACAGAGAACAAATACAAAGCCAGGAAAGAGGCAATTGCCTCATCTCCCATGAGCTGCTTTAATGCACCAATTCAGGCTGGTTTTCCACGAAGGGTAGCACCCCACTCACATAGTAGGCAATGCCAAGAGACAGCAAAGCAATGACGAAGATCAAAAGCAAGACCCTCCAGAAGCCCAGATCTTCTACAAACTCCTGCCACGTGGTTCGAAAGCTAGAAAGGACTCCTTCGCCTTGCTGTAGGTTGGGATTGAGGAGAGAATGGCTTTCCATGGCACTGTGCAAGAAGGAAAAAGAAAAGAAAGGGGCATGAAACAAACACTTCACCCATTTCAAAAACATAAAACGATGAGGACTATATTAATTAGAAAAGACCAAACTTACAACACAACACTTACAAGAAGACAACTGACATACACGCACTCTCACATGCTTACATACTGACTTACATATCTGCAGGTATCGGGACAATTTACCTTAAGCTGGAAATTGCTAAACCATAATGAGTATGTTTCTTGGTTGAATACTAGCACAGTCAAGTTAAAAACCCTATTAATGGCCAGGCCCAGAGGCTCACACCTGTAATCCTAGCACTTTGGGGGCCAAAGTGGGAGAATCGCTTGAAGCCAGGAGTTTGATATCAGTCTGGGCAACATAGTAAAAACCTGTCTCTACAAAGAAAATTTAAAAATTAGCTGGGTGTGGTGGTGTGTACCTGTAGTCTCAGCTACTCGGAAGGCTGAGGCAGGAGGATCACCTGAGCTCAGGAGTTGGAAGTTACAGTGAGCTATGATTGAGCCACTGTATTCCAGCCTGGGTGACAGAGTGAGACTCTGTCTCTTAAAAAAAAAAAAATCCTATTAAAGAAGTACCAAATAGAAGTCTTGAAATAGGTCAAATGAGTTGTTTTCATCAAGATATTAAACCAAAACACATTTTTGTTTATTTTAAATTTAGGAAGAAGATTTAAAATGAAGATTTGTAATTTAAGAATTTATGTCAATGGGCCAGGTGCAGTGGCTCATGCCTGTAATCCTAGCACTCTGGGAGGCCAAGGCGGGATGGCTGCTTGAGCCCAGGAGTTCAAGACCAGCCTGTGCAAGGGTGAGACCCTGTCTCTACTAAAAATAGAAAACATTAACTGGGTGTGGTAGCGCATGCTTGTAGTCCCAGCTACTCGAGAGGCTGACGCTGGAGGATCGACTTGAGCTCAGGAGTTGGAGGTTGCAGTGAGCTATGATGACACCACTGCACTGTAGCTGGGGTGACAGAGTAAGACTCTGTCTCAAAAAAAACCCAAAAAAACAAAGAATTTATGTCAATGAAAATAAGCAGACATGAAGGTGAAGACACCTGAAGAGGATAGCCATCTACAAGTCAAGGAGAGAGGCCTCAGAAGAAACCAACTCTGCAGACATCTTGATCTCAGACTTCTAGCCTCTAGAATTGTGAGAAAATAAATTTCTGTCAAGAAGAAAGACAGAAAGGCCCAGTAACAGGGTGTCATCTAGACTAAAGTCACAATGGCCACAAACACATGCATCAACTATTTGTTGGTTATATAATAGAAGGTCATGACCACCTTTCCTATACCTCTTCCCTTCAGGGTTCTTCCAAGCATCTTGGCTCAGAACCATGAAAACAACATAAAACAATGTCTTAGTCTCATGTGCCATGAACAAGTAAGCACATGCAAAACTGGCAGTTTTTTTACCTACAACTTTACTTTTTCACACCATTAACACAAGGTCCTTCAGCTTTTACTAGTATTAGAGGTCCCCTCTGATCATGGGATGCTGACTTCCTAATGGGCCAGTTTGCCTGACATCCAAACTTTTTTTTAATATTAAAAGATATTTAGTCTCTAAAATACAATGTTTTCAATGAGAATCTACAACATAGGAATTTAAGAAAACTTGAGCAAATTTAAAAATAAGACTAGAACTTTAAGAAGTCCTAACCAAATAAAACCATAATAGATAAAGAATCTCAGGAGAGGCTTAGTTTGACCTATATAGTAAAAAAATTTATTGACTATGTCTGAATAACACACTCTCATACTCAGAAATGTTAGGTATAAAATGAGAATTTGGGAAGCATTCTCTAGGAACTCATGAAGCTCTGCCAATCAGAATTTTCTATAGAAACTTTATCTAATGAAATGCTTTCTACTGTCCAGGGAATAACTCCCTCCAACATAATGAGGGTGTGTGTGTGTGTGTATAATCTTTTTAAAAAACATGTGTCATCTGCACTGTCTTTGTCATTCCATACCTACAAAGTAAAAAGGAACTAAATTAAACTTAGGATAATATGGAGGAGTGGGGAAATATTTTTCATCAACTTAAAAGGCCCATAGAAGTTGTACTATGTCTCAGAGAATCCTAAGAGAAATGGAAAATATTGTAGTAAATACATTTAAAACCTTACTTTATTCTATTCTATTCTAGAAAAAGCTGTTACACAGCTATGCCATAATGCCACGCACTAGCCAATCTATAAACTTTTTCCTCTACTTTTTAAAAATTGAGATATAATTCACATACCATAAAATTCACTTTTTAAACTGTATAATTCAGTGGTTTTTAGTATATTCAAAGTTGTACAGTCATTTCCACTAATTCTATAATAGTATACTTCTATCACCTCTATAAGAAACTCTGTACTCATGAGCAGTCATTCCCCATTGCCCCATCCCTCAGCTTCTAATAACTAGTAATCTACTATTTGTCTTTAAGGATTTGTCTATTCCGGACATTTCACATAAACAGAATCACATAGTATGTGGCCTTTTGTGCCTGGCTTTTCCCAAGTACCATGTTTTCAAAATTTATCCACGTTGTAGCATGTATCAGTACTTAATTCCTTTTTATGGCAAAATAACATTCCATTGGATGAACTAAAAGACATTTTGTGTTATTCATTCATCAGTTGATGGATATTTGAGTTGTTTCCACATTTTGGCTATTGTGAATAATGATACTATGAACATTTGTGTACAAGTTTTTGTGTGAACATATGGCTTCAATTTTCTTTGGTATATACACCTAGAAGTGGAATTGCTGGTCAGGTGGTAATTCTACGTGTAACTTTTTGAATAATGGCCAGACTTTTCCAAAGCGGCTGTACTATTTTCCATTCACATCAGCAATGTATTGAGGGTTCCGATTTTTCCACATCCTCGATAACACTTGTTATTGCCTGTCCTTTTCATTACAGCCATCCTAGTGGGTGTGAAGTGGTATTTCACTGTGGTTCTGATTTGCCTTTTCCTAACAATGTTGCCTTTAAACTTTTAAACTTAAGCTTCAACCACTGCATTTGTACCATGACACTGAAGGCTGGGAATAATATTGGTAATGAAAGTATTAATAATTTAATTTTTGACAAACTGGTTTTATACACTATAATACAAACTCTCATGCTGAAGTGAAATGGCAGGTATTTGAAAGAAGTAGGAGTGTTTCATGCTGAGTTGTTCAAATGACTAATCATTGCTCAATTAATAAGTAATCACAACTGAGACAAACTAATGCTAAAAGTATATTGTGATAAAGAAGTGCCAAGAAACTGGCTATTAACAAAATGAAGGTCCCAAAAATATAGCATGTTTTGGAGGAACATGATCTTTAACAAATAATAGTTGCCTCAATATTATTAAAGTGCTATGGCATTATGACTGTCGATCCAGAGTACACAGGAGAGAGAAAAAGGGCTTGCAAATGCATCTTTCACTTCTTGTGTATTTTATCTATTTGTCAGTTTTTGGCGATAACTCAAAAGGAGCATATACTGTTCTAGAAGTAAAACTCTTTCATTTCTTTAGGACAGTAATAAGTACTTGAAAGTATCTAAACAAAATAGACCTAAGCTTGAGAGTGGAATTAATGGTCCCCAAGGAGTACAACTACCAGCACACAAAGGAAGAGGAAAGCAATGGGTACAGAGGAATCAAAGGAAGGGTGAGCTATGAAAACTAGAGGGGATTTCATTTAGAACTCACAGAACTAATAATCCCAACAATGATCCCGATGGGATAAGTGGTCTATGTAAGCCTAAATCCAAGTCCTGGTCAATGAGCTTCTAGGTCAACAGCTGATGCTAATGTAGGCCCTTGTTTGTTCTATTTATATTCTACTGAAAATTTTGGGAAGAGACTACAGTAAGCTCATCCTTCTTACCTCACTGGTTTAATCTGGAAGGCTGGAACTCCATGATGGTTGACCAAGCTTTATGCTACAACAACTAAATCTGGCCTACTGACTACCTGTTGAGCCAGTAAGGCCAAGAGAAAAGATGGTTTGCCACCTTATCAGAGCTCCCTGAACTCTATTCTCTACTGCTTCTAGATGAAAAATGATGAGATGTTTAATATGCTGTCAGTCACATCTTAGCTTCAATTACTTATAGGAGCCCAAATTTCATTAGTCCCAAATTTACCTGAAAGTTACTTTCACATTCCTGAATTGTGTACGTGTTATGTCTTATATTACTTTCACTCTCCTGTTTTATTGTCTCTTAGCATTCCACTTCCCTACCGTTGAAACTACCCTTTGGTCTTTTCTAACATTGTCCAACTTCTTAGGCTTACTTATGTTTCTCTTCTTTTTTGAAATTCCATTTTTTTGTGACCTATACTTAAAATTCTCAAACTCATGCTTCCTTCCCTTAGATTCAGCTCTTAACTGCTTCTTCTCCCTTGTGTTGTCAATACAATAGGTGGCTAACAGAACATTATGTGCATGTGGGCATGTACTATTAATACTTTCTGTTTATAGCTTTTCAATTGTAATCTGAAGCTATTAGGGCCTATATAAAGTTCAAGGAAAGTATCAAAACTCTGCAACTGAAAGTAAATGAATATAAAGCTCACAAAGTCACCATAAAAGATCCAGGTACTTAAAGTGACTTGCCACTTAAAAAATTTTATCTTGCTGGGTTTGGTGGTTTGTGCCTGTAGCTCCAGCTACTGAGGAGGCTGAGGCAGGAGGACTGCTTGAGCCCAGGAGTAAAGGCCAGCCCGGGTAACATAGTGAGACCCTGTCTCAAACAAACAAACAAACAAATAAGTAAATATCTCAAGTACCTTTCACTCTCAGCTGTCTGCATGGTCTCCAGTTTTGAGTGGGTTCCTCTGTTAAATCCTTTTACCTCTTGTTCTTCCAAAGATTCCAGCAGTCGGATGACATCTTTATTCACACCCCTGCGTTTTGCTAGAACTAGAGGGGTAGCACCTTGATGATTGCTAAACATGTTCAAAAAATAAAGAGGCCATCATAGCAGTTATACGACATTGTTAGTTACAGTGTTAGTACCCATTTATGTAGATCTCAGTGAAGAAAAGATGAGCCTGATTAACTCAAAACTAAAACCCAGAGCAGAGCCAAAGGTGAAGGCAGAAGCTGAATTTTGAGTTAATCTATTTTCTTCCCTTCCAGGGAAAAGGCAAAAGAGAATATATAGGCAAAAGAGTGGATAAAGGACAATAAATAAAAGAAAGAGAGACCATCTCCTCAGAGATTAATTGGAAAGTCTAATTCTAGACTCACTCTTATCTGACATCTATATTTTATGGGAAGAGTATATATAGCAAAAGTCTAAGAATTTTTTAAAAAACAAGTCAAATAAGCTGCTTTGGTTCACTCAGCTATTTAGTGCTAACAAGAGAAAACCCAAATTACATTAAATCCTGAAGTTAATTCACATCACATTAATAGAACCATTTACTATCTTATTCAGATTCACAGGCATTATGGTACCAATAAATTAGCGCAGCATGTAACTGTAATTTAAAGGTCAAGCTCAATGGTCTTAACATCTTTCCCACTGAAGAAACGGGGTATCCCTAAAACAAACAAACACAAAACCCTGGTTCAGTCTAAAAAGGACTCTGGACCCCGGAGAGATTATGAAACTAGCACGAAACATGATAGAAGGCACATGAGCTTTGGAGTCAGCGGAACTAGGTTCAAATTTCAGCTCTGTCCCTTATAAACTCTGTGATCTTTGTCAAATCATTTAATCCTTTTTGTCTCAACTATCTCATCTGTAAAATGAAGATAATACCTACTGTGAGAGTTATTCACTGTGAGGATTAAATGAGCTAAGATAAGCAAACACACTCTAGCTCACAGATTTTCAAAACCAGTTACTTTTTTCTTCTTTTTCCCTGTCTTATACTATATAATTAATTAGTAGCAAAAACGGGCCACTATTTTCATAGATAAAATTACACTGCTTCAGCATAAATCTAGAAGTCATTCCCTTGTTCCCTCACTTACCTAACAAGATAACACTGTCTTAAATGCCTTTCTGAACTTGTTATTACAATTGTTCAATGAATAAACAAAATCAGAGACTCAGAGATTGGACTATAGGTTGAGAGACTAATGAAGAAATGACTAGACTTCAAAAACCACAGATAACTTACCAAATATCAATTTTGAGTCCATTGGAAACTAAGAATTGAATAGTATCCACATGGCCACAAAGGTGAAGAGCTGTGTTTCCTTGATAATCTGTGGCTAGAAGATCAGCACCAAATTTATGCAATAACTGGCAGATGTCTACATTCCCTCGGGCTGCTGCCAGGTGAAGGCCTGTTCTGCCCCTGCTGTCACGAATATTTGGGTCAAAGCCACTTTCCAGAAGCCGCTTGGAATAGTTAAAGTCTCCATCAATACAGGCTTGGAGCAAGGGCACGTTAGTCTGAGAAGAATCATTTACAAAAACGTAGGACATTGTTCTGATATGATGGATAGAACACACCTGTAATGAAACATGAGGTAAGATTTGATAAAGCCAAATGAAATCAACACAATAAAGTCATTTAGAAAAGCACTATTTCTTATCCTTCTTGGCCTCCTGCCTCTAATAAATTACCTTACCAAACAGAAACAAGTTATCAATTATGCTTTATTTCCCATTAACATGTTTTACTTTATTTTCTTCACATGTGTTGGATCAAAATTACAATTAAATTACTATAAAGGTCTATTTTGCTTTTCACCATATAAAAAGATTAAGAGATATTTTTAAATATTTTAAATATTGCATTGTCAGAAGACGTAGATAACGTGATCTTTAAACTTAAAAGAACTACATATATATATAAAATATATATATATATGTCATTGCTGATAGACATTCTTATTTAATACAAAGGAATTCTCTTTCATATATTTGCTTCTTCTTGTATTTGAGATACTCTATATGGTAAACAAAACTACCTGCATGGAAGTAACACACTCAAAAAGGACCTGCTAGAACTTAATAGTACAAATATCAAGTTTTCATAGAAAGAAAAAGGCTAAGGAAAGTAACAAACTGAATTTAAAAATTGGAAATATCATGAAATCAATTCAGATTATGCTTTTTTTGCAGTATTAATCCTATTCTACTCTGTTCTCTGGTTTTCTCAATACCTGATTTTGCAAAACTCTCATTGTCTGAAGACTTGAGAGGTGAAGGGGAAAAAGTAGGTGTCTGGGAATACAGGGGCAGGACAAAAGCAGCACCCCCAGGTGGGTCCAATATGAGTCTCATCCCTCTAACTAACGCAGCTCACCAGACTGCCCACACCTCTCACTGATGCTTCCCTGCCCCACTGGTATGCCTGAACTTTCAGAACATTCTGCCTTACCAAAGTGCAAACAACTAGGTCTCTCTCTCTCTTTCTCTCTTCTCCTTGGTTCATTTAAGAAAAAGTTAGAGCCTGTCAAAAGAAACTTTACTAAGAAATTGAAGAGAAAACAAACCTAAACAAGAAAACAGAAAGGCAGTGACTGATGCATTTACAGAGATGGCTCTCATACTCTAAAGTTACCAAAGCTTAGTCACAGATGGGCTTGGCTTGCATAGTTGATCAGGTGAATTATTTCTTTGTGGAACACTGATGGAATTGGATGCTAGACTAATCTATTCTTGTGCCTAACCTCAAGGGGATTAGGGAAAGCATGGCTGCTGAGTTTGGTGAGATTCCTGGTCCCTGGTTTCCCAGCAAAGCCACTGTCCCCTAGTCCTAGGCTGCCTTACACTAGGGCTCTGCTGCTCCCATCGGGTCTCTGTGGAAAGGGGAGGTGGCATTAGCATATACTGGGTCCTATTCTGAGCCAGGCACCAACGAGAGGCTTTTAATGAATTTTATTTAACCTTCCTAACGACTCCATGGTAAGGTTTATTATACCTGAATTTCAGTGAGGAGCCATTGAAGGATTTTAAACCTAGGAAATGGCACAGTCTTACTAGTCTTTGAGAAAGATTACCTGGATGGCAATACAGAGGGGCTGGATTGGAGAGGAAAAGAGTGGAGGCAGGGAATATCAATCAGTAGGCAATGTAGTAATCTAGGCAAGAAATGATGATGGCCATCTAAGGCAGTGGTAGATAGAAGGGGACATACTAGAGAAGAATAGAGAAGATAGAATTAGCACAACTTAATGACTCATTGGATATGAAGGATGAGAAGGAGCTGTTAAGGTTAATTCCAGTTAAGAGAAAAATCTGCTTGTGATTAAGAATTACACAGATCAAGATAAAATAAACTTCATATTATAATACTAAATAATGATTTTTAAAAATTAACTTAATGAGAAGAAACTACTCAATAAAATAGTCAAGAATTCTTTTTTGAAGATAATCTATTTTTCCTTATAATATTTACTGGATTGGATCATGAAGAAGATAAAGCTACCATAAACCTTTTCAAAAATAATACCATATATCAAGGGATTTTCGAGAGGTAATGTGTTTTGATTGAATTCTGTAAAACTAGATAATAAAAAACAATCTACTTGGTATTTTTGATTCAAACATAGTAAGAATTCTTGTGGTTTGCAGACAGATTCTTCTGAATGTTGGCTCAGTAAAAATTACATGCCATTCCTATTTTTTAGGTAAGAATAAGTGTAGTGTATTTTGTCAGTTTCTCTGAGTCCTTGAGAAACTGCTAAACTTACCCCCACATTTAATAAAGTCCAATGACAGAAAACATTTTTCATCTTGATCACAGAACTGAATCTGCCCTAAAGCAAGGCCACAGTTCACTGGAGGCTTCACACATCGTGAGGAAGCCCACAGTAGAGAATACTCACGCAAGTCTTAAGATGAGATCTTTCTTTCAGTGGTCACTCAGCAGTGTCTCTGAATTCTTAATGAAGGTTCACCAAAAATGCTGTAATGTGCCAGCAAGGATCTACAGTAAACAGAAAATTCATTATAACAAAGGTGTGGCATGAAAAGAACTTGCTGTTCTATTAGATACTGATAGGCTAGTGGGGCCTGCAGATATTAACCAGAAAGTCTGTGGGTGAGGCATCAGCATGCGAGGCCAGTAAAGTACCTGACAGGTAATAAGGCAGTGGAAAGGAAGAAAAGAAAGGATTAATAAGGAGCTGCTCTGTTGCTCACCAACAAGAAAGCATGGACAGAAAGATAAAAGAAAAAGCATCAAATTTTGTGCCCTCAGTAGAGAACAAACTGGGCTCTGAAAATTCACTCTCAGTCATTATTTGGAATTCAGAATGCATATTTTTCACATTATAAATGTAGGCTATCTCCCAGATTAGCCTACAAAAGCATTTTTAGAAATAAAATACTATTCATAAATAAGGGAAAAGGTAAAAACAGCCAATACTTATATTTAAACCAAACAGGATACATTTAAGAAAAAATATTTCTTTTTATTTATTTATTTATTTTTTTTGAGACAGAGTCTCACTCTGTTGCCCGGGCTAGAGTGCCATGGCGTCAGCCTAGCTCACAGCAACCTCAAACTCCTGGGCTCAAGCAATCCTCCTGCCTCAGCCTCCCAAGTAGCTGGGACTACTGGCATGTGCCACCATGCCCGGCTAATTTTTTCTATGTATTTTTAGCTGACCAATTAATTTCTTTCTATTTTTAGTAGAGACGGGGTCTCGCTCTTACTCAGGCTGGTTTCGAACTCCTGACATTGAACGATCCTCCCGCCTCGGCCTCCCAGAGTGCTAGGATTACAGAAGAAAAAATATTTCTAATCTATCTTGAATGCTGGTATTTAAATCTCTTTAAATCTGTTCCTGAGACTGTCCTTTCCCCTAAGTATGAAGGAAAATCTGGCCCAAAGCTACCTACAGTGTTCTCCAGACAGCCTTTCCCTGCCTGCCCCGCACCATGGTGCTGCCCCATTCTCACACTTCCGCAGTTGTGTGTACTAAGAGACTATGCGATCAGCCTGTCTGTCCACTCAACTCTTCTCTGGAGGGATCATGGACCACAAAAAAAGCAGTATGAATTCATTAAACAAGCATTTACCGTGTACCTGAAATGTGCCATATACCATGCTAAGTGGTGGCATATAAAATCCAAATCCCAAATTCACGGTCAGGATGAAATTCAGGTTAACTTTTAACTTGTCATTCATGCTCACTGCTACAGATCCCTTTAAGTAAATTTATATAGGGAAATAATTAATGGTATTTTATGAAGCTCCATTTACAATATGTAAGTCAGGTTGTATCATAAGGCCTATCGGTGCTAGGCTAGACCTGATGACGGCGGCTGGCAAGCTGCATGTGAGGATCGGTCCCACTAAAGTACCAGTAAAGATGATGAAGCCATGATAATACACAAACTAACTGCCCTCCCCAATTGTTTCCTAGTTTTCTGTGATGCCATAATATTAATTTAGACAAACTTCATATCATTGAGACACTTAATTTGATTTCCTTAAACAAATATTCTGAATTCACCCAAAGCCTAGTACTTTTCCTCTCTTATCCTGACCACTGAAGCAGAGTCTTCATGATTAAAACCTCTCAAATATAGGATTTGGCTTTGATTTTCAATGTTAATTAAAATGGTACAAGTGAGTTCTTCTGAAGGTAGTAGAGTTCACATTATGAAAAGAACAACTTTTGGTTTTCATCTGGAGATAGAATTATAGATATAGACCATGTAGTTATATCCCACCCAAATCCTAATGTTTTCTTAAATCTACTAGAAAGACAATGCTTGTGCCATTTTCTTTTGATGTGACTAGGCCCCATAAGAAAACACACTTGATCAAATTACAGATTTATGTGTAATTCATATTTAATATTATACAAATGCTTAGACTAAATTACTTGAAAACCTGCCAAGAAAATTTCCAAGATTGCAATTAGACTTTAATCACTAGAAATCTATTAATAGTTTCCCAATAAATCATAAAGTGATAAAACCCAGAACACATATTAACTGTTGTTCAAGGGGTGAAGAGGACTAAAGATTCTTAAATTAAACTTTTTATTTAAAGATAATTATAGATTCACATGCAGTTTTAAGAAATAACAGAGAGACCTTGTGTACCCTTAACGCAGTTTCCCCCAATGGTAACATCTTGCAAAACTACACTGTTAGGTCATTAAATAAGAAATGTCTGATTTCAAATCAAAAATGTAGTTTATTATATCTCAAACAAGAAGCAGTACAATTAATCAAAGTATGTACCTAAACTATCTACACAGTTTTGCCATCTTAGGTCGCCCACGTGGCTCATTTTCAAGATTCAAATCACTAGAATGGAACTTCTCAAACCATTGACGTACTGTGCGTTCAGTAGCCACATCCTTACCAAACACTTTGTTGGTAATTTGAGCTGTCTGCACTGCATTGGTTCCTTGATGGAACTCATATTCAAAAATAACATGAATTTTTGACTTATCCATGGTTTCACAATTGCTCTAAAGAAAACTTGAAAGATAATCATAAGCCAAAATGTGTGTTTGAAAAACCGAGGATGTACCTTCACAATAAAAATAAAACAAGAAGTGTCAAAGTGAAATGTCAGAGATATCAACTGTAAAACTTAGTACTTAAGGAAATCAGACATTTCATACTTATTAATAATAACCTAATACAATATCACAACCAGGATATTGACATTGATACAGTCAAGACACAGAACATTTCCATCACCACAAAGAATCTCTCACATGTTGCTCTTTTAAAGCTATAATTACTTCACTCCCATTCTGACCTCTGGAAATCACTACTCTGTCTTCAATTTCTATAATTCTGTCATTCAGTAATGTGGTGAAAGATGGAACCATACAGTACCATATATGGAACTTTTGGGACTGTCTTTTTCACTTAGCATAAATCTCTGGAGATTCATGCAGGTTGTATGTGTATCAACAGTTTGTTCCTTTTTTATTCCTAAGTAGTATTCTATGGTGTGGATGTACCAGAGTTTGTTTTTTGTTTTGTTTTGTTTTGTTTTTGAAACAGAGTTTCACTCTGTTGCCCAGGCTAGTGCCATGGTGTCAGCCTAGCTCACAGCAACCTCAAACTCCTGGGCTCAAGCGATCCTTCTGCCTCAGCCTCCTGAGTAGCTGGGACTACAGGGATGCGCCACCATGCCTGGCATAGTTTGTTTAACAGTTCACCTACTGAAGGACATCTGGTTGTCTCTAGTTTTTGGCTATTATGTTAAAGCTTTTACAAATATTTGTGTACAGGTTTTTATGTGAACGTAAACCTTCGTTTCTCTGGGATAAATGGTCAGGAGTGCACGTACTGGGTCGTATGAAGGCCTAAAGATTTTGACTGAAAGACTGTTCAGTGTGAATGGCTATCTCTCCCATGCAAAAAAGATGTAGGTAATTTTTCCAGTCATTTGTCTGGTGTCAGGTTATTTATGGAAGACACTGTACAACCAATCATGTGGAAGGGCACAGGTGGATGCCCTGATGTTAACCAAAAGGAAGTGTTTAATAAGAACCATTCTACAAGCAGAGTTAGAGGCACTACTAATAAGAGTGTAAACAGTGAACTAGTACATTTCCAAGATTCACTGAGGGCTGAGTGAATTCCTCTAGGGCTGAGTGTGTTCCTCTATGAATGAATGTGAAAGCTAAGCATAATGAAGGCTGCTTTTAGAGATGGAGAAAGCAGGAAAGGGAGAGATGTGGCAGCCTGACTCTCCTGAAAGGGGCAACTCTAGGAATGTACCATAGAGAGGCCATTTTTCCTATTGTCAGATGCTGTTAAGAGGGCTTGGCTACTCCACCCAGAATGTGTCTGGGGCTGGACTGCCTGGCTTTGAACCCCAGCTCGGCTACTTACTAGCTGTATGACTTAGCATTCAAAAAAGAATAGTTATTATCCTTCCTAGGCTGGGTGCAGTTCTGGAGAGACTGTCCTCTCCTGTACTGAAGAAAGCTTGCGTAGAACATTGATCCCCTGCTAGCAGAGCCGCTTCTGGCGATGGGCTGACGGAGAGTAACAACCTCCAAGAAAGAAAAAAAGAACTGGTTCCTGGCAGAGGAAAAAGCCATATGGCCCAGTACAAGAACAGTCAATATGGAAATCCCTAAGCCCCAGAAAACATGCTGGTTGTCAACCAGGGCCATGGTTCATAAAGGACAGTGTCCATAAGGGACAGTGTCCATTGACTGGTTCAGAGGCAGACTAGCTGGGACTGTGAAAAGCAGAACTCCAGAGGTCGGGTTTTAGAGAGCAGGGGCAGTCTAACATTTAAAACTCTTTGTGCTCTGTGGCACTGCCCAAGAGACTTCATAAGGATGGAGTCACTCATCTTTTGGGATGAGGCAGTCACGTAAATCTCAACAAGAGCTCCTAATGTCAAACAGTGCTTGTCTCAATCCAAATAACAAAATAATAAGGAGGTTTTTGTGGAAGCTTATGATCCACTGACTTGATGGAAAGTTCTAATATTCTTTTTCTTTTGTATCTCAAACTCTGGATCCACAATCTTAGGTCAATCTACAAAACTTTAAGATGGTATTCTTGATGGTTAAGAACTAATGGAAAAAACATGTTCTATTTTATTATTAATATATACTTATTATAACGTAACTTTAAGTTGTGATAGATCCACTATCAATAAGAATACATAATGTACTGATTTATTTTTCATTTTGAAAAGTCACTGGGAAAGACAAGACTCATTCTTATACTATTGGTTCAAATGGACTGACTATATTATGCCTCCATAGCAATTCTGATTAAAGGTCACAGCATCAGACATTTTAACAAAATGCAAGGAAAAAATGGCACAGCTGGAGAGATACTTGGTCAGATCTTATTACCCTTGCCGTTTTCTAATGGCAAAGAAAAGTGCTAAAAACTGAGAAAATGAATAATATAAAGTAAATGGAACTACAAAATCTGGATTCTCTATATCATTTGGTTATTCTTACCCTTTTAAAAGGATACAGTTGTTTCAAAATATAAAATAACCTCAAAGAACCATAAAACAAGAACTTCCAATGAAGTTATTAAATCCTAACTGCTAGTACTTTAAAATTACTGTTCTTAAGGCCCGAGCTATGCACAAATCCACAGATATTGGGGAAGAAAAAAAGCCATGTTTAAGTGGCAGCTGATAGATGGGTACACATGGGCACAAAGCGATATAAAGGACACGAGAAACCAAGAAGGGGGGCAAGTGGGACAGTGGGTGTGGGATAAAAACTTACCTATTGGGTACAATGAACACTATTCTGGTGATGGGCACACCAAAAGCCCTAACTTAAGAAATTAACTGCCATGTGAGTTGTATTTAACTCATGCTAGTTTTGAGGCCGGGGCCTCCTGAAGCATAAGACTCAACTCTCTGAAACGAATTCAATAAATAAGTCATGAGTCACATACAACTGAAGTGGCGTGCAGTGTAAAAACTGATTCCAGCATAGCGTGAGTTGCATATAACTCACGCACAGAAAACGATAACAAATTTTTCATTAAATTAGAAAGGATCGTGTTTTTTTTGAAGTTTTTATTCTATTTTCATAATAAAACACTGTGGCCCCACGACAAAAATTTTTTCTTCTAGTGTGACAGTCAATGTGTTAAGCATTATACAAGATATCCATGTAATAAAAACACTTGTACTCCCTTGATAAAAGCAAATAAATAAAAAATAAAGCAGGGGGAAAAAAGAAATCGAGCTGTGAACAAGCAGGAATTTTAACAATTAAAACTGTAATTGGCAGAGTAGGGCTTCATATTTAGGCTATATTTCCAATGAGCCGTGCAGCCTCTCTCTACACAGTTAACAAGAAAATCAGGAGAAAACAGTTACTGTAAAACTTTGTTGCTTGCCCACAACTGTCCTAAAACTCTTGCCAGACCATGCTTCTAGAAGGCAAGAAATGGGTCTGATTTTTCTATATATCCTGGCAGATTGTATGGTGCCTAGTACATTAATTTTTCCTGAAGTTTAGACATGGGAGAATCCCATAATTCTTTATTGAATGTACATTTAATTAAGTTCATTGTCACAGAATTTTAAAGTAACATTTATTCTTATGACTAGTTCCGTAGTTCACCGTAAAAATTTTTAGAAATATGAAAATATAGAAGAAAATAAAAGTTACACATAATCCTACCAACTAGAAATAACTATTACTAATATTTTGATGCTGTATAGTCCTCTAGCTCTTTTTCCCTAAGCAAATATACGTATTTAATTCATATTATACATACCAATGTTAAACGTTTTTTACTTACTGTTTTGTGAACAGCCTTCCATGTTACCAGTGTTCTGTAACAATTTATACAGAACACTGGTAACATGGCCCTCTGTATTTGTGGGTTCTGAATCCATGGATCGAAAATATTCAAAAAAAACTTGAGATTGGATGAACATGTACAGACTTTTTTCCTTGTTATTATTCCCTTAAACAATAAAGTATGACAGCTATTTACATAGCATTTTACATTGTATTAGGTATTATAAGCGATCAAGTATATGGGAGGATATGTATAGGTTAAATGCAAACGCTGCATCATTTTATATAAGTGACTTCAGCATCTGCAAATTGTGGTATCTGAGTAAGGTGCTGAAATCAATTTCCTGTGGATACCAAGGGACAACAGCATTCTACTGCATGTATGTGCCATAATTTTCTTACTGTATTCCTTAGCATGTTAAAAAGAATTTGCTCTATATTTTTCCTAGTACATGGATTCAAATTCACTAACATTCTCAGCCAATCAAAATGTAGATAGTCTAAGGGAATTTTAAAATAATCTTTTTGGTCAAACTTTGACTACCATAATGGGTTCTTAGGCAAGGCATTTAAAAGATGTGACACAGATGAGGCTGACTAATGGATGGCTGTGGAACCAGTCTCATTTCTTTATGGGTGAGTAATTCTACTGTGACAGCAATCTTGACACAATGCTTTCTTTGCTCACTATAAAACTTCCAAAATTCTGTTTATATTTAACAGTTCATAGTACACTAGGCTGGATTTAAGATCCTTATTTATTTATTTTTTGAAGATGGTATCAGAAGTGCCTAGGAAGTAAATTCTCACTGATCACATGGCTAGGATTCCAATTTTTAACCTTTGAGTTATCTGTCCTAAATAAGGACAAAATATGTGAATATTTACTTTGGGTTCTTAAAAAAGAAGGGTCACCATCTTTCTGAAAGCATGGTAGCAAGTAAATAAAAGGAAGAGCTGAGAATACTTTCCTTTCAGGACATCCCAGTACTATGAAGAACACTGGAAGGAGGAGGATTATAAGTAGAACCCTCTGAATTTCATTTCCAAGACTCAAAAATAATACAAGTTCAAAAAGAACAATTTTTAGATAGATCTGGTTCCACCACAGACACATTTTTACTTTATATCAAAATCTGTGAGCTGGGCGTGGTGGCTCACGCCTGTAATCCTAGCACTTTGGGAGGCTGAGTCGGGCGGATCGCTCAAGGTCAGGAGTTCGAAATCAGCCTGAGCGAGACCCCGTTTCTAATAAAAATAGACAGAAATTAATTGACTAACTAAAAATATATACAGAAAAAATTAGCCGGGCATGGTGGCGCATGCCTGTAGTCCCAGCTACTCGGGAGGCTGAGGCAGTAGGACGCTTGAGCCCAGGAGATTGAGGTTGCTGTGAGCTAGGCTGACGCCACGGCACTCACTCTAGCCTGGGCAACAGAGTGAGACTCTGTCTCAAAAAAAAAAAAAAAAAAAATCTGTGAAGAGGCTGGGCGCAGTGGCTCACTGTAATCCTAGCACTCTGGGAGGCCGAGGCAGGAGGATCACTCAAGGTCAGGAGTTCGAAAACCAGCCTGAGCAAGAGCAAGACCCCATTTCTACTAAAACAGAAAGAAATTAATTGGCCAACTAAAAATATATAGAAAAAATTAGCCGGGCATAGTGGCGCATACATGTAGTCCTAGCTACTTGGGAGGCTGAGGCAGAAGGATTGCTTGAGGCCAGGAATTTGAGGTTTCTATGAGCTAGGCTGACGCCATGGCACTCTAGCCCAGGCAACGTAGTGAGATTCTGTCAAAAAAAAAAAAAAAAAATCTGTGGAGAACTCACATTATGTGGTATTTTCAACATTGTAGTCTAGTTGGTTGTATCTAAAATTATTTATTTCATGATATCGCCAATGCCAAGCTATCAATAAATTCATAATTAAAACATTATTAACATAGTAATGGTGAGTTTAATTTCAAGTATGTGAATTACAGAATTACAGAATGATATTAACAGAAAAGTCAGTTCATTATATTAAGTTCATAAAATAATTAAAATGAAGTTAATCAGGTATTACTTAGTAGATGTTCTTAAGGAACTAAGCTTAATGAAAAAGGAAAAAAGAATTTCTTGTTTTCATGTTTGCTATTACTATGCAAACAACTGCTTAGCAACATTTGAGACACACAATATTTGACATTGATTAAGTTATACTTCAGGCACTGTCCTACGTGTTTTTCCTGTAATAACTGATTTAATCCTCGCAGAAACTCTATAAGGTAAGTACATACTATTATTATACTCATTTTATGAGTTAAAAAAACCCAAGTCACTAAATTTGTTTCATAAGATTCTTTTTTATTTAATGAATTCGTGTAGCAAACCTCTTCAACAAAGATTACATAAAGGGAAACATACTCTGGTGTACACATTTCAAATTAACTCTTTACAATCATTTCATTCAAAGTGAACTTCTTTTTTAAACTTCAGAAAAACAATACCTGGAAGTGTTTCTTACTTTATAGGAAATAGCCTAGCACACATATTCTGAATTAATATGATTCTTTGTAATCATCTCATACAAAGTAAACATCTTAAAGTGTGGAAAAATAACAATAAAATATTTGGAAATATCTTCTACTTAACAGGAAGTAACTAAATAACTAGACTCATTATTCTCAAGTATTTCTTACTGGTTGGGATAAGGAGAAAATACTTACGTAAATTTTTATTTCTCCAGGAAATCAAAAGACACCACACAAAGATTTCTGATATATTTCTGGCAATGTTTATATTACTTAACTAGTTCTTGTTTGCATTATTAGAGTTTAGTTATAATTCAACTTTTAGAAAAGATATTAGATTAGAATAAACCAAAATTAACTATTCACAAAAGGAATACTGGTTATTTTGGATATTATATTTTATTCTAATACCTTTAGTATTTTCCCAAATCTTTACCATGCAATTTTACCATGTTTAAAATTCTTAGCAAGAGAATTCCTCCCTAGGAAGTTTCTAGTTTATAATCTATAATTATATAATAAAGACATTAAATCAACACTGAGAAGTCAATATGAAGTCTTTCATGCATATGTATTACTTATGTAATAGAGTTATTTAATTTTTTAAAAATCAGTTTTTTCTAGCTACAACAGAACTTTATTTATGGCTTAATGGTGCCACCTTGTGGCCTATCTGGGTTTCAAGTTCAACTACAGCATCTATCTAGTAGTACAGGTATAAAGCAAGAAGAGTATCTTTGCGGTTTATTTTTTTCATTCCAATTACTTATTATAATTCTCCCTAATTGTAATTTTGTGAAAATCCAGAGTTATAATGAAGTTCAATTTTCCCTTTAAAAAAAGTTTATCAAAAAAATTAATAGCATAAATGATTCCAGGACTATTCAGAAATCTAAACGTCATTAAACCCACCTTAGCAGACTTAATTTATATAGCAGATTTAATTTATATAAAGTGCTACTTAAATGGCATTCTTACTTATTCATTTATCCAGTATTGTTTCAAATATAGGAACTATAATTTTTGCAAAATATTCCTTCTTTTCTAAATAGTCTACAAAATTTAAACCAGACTTTACCTCAAATAAGTTTGAAGGCATGAGATTAACTGTGTTCTTAGAAGAAACTTAACTCCAGTCATGTGTCACTTAGTGACAGGGACACATTATAAGAAATGAGTCTTCAGGCGATTTATTATATGAACATCCTAGAGCATCCTTAGAGGGTTATTACACAAATCTCGATGTGCCTACTACACATCTAGCCTATACATGACCGTATTTCCAGGAAATTTTTAAAGCTGGAAGGCCATCCAGGATCATCTAACCCAATCTCATTATTTTACAAGTAAGGACACTGAGAATCAGTAAGGCTATAACTTTACATGCTACCCCTCACCTCTAAGGTTCTAGTCCTAGTCATGATTCATGGTAGAAATATAAAATACAAAGGTATGTCACATAATGACACTTTGGTCAATGATGGACCACATATACAACTGGTGATCCCATAAGATTATAAAATCATATTTTTACTGTATCTTTTCTATGTTTAGATATATTTAGATGCACAAATACTTATCACTGTGTTGCAATTGCCTATAGTATTCAGTGTAGCAACATGCTGTACAGGTTTGTAGCCTAGGAGCAGAGGCTGTATCACATAGCCTGGGTGTGTAGTAGGCTATACCATTTAGGTTTATGTAAGTTCACTCTATGATGTTTGCACAACAGGAAGTAGCACAACAACTCATATCTCAGAACATCCCTCAGAACATATCTCAGAACATGTTAAGTGATGCATGACTATAAGTCAACTTCAACATAATGGGTTTTTTTTAATAATTCTATTGTAATTTGTACTCTTCCATGCTCTAAATTATGTGCTAGATGAGTGCTAGCATGTACTGCATCTTTCAGGTGGAATGTACATTCTGGTGACATTGGGTGGACAAGGGCCCTCCCCCCTAGGCTATACAACCCCAGAGACGATCTAGTAGACTTCTCTGATTGCCTGCGAAGCTATGCAAATCACTTTAGTTTACCATGATGTTTACATTCATGGCCTGGGTAGACCCTTGAAATTCAGAACTCCTTACATATCCTTATTAGACCTACATCCCACCTCACCCACCCCAACCTCTAGGAGCCCTTATAAATAAGAAGATACACATCAAAAAACAATTGGAGAGCTGACTGAGGAGCCGACTTAGCAAAACAGCCTTTTAAAAATAGCATGTTTATAGTACAGACACACAAGTTGAGAAATGGAAGAATGACTCATCATATGGATTAGATAATAATATTTCCTCTTTCTCTCCACTGGAAATAATAAGATTTAATGCTGAGACCTTTGGTAGGAAGGAAATAAATAGTTTTATATCTAAGAGAGTTGAGGAGTATCTGAGGCTTTAAAGGGAGCCTTTGGTTCTTTTCTTGCTGTCTCTCCTTTGAACCTCTTTGGAGTATCTTTTGATACTCAGAGAAAAGAAAGTAGGGAGCATACACTTAGAAATGGGTCAGGGTTCAAGAAAGAAAAATAGGGACTCCCACTTCCCCAAGGTTTTCTAGCCCAGTTTATAATGATAAAAATAAGTAAAAGATTACAGGCAGAAGTTGTATTTTTTGGCTGGAGCTTTCCTCATGCTGTCACTTAGGAACCTAAAAGGTGGGGCAAGAAGCGGGAAATGTTGATATTCTAAAGCAGAGCTGCATCAGCAGTCTTGATGGCTTCTTCAGTAGAATAATAATTTTGAGAGGAAGACAATAAATTATAGCAATTCTCTTTCTGATTGAGACCTGGCCCTACACACAGCTTCTCCTATTAAAATAACATATCTGTGAGTTGGCTCACTTACATCTATGCACTCAGAGAATTCTGGGTAATCTTTCAGAAATGGGAATAGAGGACAAGTCCCTATATCAGTTTCCCATGGAACTATTTTTACAGACTGCCCAGAGACCTACCAAAATGGTCAGTGACTATGGATCTCAAGTTTTAACAGCTAAGTGGTTTTTTCAGATTTGCTGTTTTCCACAAAATATCTTTTAAATAAAGTTTTTTGGTTTTTTTTAAAACAATGTCAATTAAATTTTCTTGCTAGTTCTGGCACATACAAACTTTATTTTCCTTCTGGTTCTTATTGTTAATCTCTCAATACTATTTAATATTTTGTCATTTGCTCTATAACAAATACTAAGGAGATTTGGAATAATATGGTAAATATCTTCACTTAAAAAAAATTCTCTATTACCTGTACATAGAGGCACTATAATACTGTTAAGAATTTTTAAGTTTGAACAACTGGTACTTAAAATTTTTATCCTTGTACTCAAGAGAACTACATTAAATAAAGATAATTATGATAGGAAAATTGTTCTTTAAAATGCTATTTAAAGATAATGACTTTATAGTCTTCAAACAATAGACAGGAGAATAACTTCCTTATATTTAAATAAATAAAACAAATTAGACTCTCAGAATTCACAAGCTTTGGATTTGGGGAAATGATCTATAATACGAAATGCTTGGTATCTTAAACTGTAGAGGAGTATAAGAACAGACACAGATACAAAAACAAATTAAAGGCAAACTTTTAGGTTCAAGGTAACTATTAAATTTACCACTAATATTTTAGCATGTCTCCCTCAGTGATACAAATCCAAATAAATCTAAAATAAAATACTTTTATCCAAATACAACTGTCCTTTCATGCCACTTCTCTTGCCCAAACTTTAGTTTTTAAATTATGTTTTATTAGATGATTTCAGGTGTGTAACTTATCACCTAAAAAAGATTAACCCAAGAGTTCCTCAAACTTCTTAATGTCAAATATTAAATATCTTTCTCTCTACTTTACTTCAGTTGTTCTTACTTGGACTTTGTACACTTGGGACTTAGTTCCACCACCCAGATCTTCACTCACAACTACCTCGGGATCGTCCACCTTTTCTACTCCCTCACACCATATGAAATGTGTCTCCTTTATGTCTCTCAACCTCTCCTTTAACCTTCTTTTGGCCATTCCAAGCAGGAAGCTATCTGTCTACACAGCCGTCCTTAATGCTCTTCAGCCAGCTTCTGGTCTTTTAAGGCTCAAAGCAGATCACTCTCCTTCAACCAGGGAAGAAAATGCCTTGCCAGTCCAGGGGATCAGGACACCCAGAAGCAACCACAATGAGCATAAGGTCGGGGGAAGGGCTAAGCCACTAAGTGGACTAGTAACTGGAGAGAAGACTATAATCAACTTCTATAAGGAATTGAGAATTGGATCAAATCTTGGTGTCAGGCTTCTGCTAACCCAAAGGTAACACTTCTCTCAAACTCTAGACAAGGCTGAAGCTAGGAAAAATAATCAGTTACATGATCATAAGCCATAAACAGCAAAGGAAGACTCAAGGACTTGAATCAAGAGATCTATGCTCCGTGAATTTATCAAGAATTATTCTTTAGAACAGGCACTGAGTACTAGATACCAATCAAAAGATTTGTATCATAAGTTCTGACTGTCATTTTCTAAGGTACTATCTTGAGTCGCTGAACTCTTAACAGTCACAGTTTCCTCATTTGCAAAATTGGGATAATGATATCTGCCTTACCTAATTAATAGTGTTTTTGTACAGAAGAACTTTAAAAACTATAATACAAGATACAAATATAAAATGCTATTTTTTTCCCTTAGCTTCCCAGTAAAAGATCCCCTTAAAAAAACTTCCCCTTGAATTAAGGGTAAAAAAAGTTACGTATCTTGGTAACAACAGGTAAAAAGATTTCTGCTCTGCAAGAGGTCAGCAGCAACGATGGGTGCAACTCTTAGAGCTTGGTGCTCTGCAAGGACAGAGAGATAACAAAAGTACTATATGCTGGCATGTGCGCACACACATGGGGCAGTTCTATAAACAGTCCTATATGGAGGCCGTGGTCTCAATATCACATCTAAAACCAAACACTTTTCAAATCAATGGGAGAACATTAACAAACAAACAAACCCAGAAACCAAACCCAAACACTCCATACATACATCCCAAAGACACTGTTCCAAAATTCTCTACTAATACCTCTCTAGTAACCCAGGCTTCAAATCATCCTTGATGCCTTCTTTTCTCTTGACACTGAATCAGACAAAAAGCTCAGTCAATTCTTCCTTCTTTCATTGTCTTGCAAAGTCTTTTTCCTTTCCAGTCGCATTGTCTCCACTCTTAATCCTTGCTCTAACAAACAATCCTATACATGAAGTTTTTCAGTGTTTTCCTAATTGGTCTCTGTCTCATTCTCTCTCCTGTCACCCCTTCCCCAGTTAATCTATAGTAGGTTACCATGTTCATTTTATCAGCCACGCTTTGTGAACATCATTTCCAAGCTAAAAAAAAACTTTTAGTGGCTCCCATGGTACAATCATGACCATCTACCTAGCCTACTATAATAAACTCCTAAACATTCTCTACTTCCACTTTTGCCTCTCTATGATCCATTCTTCATATAGGAAAATAAAAATCTTCCAAAAACATAAATCACTTCACGTCATTCCCTTGCTTTAAATCTGCCAATGGAACCCAATGCATTTAAAATAACACCCCAAAATAAAGACATATACCAATGGAACAGAATGGAGAACCCAGATAAAAAACCATCTACCTACGGCCAACTGATCTTAGACAAAGCAGACAACAACACACACTGGAGAAAAGAAGCCCTATTCAATAAATGGTGCTGGGAAAATTGGATAGCCACATGCAGAAGAATGAAACGGGACCCCTATCTTTCGCCACTCACAAAAATTAATTCGAGATGGATAAAAGACTTAAATGTAAGATGTGAAACCATAAGAATTCTAGAAGAAAATGGAGGAAAAACTGTTCTAGACATTGATCTAGACAAATAATTTATGACTAAGACCCCAATGGCAATTACAGCAACAACAAAAATAAATAAATGGGGCTTAATTAAATTAAAAAGCTTTTACACAGCTAAGAAATAATCAACAGAGCAAACAGACAACCTACAGAATGAGAGAAAACATTCCCAATCTACACTTCCAATAAAAGGCTAATAACTAGAATCTACAAAGAACTCAAACAAGTTAGCAAGAAAAAATTTAACAACTTCATTAAAAAGCAGGCAAAAGACATGAACAGAAGTATTCCATGTAAATTTGTAACCTTCAATAGATTTATTAAAAACCAAGAGTAAAAGTGAGTTATGAATACAACTCCAGAACAAGAAAAAAAAGAACATATCAAACTTAAAGTATAATAAAGAAATGGAAGAACAGAAATCAACAAAAGAGAAAACAAAAGCAACTGAACAATTGGTTCTTTAAAAAAAACATTAAATAAGCAAGCCTCTACTAATAATGATCAAGGAAAGAAATAAAACAAGAAAAAGCACAAGTGAACAGCATCAGGAACAAGTAGGAAGATAATATAGATATAATAAGAGATTTATTTTTTAATCATAAATGTATATAATTAATTTTAAAATTAAGCAGCTAAAAAATGATTATTATATCACTTTCTGTGGGTCAGGAATATGAAAGTGGCTTAGCTGGGTGGTGCTAACAGAGTCTTTCATGAGGTTACAGTTGAAGATTTCAGTGGGGCTATCGTCATCTAAAAGCTTGGTAAGTCTGGAGGATATTTCTCAGGACAGCTCACATGACTCTTGGCAGAAAGCTTCAGTTCCTCACTGGCAATGGCAAGAGGTCTCAGTTCTTCACTGCACAGGTCTCTCTGTAGTACCACTTGAGTGTCCTCATAACATGGCAGCTAGTTTCTTTCAGAGCAAGTGACACAAGAGACAACAAGTAGAAATCTGCAGTGTCTTTTATGATCTAACCTAGAAAGACATTTGTACCATATTCTACTTGTTTGAAGTGAGTTAATAAATCCAGTCTATACTCAATGAGAGGAGACTTACGTTCTACCTCTTGAAGGGAGGTATATCAGAGAATGTGTGGGCATAGTTTTAACACATTGACTGCCTCATTAGAAAAAAAAATATTTCCCTGAGGCCACGGTGTTTTATTACGAAAATAGAATAAAAACTTTGAAACTAAAATGATCCTTTCTAATTTAATAAAAAATTTGTAGGCCGGGCACGGTGGCTCACGCCTGTAATCCTAGCACTCTGGGAGGCTGAGGCGGGCGGATTGCTCAAGGTCAGGAGTTCAAAATCAGCCTCATCAAGAGCGAGACCCCGTCTCTACTAAAAATAGAAATAAATTAATTGGCCAACTAAAAATATATAGAAAAAATTAGCTGGGCATGGTGGCGCATGCCTGTAGTCCCAGCTACTTGGGAGGCTAAGGCAGAAGGATTGCTTGAGCCCAGGAGTTTGAGGTTGCTGTGAGCTAGGCTGACGCCATGGCACTCACTCTAGCCTGGGCAACAGAGTGAGACTCTGTCTCAAAAAAAAAAAAAAAAAATTTGTTATTTTTTGTTTTCTGTGTGTGAGTTATATGTAACTCACACAGCGCTAGAAACAATTTTTACACTGCATGCCACTTGAGATGTATGTGACTAACGACATATTGAATTTGTTTCGGAGGATACGTGTAATAAACTTTTTTAGTCTTCGTAAATTTGAAAATGGCTTTATTTTGATCTCACTCTCGAATAATATTATATATCAGAATCAGGTGGGGATGTAGTTCAGAGCCAGGTCTTATAAAGGTGAGTTTGAGCTCTTGTCTGTAAGTGACAGTGAAGCTATTACTGATCCAATCTCTGAGCCAAGCCTGGTTCAGTTTCTGACTGTGAGACTGTGTCTGTGTCCTCCTACCTCGCTAGGCCCAGCATCTTTAAGTCATTAGATTCTGGCAGGAGTCAACAGCAAGTTTTACTTGGCCTCCTTTTACACTTAGGGAATTTCTACCCAAGGCCCTGACTTCAAGCCATAAGCCTTACTCCAATCCTTTGTCTTGTGTGATGTATTTTTAAGCCCCCTCATCTGGCAGGAGCCCAATTCCTGGATGCCATTGCCCACCTCCAGAACAGCTGCAGCCCCACTCATCACTTTGTGCTTCTACTCTATAAAGATGTTTAACTTATTTATTATTCTGACTATACTTTTTGGCTTTCTCTTTTTATATTTTATCAGTTATTGCCATATGCCAAAACATGAATTTAACATACTATTTTGACTGAAAATCAACTATGTGTTTCTCATTTCCTCAGATGCCCAGTGCCTATCTAGAATCCATTCCTACTTTTTCTGTCCCACTAGTACCCAACTCTATTACTCTTTGCTGCTCATATGCTTTGAAAGGGTCCTGACTACTTAAAGCCATGTAACATATTACAACCCCCTATCTGTAAAGGTTTATTTAAAGGTGAGCAAGTGACCACTCCAATAAGACTCTCTGCTTAGAATGCTAAAGCAATCCATTCTCATTTTTCCTGAAAATATGGTGCATAAACAGGACATCTAAAATTGCTTCAATCATTTTGATATATATTTCATAGATAGATAGGAAGTATACAGAGTGAGGCAGAACAGAGAAATAGGGTCAAGTCTTGATTAAACCTGAAGCTCATTCTAACTCTGGACTTTTTCATATATAGGCATCAATAAAGTCTCTTTTATTAACAGTTTAAATTAGGTTTTCTATAACTTAGAACAAAATATCAAAATGACATAGAATCTGAAGTGGTCATTACTATTTGATGCCTACTGTTGTATGTTTCTGTCATTGCTTTCTAAAAAGGAAAAAAAATATTGCTTGTGTTACACATTTCAAAAGGGGTGCAATGATACCTAACTCTCTTTGAGAAAGAGTTGATTTAAGGCCTAAGAATTCTCATGTTTAGCAGAGGAGATTCAAAATTGTCAGAGCTGGATAAATTGTAGAAACTGACTAAGGAGGTAAACTAAAGAATAAGTTGAAAGGATATTCTGAATAAATAAGTGGGATAAAAATAAGCTTACCGTGGAAAAACCCTTTTATAAAGCAATCCATAGTTTTTGCTTTAAGAAAAAAATCAGAGTAACAGCCAACACGGCCAAAAGATGGGGAGAGGCCAGAGAGATAGATTTAAATTAAAGCAGTAACATTTGGCTGCTGGAAAAAATTGACTGATACTAGGACTAACATTGCCACCAAAGTAAAAAACGCCTAGATAAATTGTTCCAACAATGTTGCACTCAGGACACTTTTTAAAGAAATTAAACTTAGGCAGAGGAAAATAAGACATCATAATGTAATAAGAGAAAATATAGGTTATTTGGCTAGTTTTAATATGTTTAATTTTAAAAAAGTAAAATACAGCAGAGTATCTTATTTCATGAAAACCCAATGTGGAAAAGGTAGCTAAATAAACCATTTGTTTTACATTTTTGGTTCTATCCCTTTAAATAATAATGTGCACAAATCTTTTAACAGATTGTACTCAGACATTTATTAAAAGCACTTACTGGATAGTTTATTGAATGAATGCAAATATCTGTATATGATTTCTTTGGCATATGTGTGTTTAGGGCCACATGACAGCTAGAGACAAAAAAACTATCCATTTTTTAGTCAAATGGGTGTATATTTCCTACTTACTGAACATAGTTTGGTCTTGGAATTGTTTTGATTCTCTAACAATGTACTGGCAAATCAGAAGTTAAATTATTTAAGGCTTCTAAACATTGAGTTGGAGGAAGTGCTAACAAACCTAGTGAACAAAGATAAGCTTCAGAAATCCTGAACAGCACTAAAAAGGAATAAGCATCTATTTTATTTGGAAAATAGCTATTCCTTTGTAATAGATTTTATTTTAGATATAAAATTTAAGTTGATAAACTGTTTACCAGTTTGGGAAAAAAGGTAACTAATCACAAAGATATTACATAACCATAAACTTAAGTTCTAATAATACTGAAAATGATTCTAAATAGATAAATCTTTTACAAACACCACAATTGTGTGCTTTTGGAATGCACACACAAAATCCAATTCTCTATTTTCCTTACAAGAATTCTAGCAAATATCTTTAGAACAGCAGTGGTATGACAATTCAATATTATAGTGACAGTTTTGAAAGTCAACATGGAGTCAATAAAACAACTGTGCACCATAAGGTAAAAGGTGTATTAGTTCTACATGGAGAAAAGCACACCGCTGAAAATTATTTACCATTGAGAAACTGAAAAAAATCCAGAAAATATGGTGCTTTCAGGAATATAAAAAAATTAAGAACTCAGCATGAGGAATGGTGCCTGACAGGATTGCTGCAAGGATTAAATAAAGGTACCAGGTATTAGAAGCACTGGGCAAATGTCTGACATACAATAAGCACAGCAGATAGATAGCTATTGCCATAATATAAAAATAATCCCCACACCACTGATATTTCAGCTCTTTAAACTAAGAAGCTCCTAAGGTACCACTGTTACTTTTTAAAGAGTGAGAACTGTTACTATCCAGTGGTAAATTTTTACCTCATTGTGTTCTGTAGCCAATTCTGAACACTGCGGAACGTTTTAAGGAATAAAATATCTTCCTTCTCGAAGCAGAGCAGTGTTGGAAAATCTGGAGAGAAAACGATCTGCTTCTTAGCATCAGGTGTCAATCAAGAGTGGAAGTTTGTTTTTACCTGAGCCCTAAGTGGACAGTGTGCAAATCCTGTTTTTTTAACACAGGCACCACCCGGGGCTATGTGTCACTCTGGACAGCTCACTCACATCTCAACAGCTTGTACTGACGCCTAGACTGCGTGCGGGCTGCTTATAACCTGCCATGTACTTTCCACGCGAATGCTGCGAACGCACACGTTTCGCCGAGGCCTAACCACTAGACGTGCGGCCCCCGGGGGCTTCCAAGCAGACCCCCGGATTAACCGCGAGCAAGCGCGCCCCGGCCGCGGCCCGCTAATCCAGGCGGGCACCTCCGGCGGACAACCACAGTTTGACCCTGCGAAAGCAAACGGGAACCCCCTCAGGCCTTCTCCCGGCCCTCACGAACAGCACAGCCCGCGGGGAAGCCACCTCGGACCCGCGGCCGCTTCCTCCGCCCGGCTCCCTCCGGCCGCCGCGGAACGTGCGGGGAGCCCCGGCGCCCTCGCCCCGGCCCAGGGGGCCTCCGCTCTTCAGGGCCGACAGTCGCAGTATGAATGGCTCCCGCCCAGGTGCTGCCCACGGGCCCCGGCCCAGGTACCTGCGACTCAGACGCGCAGCGGCGACAGCGGGAGCACCTCCCGGCGGCGACGGCGGGCGGAGGGGGAGAGGCCGGCCACAGGGGCAGTCGGAGCCCTCGCTCGGCCAGAGCGGCCTCGCGCCGCGGCGGCCGGCGCGCCCCCTGCAGGCGGGCGGTCCGCACGGCAGCTCGGCCTGCGCTGAGTCAGAGTCTCAGGAGGAGCCCGCTCTGAACCAGGGAAAGTGCGCAAACCGCGGCTTGCGGAGAAGAAAGACAGCCTTTATCCGATCCGAGTTCGGGAGCATTTTGCACTTTTCCGTGCATTTTTCTCTTTTTCTATATGCACATCCCACCCCTTCAGCTACAGAGAAGCTTCAAAGGCAAAGCCAGTTTTATGGTGCTATAGGAATGAATTAATATTAATAGTTGCTGGCTGCTAGGTAGATCTCTATACAACCCAAATTGACATCTTGGTAACAGCAACTGATGCCTGACTGCTCTAATTCTATCAATAATATGACCCTGCATTTATATTTTTTCGAAAACGGGTTGAATATTTACATTCCACTTTGTAGGATTCCTTGACTTCTTGCAACATATGTACAGCCAGAACTAAAAATGTGGTGGGAAGTTCATTTACTGGAAACATTTTTCATACAAAACCTTTTTTTTTTTTAGTTTACCAACTCCAGTTCTACAGCCAAGACGACTTCCCCTGCACAGTGAGGGTCCCTCCTCTGAATTCTAGCACCACGCACCCCGCCAACCCATGCTCTAGATGTCTCCTGCCCATCCGGGCAAGGACCATCTACTCTGCTCAGTCTGACAGTTTGTTCTTGGTAATGTTATGTAAATATTTATGATTATTGCCAAATTTGAGGAAATCTCTATCAAATTTCTTTCATATAAGAATTATAAGATCTCAGGGCATTTCAAATTTTCTTGTGCAGTGACTAACAAATATGGCTCTTTGAATTGATGTCCTCCTTGTGGTTGTGTATTAAGTTTATATAATAATATCTTCACTGTGTCAAATCAGCAAGGAATTGAAACCTTTTCCCAATGCATTAATAATGATTCACTCCTCCTCATTAACTGGCTTATCAAACCATCTGAGAGCCTATTCATTACTTCTCTTCAAATTTTTCTCTTCCTCTTCATGAATTACTGCTTTTGCTCAGTCTGAAAAAATGTAGGGACTGTGAACACAGCTTACTTCAAATGTCCTCCTGCCTCAGCCTTCCAAGTAGCTGGAACTACAGGAGAGTACCACTGAGCCTAGTTTAAGATAGCTTTTTATTTTCTGATAAGATTAAGGAAATGAACTACATGCTGCACATATTCTATGACTCCTTCATGTCACCACACCTGGGTGGACTTTGACACAATGGATATTAGGAGTAGTCATGGAAGCCATTCCTACACTCCAGCAATAACTTAATGCTGCATAGAAGTGACCATGAACCACATGAATATATTCCACTAAACACATGCCAAAGTATCCCCCAACTGCATTTCTGCTTAGCCAGATCCTAAAAATGCCTGTAGCCCCTGCAATGTTAGTCAACCAGGAGAAGTCTGAGCGGAAAGAGAAGGCAGTCTTAATCAATTATAATTACTTTATTCTTTTTTTCCTTTTCATTTGCACAAATTTAATTTATGGGGTACATGTACAATTTTGTTATATGCATAGATTTCATAGTGGTCAAGTCAGGCCTTTTTACCGAATTATATACATTATATGCATTTGTAGTTAAAGTATTTTCATTTTGCAAACTTTGCAAAACCAAGACTGTGTGAATATATTTCTAGACTGCCTCCCAGGGTCTTGGAAGGGGCCTGTACAAGGGTGGGGAGTATATTAGTTTCCTATTGTCGCTGTAACAAATTACCATAAATTTAGTTACTTAAAACAACACTAAGTATATTACAATTCAGGAGGTCAGAAGGTCAAAATTAGTTTCACTGAGCTAAAATCAAAGTATAGGCAGGGCTGCATTCCTTCTGGAGGCTCTCTGGAAAATCTATTTTGATGCCTTTTCTAGCTTCTAGAGGCTGCCTACATTCCCTGGATCGTGGCCTCTTCTTCCATTTTCAAAGCCAGCAGTGTAGCAGCTTTTCTCTCCTCTGACCTCCACTTCCATCCTTGCATTTTCTCTAACTGTGACTCTCCTGCCTCCTTATAAGGACCCTTGTGCTTACACTGGGCATATCTGGATAATCCAGAATGATCTCCCCATCTCAAGATCTTCAACTTAATCACATTTGAAAAGTCCGTTTCACCATGCAAAGTAACATATTCATAGGATCTGAGGATTAGGAGATGGACATCTTTGAGGAATTGTTATCCAGCATGCCACAGGGCCCTGAAGCTTCAACTTCCTTCTATTCAGGTAAATCTGCTGCTTCTTCCTCATTACCAAAATCTATTCGGTCCTGAGTTCTGATTGCGAGAGTTCCAATGGGGTGAGGAATAGAGGGTATACATGTAATTACAACTGAAATGAGTTTTGCAAAGGAAACAAGAAAGATAGTATGAGGGCAAATGATAGGGAACCTAATTTAGATAGAAGGGCAACAGTGTTTTTGAATAAGTGATATTTAATCTGAGATTCAAAGCATGAGTTACTTATGCAATGAACAAGGAAGTGTTCTAGACAGAGAAAAAAGCACATGTAGCCTGTGAATGGTGAGGGCAGGTCAGTGTGGCTGAGTTGTACCTCTACCATTGATTCCTTAGCTCTACCATGATGACTGGCACATAAGAATATTAGCTTTGCAGTTCTTAAACCTGAGAGCACGTTGCATTCACTATAGAATCTTAAAAAAAATACTAGTACCCAGACCCTAGTCAAGACCAAGTCAGAATTGCTTGAAAGTAGGGCCTAGGCATCAGTATTTTTAAAAGCTGCTCACGAAATTCTAATATGCAGCCTGGGTTGGATTGAGAACCACTATATTAGATATGACAGAGAGAGTGAATGAATGAATAAATGAAATGAATCATCTGCTTTGGGTAGGGTTTTCTTTTAGGAGGTTTTCTTCTTTTAGGGAAAAGAAAGATTTTGGCGATATTGGTTATATATTCCTGTCCAGTCTGAGAAAATGCAGAAAGACTTTCAAAAACATTATAATTGAATGCTTAAAAGAGGAGACGCAAAGTGATATAGCAATCACCCCAGTGTAACTACTCTTTGTGGAAAAGAGATGTGGTCAGAATACAGAGGTGTTTAAAAAACACACCATATCTATAAAGTAAGAAGAGTTTCTACCTTCCTGTTTCAGAGCCTGTTTTGGTTTTTAGTAGTACTAATGAATGACCGTGAGAGGGAGACACACTCCGGAAAAGTGTGGCCTCCACAGGTCTCCCAGCTCTCAGGCCAGACTAGCATGAATCAGGTGTTTTAGACTACACTGTGGGTTCCCAGGCCTAACAACTCAATGAGTGAACCACAGGATATGAGACAAGTAGCACATATTTATCTATACCAGAGTTAGATTCATTTCAGCTCCCCAATAGTTTTAAACATTTAAACCACCAGAAAAAAATGAAGTGTGTAGGTGTGCCAGACATATTTGCAAAATGGTTTGAGGAAAAATTTGAAGCTAAGAAAATCGTTTCCTTGGCCGTGCAAGGTGGCTTATGCCTGTAATCTTAGCACTCTGAGAGGCCAAGGTGGGAGGATCACTTGGGATCAGGGGAGTTCGAGACTAGCCTGAGCGAGAGCAAGACACCATCTCTACTAAAAATAGAAAAATTAGCCAGGCGTGGTGGTGCGTACCTGTAGTCCCAGCTACTCAGGGGGCTGAGGCAGGAGAATTGCTTGAGCTCAGGAGTTTGAGGTTGCTGTGAGCTAGGCTCTCTAGCCCAGGCGACAGAGCAAGACTCCGTCTCAAAAAAAAAAAAATCGTTTCCTTCAGCCAGTGGCACAATTAGAAAATATCCAAGCAAATCTTTCAGAAAGGAATCTCTCTCCTTTTGTTAACTTCAAAGTAAACATCTTAGATGTCCTTGAATTTCTTGAGTTACTAAGATAACAGTTGGACCCCTGGAAAGAAAAAGAGTTTCGCTCCTTGCTGCAACACCCATTTGTTGTTTTTCTTTGCACTTACCTACACACTCCAGAACCACATAGATTTTCACACATCCATTGGGGGAAATAATGTATGTGACAGGAATGTATATAGGTTCTAGCCCCGATTAACCTTTCCCCTCAAACGTTAAGCAACTGAACATTAGTATGGAGATATCTTTTGCAAAGGTTTAAGCAAATGCTGTGCAAAGCCTATAAAGGTGACCGGTGAAATGCCGAGTTGGGTCAGAGAAGCAGAACTACTGTGAGTGTTACAGGATAACAGATTTACTCCAGGAATTCCACTTACACAATGGTGGCAGGGGGTCCAGAAGTGAAGGTTTGGAAGGGAGTACTGGAGGATCAGGTAAAAAGTCACAAAGTAGTCTGTGTGAGGATTCTGAGAAACCAAGCATGACTTGAGTCCCGCTGAAGTGGGACCACAGAGGAGCAGCTGTTGCCTCTGTGGAGCTACTGCTTCTCTGGGTCCTCCACCAGACAGCTGGTGTCTGTCTGGCCTGGGGCTCTGGTGGAAGCAGAGCCAGTGATCAGGAAGGGCTGGCTAGGGAGTGGAGGGCTCAAGGGCAAGCCAGAAAGTGCCAGGCACCTCTGCATCTGCACATCGCTGTATCTGATTGTAGAAAGACCTTCAGAGGGTAGTAGCCATTCTCTTACTGCCTCCAACTCTCATGCAGTGTCCTCCTTGGGCTAATTCTAAGCTGAAACACACAGGAGAGGGGATTCTTAGAAACATAGTCTCCAACTTAGTCAAATTGACAAAAAACAAACAAAAATAATCCAGCACATACATAGGCTATTACAACTAATTTTGCAGATGAGAAAACTGAGGCCCTTATAAATTAGGTTATTTGCCTAAAATGCACGTTGATAACTAGAGGCAGAAGCAAGCTCAGAATTCAGGTCAGAGGGATCATCTGCCACCTTTTTATCATGCCTCTCATCTTCTGTGGAACCTAAACACAAGAAATTCAAGCAGAAATTGTAGAAATATTTTATGCATCACTTCTGAGTTCCCTTTCTAGGCTAAGAGTCAGTCTATGAGAAGTCTGTGTACCATCACCATGCATAAATGACACTATCTTGATTCTTTCATCTCTGGGTACCTGGGTTACAGGGGTTCTTTAGTGAGAAGTTATGCTTGTGACCACAGAACTCAAAATAACTGAGTAATGAGAAAAGAGCTATTAGGCATTTGAAAGTAGTACACTACTCCCCCCTTATCCAGGCCGGATGTGTTCCATGACCCCCAGTGGATGACTGAAACCTCAGTACCAAACCCTATATATACCATGTCTTTTCCTGTATATACATACCTATGATAAAACTTAATTTATAAATTATGCACAGTAAGAAATTAATAATAAAATAGAACAATTACAGCAATATACCATAATAAAAGTTATAGGAACATAGTATCTCTCTCTCAAAATATTTTATTGTACTTTACTTACCTATTTTGAGACCAAAGTCAACCATGGGTAACTAAAACTGTGGAAAGCAAAACTGTGGGCAGACAACTGTATCTTACTTGGGATGGAGGATATATGAGAACTTGGATTCCAAGGTTCCTAAGAAATGATACCAAAGAGTACTGTTGCATATCATCGAAAAAGTCAATAACAACTCTTCAAAGTGTGTAAGAAGTGATGATGTGTTCCTTCTGAGTTGGCTCTGGTAAAAAAAAAAAAAAAGAAGTGATGATGTCTACATATTTGGTCATTTATTTTATACTTCAAAACAAACATCAGAAACTCCTGAAGTTAATAGGTGTCTTAGTCCATTTTGTGTTGCTGTAACAGATACCCAAGACTGGGTGGTTTATGAAAAACAGGGATTTATGTCTTACAGTTCTGGAGGCTGGAAGTCCATTATCCAGGTGCTGGGGAGGGCCTTCTTGCTGCATCACCCCATGGTGAAGGCCAAAGGGTGAGAGAGGGTGAAATAAGAACAAGAGAGAAAACTCAATCTTCAAGCCCTTTTATCATCAGCACCAATCTATTCCTGACAGTGAGGCCCTCATGACCCAACCCAGGGGTGGGAACCTGCAGCCTTAAGTCCACATGTGGCCTTCTAGGTCCTTAAGTGCAGCCTTTTGACTGAATCCAACTTTTACAGAACAAATCTTTTTATTAATACATTTTTGTTCATCTTTCATCTTTTTGTTTTATTTTTTAAATGAATGTATTTATAATACCAAAATATAAAATAAACTTCATTGAAATAATCCTCCCAGACTGACTGGCACATTTAGAACATTAGTCAGCCATAAGGGCTAAGTTGACGGCTGCTATGCTCATGACTTAGTTCTAACTTCCCCCTCCTGATTGGCACCACTACCACAGAAGGCTGGTTGGTGAGAGTGTATGGGGGTTGGGTGTGCTAATCTGTCATCAGCTTTTGACAGTGGTGCACTGTGTTTCTGTTTGAAGTGGAATTTTTGAATAGTTATACAGCTCATCAGTATTTTTAAATTCTGTCTGCTTAACAGCCTATCATGTCAACGAAGATCAGGAAAATGCTGAAGGAAGAAAACAAATTTTTTAAATGAGGATTGGGAATTGCAATATTGTTTCTGCTAAAGATAAGACGATTTGCTTGCTTTGTGATACTGCAATATCAACACTAAAGAAATTCAATGCTCATCAGCATTATAACACTCACAAGGACCCCAGATATTTTAAATTAGAGGGAGAGGCATGAAAGGTTGTATTGCAGAAATTAAAAGGCAAAAAGCAAAAGCAAAGACAGTTCTTTCAAGCAGCAATAAGACCTGGAAATAAATGCCACTGAAGCAACTTATAATGTAGCTTATATACTCAGAGAAAAAGGGAAGCCATTCAGTGATGTAGAAATTGTGAAAGAATGCATTGTCAGGGGTCCTCAAACTTTTTAAACATGGGGCCAGTTCACTGTCTCTCAGACCGTGGAGAGCCGGACTATAGTTTAGAAAAAAAACTATGAACAAATTCCTATGCACATTGCACATATCTTATTTTGAAGTAAATAAAATAAAACGGGCAAAAACACTCAGCTGACCAGATAAATGTCCTCGGTGGGCCACATGTGGCCCATGGGCCATAGTTTGAGGACCCCTGGCAAAGTTGTAGAATGCTTAGTCCCTGATAACATTTCGAAGTACAAACAACTGCCTCTTTCAAGAAGGACCATAACTGATGGGCAGCATGAATTAGCCTTTAACTTAACAAAACAACTTCATGCAATACTTCAAGAGGAAAATATATATTATTCAATTGCTTTGGATGAATCAATTGATACTACTGACTAGGTGCAGGTTTTATACTTCAATTGAGTCTTAACAGAAGATTTTCTTTGCTATGAACAGTTACTTGCTTTGGGCATTTTGGCAGATAGAACACAGGGAATAGATACCTTCAACAACTTTCAAGATAAATGTGAAGTTGGATTGAATTTGGTAAATTTAGTGAGTGTACATATAGACAGTGCACCTTCCATGACAGGAAAACGTGAAGGGTTTATTGCACAGATAAAAGAAGTGTTAACAGATCCAGATGCTCTCATATTTTTCATTGTATCCTGTATCAGCAAAATCTCTGTGCTAAAGCTACTTTTAAGTGACACTTTGTAACAAGTTATAAGTATTGTTAACTATATTAGTGCAAATGCAGCATGGCATTGTTAGTTTCCTAACATGCCAAAGTTGAAGGATGAGGTATTCAGTGTGGATTTGCCATATCATTTTAAAGTGCATTGGCTATCACAGGGACAGATGTTAGCCAAAATTTTATCTCTGGTAGAATAGATAAAATTTTTATGAAGAAAAGAAGCAGCAATATGAATTACTGAAAGAAGACTTCTATAGGATTGCAGCATTTCTGTGTGATATCATGTCAAATCAAAACGACTTGAATATATCTTTGCAAGGTAAAACTAAGTCTCTATATGATATACGGCAAAAAATCCAAGCATTTTGGGAAAAGCTATCTTTTTTCAAAACACTTCTTCTTCAAAAGACAATTTCAGATGAACATTTCCCCAGTTAGCAAAGGTCATTGATGAGTAGGATGATATATGCAAACCATTTGAAGAATACACAGCTTTTAAAGACCTATTAATTGGAGAATACAATGAAAGGTTCACTGACTTTGAGAATTATGACATCACACTCAAATTAGCATTTCGGCCTTACCTAGTTGATATCACCAAGGCACCTAAAGAACTACAGATGGAATTGATTAAGCTCTGAGTAGATGACATTTTAAAGTCATTGTTTGATGCTAATAAAGATCCAGTTGAAATATGGAAAAATGCAGTAGAATACCCAGGCATTTGGCAACATGCCCCAAAATGCTTAAGAAAGGCGATTGTTCAGACAGAAGCAAAGCAAATCTCCTTCTCAGTCTTGGAACATACTCCAGGAACTATATCAGACCTGCCTCAAAACACTGATCCTGTGGTTTCAGTTCCACCTTTACAAAATTGTGATGCCAATGACAGGGTAAAGCCTGAGGCTATTTCACTCTGACTTTTCAAACTTTTATTGCTGTGATTCTACATTCTCCTACCTACTCCAAATCAAGATGCCCTTAAGGTCACAAATGACCAATACCCATCCAGAGGATCAGCTGAAACTGCAGACCTCCATGCTGCAACCAAATATTCAAATGCTTTCCAACAAAAAGCAGACACAATGAATTCATTAAAAGGTTAGTTAACTTTAAAATTAACAAATAGTTTTCATTGTTTTAAATTATTAAGTACATAGTAGTTAGATTTTTATAAAATAATGTACATTTTTAAGTATATCTAATTGAAGTTTCTTAAATGCTGCCTTATCTGAGTACAGCTAAATTAATGCCACCTTCCAATGTGAAAAGGTTACCCACCCCTGACCTAAACACTTGCCATTAGGCCCCACCTCCCAATCCCGCTATGCTAGGGATTAAGTTTCCAACACATGCTTTTTGGGGAACACATTCAAACCCTAGCAATAGCTTTGGAAATTCTCTCAGAAGCAGGCAAGGAAAGGCAACAGAAGATAATACCAGGAAAGCTCATAGTCCAGGCTAGTTTTGCCTTTCCTCTGGCCCTAAGTTTCCTTTGTAATCTTTTAATATTCCCACTCCTTGAGACCAGGCTAGTTCAGGGCTTGTTAAGTATGGGCAAAGGTAAAGCTAAGGCTTCATGCTGGTCCCAAAGGCCCTGGGATGTCTGCTCGGTTACGATAATGAGCAGATGTGAAGATTCCAGCAATCTGTGTTGTTAAAGGGTTTACTTCAACCCTAGAATGGAGCTTAGCTTACCCTAGGGACTCAAGCTGAACTGAAATTTTAGGCTTAGAGGAACCTTAACTCTCACATTAATCTCAAAAACAAACTGCTGGCAATCGTTCAGACAGAAGCAAAGCAAATCTCTTTCTCAGTCTTGGAACATACTCCAGGAACTATATCAGACCTGCCTCAAAACACTGATCCTGTGGTTTCATTTCCACCTTTACAAAATTGTGATGCCAATGACAGGGTAAAGCCTGAGGCTATTTCACTCTGACTTTTGAGGATATAGCCATACTCTGACAACTATTTTCTGCAAACATGACTAGACTAATACATCTTTTGACCTTGCACTCCTATCTTAGTCTGTTCGTTCTGCTGTAATAAAATACCACAGACTCTGGGTAATTTATAAATAGTAGAAATTTATTTCTCACGGTTCTGGAGGCTGGAAAGCCCAAGATCAAGGCATCTAGTAGTTCAGTGTCTGGTAAGGGCTTGCTCACAGCAAGATGGTGCCTTCTTGCTGAGTCCTCATGTGGCAGAAGGCAGCAGAGCAAAAGACAATAGGGTGTTCCCCTTCAACTTCTTTTATAACAGCACTGTTTCATTCATGAGGGTGGAGCCCTCTGACTTAATCTTGCCCAAAGCCCCCACTTCTTAAGACCATCACCTTGGGGTTTATGTTCCAACATATGAGGTTTTGATGTATGTGGGACACATATATCAAAACCACAGCAATTTCTAGGCCAGGCACAGTGGCTCATGCCTGTAATCCCTGCACTTTGGGAGGCCAAGGCAGGAAGATCTTTTGAGGCCAGGAGTTCGATACCAGAATGAGCAACATAGTGAGCCCCTGTCTCTACAAAACATTTAAACAATTAGCCAGACTTGGAGGCACATGCTTGTAGTCCCAGTTACTAGTGAGGCTGAGGCAGGAGGATCGCTTGAGCCCAGGATTCTGAAGTTATAGTGAACTGCGATGATGCCACTGCACTCCAGTCTGGATGACACTGAAAGAGACCCTGTCTCTAAAAAATAAAAATAAAAAAGAAAGAAAGAAAGGAAACCATAGCAACTCTTGACCAGCAAGAAAAGAAACTTTGTTAACATTTTTATAAGAAAACAAAAAGGTGGGTAAGTAATGCAAATTGCTCTTAGCCTGTGCATTTATTCTAAGGCAAACAGAATGAGGAAAGACTCTCAACGACTCCAAATGATTTTTATTTTGTAAAACCTTAAAAGTGAATTTTACATGTCTTCCAGCTCATAAGATACATTCTTTTTAAAAAATGGAGTTTGTTGTTTTTTGTGTTCATTTTTGTTTTGTTAATCCTGCAAGATTAAAAAAAAAATCCCAGGTAAAGGAGTTTGCAACAGGGTGGTAAGGTTTCAGGATTTTTCTGCAGTAAATTTATTGACTAAGATCTCAGACTATCTTCATTATGTACCCCCAGACTACATGCCACCTCAGTTTTAATTTTGAAAAATGAAAAGGGAAAAGAGATGAGGTAAGAAAGAAAAGGATAAAAAACATGTATGACACAAACCCAAAGTTAATTACAAAAAAGTAACTAGTACTTACAGTACATAGTTGATAAAAATCCAGTTACCTGTAAGAATCTTAGGTTTAACCACTGTGATTCATATTTGGTGCAGACTTGAAAATAAACCTTAATCTACAGTCTTACTATTTTCTTCCTTAACATGGTGTTACACAAGGCGTGGGGAGTGGAATCATCTTCCCTTTGTGCATAAGTAGGTGTACTTCTTGGCATACGTGTCTCTGGAGAATGCAGCGCTCCACTAGCTATTGGGAGGCCCTATCTAGGAATCAACTCAGTAGTTGATTTGTGAATAGAACTTGTCTCCAGGTGGTTGGCTTTTGCAACGTATATAAGTTTAATAGCTGCCATTTTACTTGTTTTACTCATCATTTTTGTTTTGTAGAAAATCAAGTTCTGAACTTCCCTTGATTTGGACCCAGATACAGATTTCCGTCACCTCTTCCTCTGCACACTAGACCCGATTACAAAGGGGGAGCTCCCCAGAAATTCTGCTGGGACCAGTTTCCAACGAGAATAGAGCATGCATTTCCACAGCAAAGCCAAATCACAATGACCAGTTTTGGCATGCTGCTCCAAGCGCCTCCACTCCAGACAACTGTTGTAACCTAGAACCCATCAAATAGTACGTGCTCATGTGGACAGATGGAAGATGCATTAGGAAGTACAGCCAACTGTGTGTTCCCACATTTCCAGGAAAGAAACCACATTTAGTGCAAAATCACTAGGGTCAGCAGGCTTTAAATCAACTGAATGTCTAAACTCCTTCAAGATAGCACACAAATACAGCCCATCTGGTTAGTTAAAAGACTTGCCCTACAGAAAAGTACATGGGTTAGGGCTAGACCAAAGACCCAAGCCTACCAACGACATCATGTACTTTTCCATAGCTCTAATTTTTCTTACCTGGAAAACTGTTATGCAAACAACTTACTTATAAGAATACACTATTAGCTGTTACAAAGTAACTTGGAAGCCAAATACAATTATTCCTTAACAAAGTAGGGGGAAAGTACAATCGTAAGGCTTAAAAGCCATCTCGTACGGAATAACTGGTTAGCCATACTTTTCCTAAGTTAACTCAGCATGTCTTATTTTTGTGTGGCAGCAAAACGTACCTGACTTCTTGGATCACGGATGACAGGAAGGAGAGCACCGTCTGAAGGAGGAATATAGTCTTCATTGCCTTGCACAGCCCTGGGCCACTCCTGAGGCCTGCCTGGTGGGCGACCGCACACACACTGCAGGAGGAGGGACAACTAAGCAGCATCCGGGGAAGCTGACTTACCTCTACGGCTGAAGTTTTCTTTTGTGCTTTTCCTTTTTTGTGTATCTTAGGATCAATTTAGCCACTGTTTTCCCACCAAAGCTTGAAACCTATTTGGTTTGTCCACAAATTAGGATCACTTAGCTCTTCTCAAATTTACTTCGAGGGTGATCTTAAGGTAATGTCTAACTGAAATATTTAACTTAAAATTTGCTTAATTGTGCACAAGGGGATGTGTGCAAGCTGCAGGTTCACCACACACTGACCTAGACTCCGACCCCGCTCTGGGGGGGACATCAGCTCTTCGGCCAGGTCTGCACATGCCTCCCTGCAGAGGGCCCAAAGGGGCTCAGAGAATTTAATCAGCTCTGCCTTCTTTTTGTATTATTATTTGTGTGACATTTTCAAAATCAAGTGTGTTTGTCTGTGGGCAAGTTGTTTAAGCTAGTAATTTTAGGAGTATAGACAGCAGTAAAAATGCAGGTGCACATCTAGAAAGGGAGAGAATTGATGTTGGCGAATGTAGATGTAACAGGAGAAAATGTGGCTGGCTGGGGACCACTTTTGCAGGCATTCGAGGAGTGCATGCATAGATGAACACCTACCCCGGTAATTTCCAAAGCCATGCCACACCCCTTAGGAGTTGCTAAGGATATCGACAGCAGCCTACCTGGTCTTCTCTAGTGCCCGGTGGCTGTGCTGGTGGGAGGGGCAGCCACCCAGGGGGTCATCACCTCCAGGAGCACTGGGGGTCTCACTTGCCATCTTCTCCCAGGCCCTGCAGCGGGGAAGCCCACTCTGGCAGTTGGAGCTTAGGACTCTTACCCAATGATCAAGTGTTTTGTTTCCGAAGTGACAAACTCCTACACTCCTTCTAGATAAAAATAGGCCCAATGATTCCAAAAGGGGCTATATATACATACCTATGATAAAGCTTCTTCTCTCACATAACTACTAAGGAATGTGTCATTTTATAAAGTAAGTTGAGAATTTTGTTCCCTACTATCCCAGTTCCTTTATTCTTCACATTATATAGCACCGAATGCATGTCATCATGTGTATTTTTCTTCTCATATTCTGATACTGATGATAATCTCAATGTTTTGAAAAAAAACCTATTAACTACAGTGCTTCTGTTTTTGCCATCCTCAATAAAGGGTAAACTTCTGTGCATATTTGGGGACTACTGCATTAGTATACGCATGTAACCTGATCCTTCTCACCTCTTTTCTTATCACCTAACTACTCTCTTAACCTAAAACTTTGCTAGCACAGAGCAGGGGTGCTCATTGTTTCCTAAACACCACGCTTATTCTCCCATCCGGCCATCCTGCCCTTTCTCTAGGGTCCCCCCACCTTTGTCCCTACATAGCTCTACTCCCTCTTCCCCTCAGGGCTTTCCTGAGGGCCCCCAACTTCCTTTGACACAGAGGTCCACACTACACTCTGACACCAACTACATGTTGTCTCGGATTACACCTGCATATCTAGTTGAAAGGTAAAAAAATTGACCACATTAAACTATTTTTAACCTATAAAGATAGCAGTCACAGATGGTTCAATTTAATATATGCATCTTCTTACCCCAAATACTCATTCTTTTTGCATTCCTAGTGTCTATGTAGCCCCTTGCATTGTGTAGGTGTTTGCTATTAAAAAAAGATAGACCCTGGCTATTCTTAAATTGGCAAAATAGTAGATAAGTTTCCATTTAAATCTGAAGATGATCCTAACCCATCTATATACTCACTATGCATGATTTGGGATGTTTGTGATTCCCTCTGCAAAAATATTCTACTATAGCCTAAAATATAAAAACTTTAAGGTACTTGAAGATATAGCTATAGGCATTGATTTATAAGTATTATAGGGTCTTAATAGACTTTATATTTCAAAAAGATCACTCATAGAATTTTTGTCAGTAAATTCTACATTCACTAGAATATATTTCATATTTATTACATAATTAATAACATAACCCAGTTAGAAAAGAACATTAGAATATTACATTTTCTAATTACATTGTATAGATTCCTCTATCCCTCTTGCTTATTGTGGTCTTAATTCTCTACATAATTACATTAATTACCATGAGATAACTGAAACTGGATAGGAAAAATATCTAATGAGAAAGTATACATGTTTTTAAAGCTAAGAGACATATAAAGTATCTGATATGAAGTGCAGGGCCTTATTGCGTTCCAAAATAAAAACATCCAAAATAGCATGTTGATTATTGAACTGAATTCAGGAGCCTAAGGACAGAGTACAGTGACAACAATGGTGGAACACAGACCCTGCAGCCTGTTATCCTGAGTCCCTCCATATTGGTAGGCCCAGGATTATGTAAGGAAACAAATCAGTATTTCATTACCTTCTTGCTCTAGTCCTGTGCAGATGGACCAGAGAAACCCTTGTTTCTTTTTCTGTAATTCCACATCTTAGAGCCATATTTTCCTCAGCTGAGGAGTCATGTCTTTAGAACTTGACCCCAAATGTATTTGTAATATTTTTAATGAGCCTTTCATTCATGTAATTTCAGAACATACAAAAGACTTCATGAAGCCATGTAAATATCTATTTTAGAGGGAGAAATAGAATGAGTTTCATATTAGTTGATTCCAACTTGCCATTCACGAGCCATTAAAAAAACTCTAACTTTGGTTCCTGTTTCTTTCTAATCTTGATATTTACATGGACTTCTGGAGTATACTTGATGAATACAGGCTATTTTGATGCCAAAAAAATGGGAAGAGTTCACATCTCTTCCATGGATGATAGGAAGCCCACCTCAACCCCCAAGTTCTTTCATTGTCTTGAAATAGCATGGGAGGACACTTTAAAATATGAGACTTTTCTTCAAAGATCTTCTTCCTTTATGGTCCCAAAGACACAGTCATCTTTAGCTATCTTAATCTTGCTTGTTCTTGGTAGGAAACTAGAGTAGTCTTTCTGCTGCGGAGTGAACAGAGAAGTCAGAAATGTAAATGAGAGGAAATAATTTCCACAACAATAACAAAAAAAAAGTCAAGGTTAAAACTGTATTAAAAGGGCAACAGGAAGGTTACATTTGTTTAAGCAGTAGTTATTTTAAAAGATTTGATTCTGTAGATGCTTTATTTAGCAGAAGGTGAGGAAAGCACCCCCTGCTGGTCTGCTGAGGTAGATGTGTCCTAAGTGTCTTTCTGGGCCCTGGGATGTCACCCAGGTAATACAGAACTCTGCCTGTCCTGTCCTTTTCTCCTCCCTTAAAGCCATGTGACTTTCAATTTTTAACTTTGCCCAAAATCTTTGTTGTAGACCCTACACAAATATAAACTGTAAAAAATATTATGCTTATTTTAAAACGTTTTAAGAAGTCATGTCACTTGAGTGAGTAGTTTGCCTTCGGTATTTATGAAACCTCAAAGACAGGGACATGGAGAGCAGAGAGTGAAAAAAAATGTGGGCACCTCAACGAGCAGATAGGCTAAACATTTTTCTCTACAAGAGATTTGTTTCAATAGAGAGGCCCCATCACAGAGTGGTTCAACGAACAAATTCTATTTGTAAACAACAAATAAAGACTGCTTGGCTTTAAAAGACTGCTTGCCTCCACTATTGTACTAGCTGTGTGACCTTGGGCAAGTTACTTAACCTTTCTGTGTTTCAGTTCCCTGGGCAGTGAACCAAGGATAATAATCGTACCTAGGTTGCTATGGGGGTGAAGTGAGTTCTACATGGAAAGTAATTATAACAGTGCCTGGCTCAGGATAGGCTCTACATGAAGGTTTGTCAAATAAATTGGCATTCAATATAGTTGGACACCAGGCCCCCTGCTGACATGCTGGTCCTGTTGGGAGCATGAGGTAGGTGTGCCTGTTTGAGAGTTACTACTCACCTGAGAGGACAACTGAATGGATCGCAGTAGTGCTGTGCGTTGTGTTGTCTGTTGTTCTTAGGATGGTGGCTTTCAAACTTGAAAATGCATCAGATTCATCCCACAGGCTTGTTAAACACAGATTGCCCAGCCCCTCTCCCCAGCCTGCGATTCACTAGGTTTGGGGCCTGAGAATTTGCATTTCTTTTTTCATTGTTTTTTGTTGTTGTTGTTATTGTTTTTCAGACCCAATTTCTAATAAGTGATGCTGATACTGTGGTCCAGGAACCACACATTGAGAACCACTGTTCTAGGCTAATGGTTCCAATCCTGATTGTATCTTAGAACCACCTGGGGAGCTTTTAAAAATTCTATTACCCAGGCCTCTCAGACCAATTAAATCAATCTCTGAGGGTGGCGCCCAGCCATCGCTTTTTAGAGCTCCCCAGGTGACTCCAATGTGCAACCAAGGTTGGTAACCATGGCTCTATTGCTGTATGTTGCTAAAACGGATGAATTTAAATGATGAAGTGATGCTCATCTGCATTTTGCAGATAAAGAAATTGAAGCATGGTGCAGTGTGTCTCACTGGGGTGCTTGTTATAAATGCTGATTTTCCAAAGCCCCCATCCCACATTGACTGCATTGATCTTTGGGGATGAGGCCCAGAAATCTTTTAAGAAGCACTTCAGGAGTCCCTAAAGATGCATAGCTAGTAAACAGTGGAGTTCCTATCTCCTGTCTCTGACCTAACCAGCCAGAAATGCTGTTATCACAAAAGAGAAAGCTTTGCTTTTGCTTTTAATTTTACTTTTACCTTTACCTTTCCCCCTGAGCTTATTCACTCAAGAAAGGACCATATATGCCTACATATTTATAAATACTGTACTTATGTATTAAAGACCTTTCTACATACACTAGACACTGTTACAGGTGCTGAATCAATAATAAATCCCATTCAAATGCTACTTAGAAGTCAACTTTATTTCACTCACCTACACTAGGATTTGGACATAGAAAGAAAGAGTTGGCAAGTAGTTAAGGGCACGGTTCTGGGGTCAGACTGCCTGCTTCCTTTCACTATTGATTACTGTGCAACCTTGGGCAAGTCACTTAACCTCTCTGTGCCCTAGTTTCCTTAACTTATTTATAGGGTTGTGGAGGAATATGTTAATTCACATACAAGTGCTTGAAACCGTGCCTGAAAAAAATAAGGGCACAAAAATGTTGTCTGTTTTGCTTTTTTTGTATTATTATCTGTACAGCAGACCTAAATGTGCAAAAAAGTATCTTATAAACTTAAAAGTTCTTTTATACAGAGTACACTGCAGAAAACCTGTGAAACTAAAATATAGTTTAGTTTATATACTAAACTAAAATATATACTAAAATATACAAAGTAGAAAGAGAATTAAAAAAAATTCATGGGGTATAGAAGAAAATCACCAAAGAATTTTGTGTTCCTCTTGGAAATTTCCTGTATAAAAATTCTCTTAGCCCTGCTGGGAGCTACAATAAAAATATTATACTTCATGTCAGCCCTCCAATTGGCCCAACCTACTTAGAAGAGCTTCTGAGAAATGGAATTCTGGCTTATTCTTGGAAGTAGAATGACTTTGGTTAAAGGGGAAAAAAGGGCAGATTTATCAAAATTATAATGTATCGATTACATAATTTTTCTCACAGACCTGGCTTTGATGAATGTGGTATTTGCTACTTTTGTCTTGTTCCGGAACTTCAATCTGCTAAATAGATTAGTAAAATGTCAGTCAGCACAGCCCAGAGAAGCAAGCACACAAATAACCTATTTAACCAGCACATTTTCCCTTCCACAATAATCCTCTTAATGGTCCCACAGGCTGCCAGTCAGCAGGTACACGACTTGTCATCTGTGCCCTCCTCCTTCGCTCGCCCGGGTCCTGTTACAGAAATGGCGTCCCCAAAAGTTAAGTGACGTGTCATGTTTAACATTAGTGGTTGCCTCTGGGTTTTGTGATTTAAGAAAGCTTTTAAAAGAACTTCACATGAGATAAAACATTCTTCTAAATTCTGAACTGATCCACGGAGCTCCAATCCATATGCTGAATCAAAGCCAAATGGGGCTTTGGTTAAGCAGAAGACGCCATTAATCAAAGGAAGAATCAAAGTGAAGTTCAAGACACTTGAATATACTTCATGTGCATAAGGTAAACCCAATATACCAGTCAGGGTCCCAGCAGGAAACAGATGGTGCATTCCTGGGGTAAGTGAGGAGAGTTTTAGAAAGGAACTATTTAACTATTTAATGGAGGTGTGGGCAGGATTAAAGCGAATCAATGAAGGGGTGGTGGGGCTTCTAGGGACCGACAATGAGGGGTTGGGGGAGATTATTACCACCTCTAGCCCCAAAGAGGCAAGGGGAACAGCTGTTCCTGGAGCCTGAGAGTAGAGGTAGCTGGAAGGAGGAGAGGTTGCCTGACAGGAGCCGTAGCCTCCAGGGGAGGGATTCGCCAACCACAGAAATCCACACCCCATCTCCCTTTTCCCTCACCCTCCAATCTCCTGCTGGGTTTCCCAGTGAGTCCCCTCCTACAGAGCAAGGTCGCTGAGCAGGTGAGGAGGAGTGGAGAGTGAATCTGGAGGGGCACCCCTAGGAGACCTAGCTAGGTCTTCCGGGAAAGAGTTCTTAGAACTTCCTTAATGGGAAGGAAGAGAACTACTATTAAACAACTGTGCAGTTTGTGCATATCTCAAACAGGGCACGGTGCTTAGCCCCCTACAATTATAAGTGTCTCTGTACTAATTGCCTTACCCAGCCAACGAATAAGCTCCCTGACAGAATGAAGGGGTGAAATAAGTTGTTTAATATTGCTTACTATAGAATGGGATATTTCAAAATAAGGGGGATAAATTACTGCAAAAGAGCATTACCTTTTAATGATGATTAACTTTGTTATAAAATACATTGCTTTAAAGAGGTGTGCATGAGACTTCCTTTAGGTTAGTATTCTTAATAGAAATGTTCACATATTTGAAGATATCTCAATCATTTTTAAAAAGTCAGTTAAGTCACAATAAATGAGAAAGTAATGCTCTGATGTCTTATGTGTTTTGTTACGATTATTATTTTACAATATTACATTATAGTTTGTAAATAGTCTTGTGCCATGAAATATAGAACTTAGGGGGAAAATGCTCAGCATTTTTCTCTCTTCTTCTTCTTCTCTTCCCCTTCCCTATGTCAAAAGAAATAAAATAGAACCCACTACACATCTTAAGCAGTTTCTGATATAATCAGTTTCCCTTACTTACTACAATAAGGCCTTAAATACTTTACATACTAGTGGGAATAAAGTTGGGGAAAAAAGTGAATCTTTTTTCATAATACAATATTCCTGTACTTTCTCTTTCATTAATAGAGTAGTTTCTGTTAATAACATAATCATTTACTTCTATACAGCAATTTTCCGCTGGCTCTCCAAAACTTTGTCCTCCTGCTATACCCAGACCATTCTCATGACTGTTGTCTATAGTTTTTCCATTTTCTGGACCGGACCAGCTCTTCAAAAGGCTAACATTCCTGGGACATCAAACACTGCTGCCTTTGGTGTTTCTCCTCCTCACCATATAATGGAAACACATTTAAAAGTACCAGTTGCCTTTTGAATGGTCTCACCTTGCCCCAAATGAAAGAAAAATGGAGAGAAAAATATATATGGCGATGGTAGCTGGGGATGGAGTGAGAGGTATAAGGTAAGCAGAAATTAGAAAGCCATCTCATCCCACCATTTTCTGAGAAAACTAATTTAGAGGTCAGACTTACTTTTAAGAAAATTGAAGGAAAAATATACAAACTAGGTATAGATTAATAGAAATATAAATTGTTTTTTCTTTTTTCTTTTTTTTTAAGACAGAGTCTCATTCTGTTGCCCCAGCTAGAGTGCCATGGCGTCAGCCTAGCTCACAGCAACCTCAA
>VBSM01001124.1:43837774-43855740 GCA_008086735.1 Cheirogaleus medius
AGCTCAAACGATCCACCTGCCTCGGCCTCCCAGAGTGCTAGGATTACAGGTGTGGGCCACTGCACCTGGCCATAAAGTGTTTTTTAATTCAGAAAATTATTCACCCCCATATTCCTGAAGTACCTTTCATGTATTCAGATTATGGTTCAATAAACAAAATAATATACTTTCAGAAATTCCTCAGAAACACATCAATTGCATAAAATACATCTACTTTCTTTCCTTGATGTCTTTTAAAATTCTTTAAATGGCAGACATTGTGGGTAGTCTACTCCGTTATCCATTCTGCCCTTCTTCCTTAGTAATAACACCTAGTCTTATTTGGAAAGACAACACGCCCTACTATAATAAAAGACTACATTTACTAGACTCCTTTGCAGCTAGGTGCGGGCCTGTGTTGTGATTAACTCTTGGCTGATGAGTTGTAGGCAGAAATTGTGTGTGAAACTTCTGAGACTCCTCCTTAAAGAAAAGACATGAACCTTTGTTCGTATCTTCTTCATACTTGCTGCCTGGAATGTGGATGGAATGATGGGTGCTCCAGCAGTCATTCTGGGCAAAGCTACACACTGAAGATAGCACAGCAGAAAGGTCTCTGGTGACATTATGGAGCCACCATCCCAGCACTAGATTGCCTACCTCTGGACTTCTTTTAGGTGAGGAAGAAACAATCTTCCATTTTTCCTAAGACACTTGTTTTGTCTTATTTTGTTTTCTGTCATATGTAGCTAAACCCAATCCTAACCAATATACTTTATTTTAAAATAAAACAACCCTTTATAATTCTGCTCCAGTTAAAAGCAACAAATATTAACAAAATTGATTTAGGTTTTTGTGTAGAGGCAAAGCTTTAAGAAAAATGTTATATATTTTTTTCTTCTGGTTTATGGTTAATATTGCCTTTAAGAATTTAACATGATATTTTTTGTTGTAGTTTTATGTTTACTTTATTCTTTAGTGCATTTGTTTGACTCAAATTTTAATGATTTCATCATAAACAGTTCAAGTCTTACCTTTCAAAACATTGCCTAAAACTAATGAAGCTAATTAACTTTAAGTTAGCAATAAATTTCTTCTTTCCCTCATTCCATCTTCCTAGGAGAAAACCAGTATGATTTAATCTGCTTCTAGGGACATCTGCTTTAATTTATGGGGCTCATTTGGGTTATAGTTTCTTCAATTTCTCCCTCCTGCTTCAGATTCTTTAAGATTATAAAAATCTTGAACTCAAAATCTGCCTTGAAAAATAGAAACCTCTGCATCCTAGCCCATACAAGCCTTCTACAAGTGCTGTGTGTCAGTTCAGACTTTGTGTATTTACCCAGAAAACAAGTGACTGTCACAGCCACACATTTATATGGTTACTTTAAGCCACTTTAAGTTGACTTTAGTCAGCTGTACTCTGAGGAGGCCCAGCACTCAGTATACGTTCACATGGTTGAACTGTCTGCTTCCTTTACCTTCTGGGGAACCATTCTGCCCAAAGCTTTGTGATGAAATTCCAGATTGAAATGTGGACTATGCCTACAACATCCTCTTGAAAAGTCAAATTTTCAAGAGGAAGGGTCTGAATTTTTCTTCCTGAGAACCAAAATGAGTAAAGAAATAAAGAGTTTTTGGAAATAAAACTTGTTGATTATTTAGATAAGGCAATACTAAGAGTATTACTAAGATGCTGATTTTGCTATCAGTCAGAGATAAATCATGGTTTTCAGTCTGTGTGCAAATCTAAGGAATGCAGTGCTGTTGCTTTTCTTGAAAACTTGAAATAGCTTGCTACCTTCTCCATTCTACTGACTTCACTACTTAGCTATTCATTGCACAAGTATTTCCTGTATCACGTAGCTTACGTTTTATTCATCCACATTTAAGAGCACTTCTCCCTTTTAATGAGATTACTTCAGTTAATTACCTTTCTCTTTATTCTTCTTTTTATATATATAATAATCAGAACCTAAGAGGGTCCATCCTGCCTAAGAGGTTGGATTTTATTACTCTTTTTAAAAGAGTCTCCTTGATTCCTTTATTGCTTTGATTTACTACTCTGTAGTACATTTTGAATTGTGCAATCACTGAGAGGCAGTAAATTTATTTTCCCTGGAAAAATATTTTCAGTTCTAGAAGAAAGAGAAATAAGTATAAAGTATAATTATTTTCGTAGGAAAAAGCTGTAAAGATCAATGTTAACTAAAGATGCCATCCATCTCTTATAAAAGACTAAATTTAAATGAAAACATTAGAGAATTTCCAAATGTTTTCTGTTGTATTTTTAAAGATCAGCATAATAGTCTACAAAAGAATTAAGTTTACAAATGTCAACCAGGCATTAGCATTTGTAATCATTTTAAAAGATCAAATTGTACTATCTTATTTGGGACATGCTGAAATCATGATGATGATAGGCAATTTAAAAAGTTTTAAAATCTCCGTAATTTTTTTTAACAGCCTGCCCACCCACCCTTTCAATGAGCTACTAGACCTTTAATGAATAAATGCAGACTAGAAAAATAAGGTTTAATTTTACATTGAGAAAAAATTATAGCCTTTAGAGTGTCTTTGACTTGATGGCTTCCTCCAACTGCTAAAGGCATTTTAAGTTGGCACAATGGAAGTATCAAGAGGCTGTGGATTCTTTCTAGAGACAAACTCTAGACCTTATTTACGATCATCCCCACCCCTCGAGATCCTGACTTCATGATGTAGCTTTTATGATAAATCTGAAAGCCTCCATGTGGGGGAAGGCAGAAATGAAATGATACAAAGTAGAGGATTAAAGAGTTTGCAGTAAGTAATGTGAAGATGACTTCTTATTGGAAAATGGCTTGAGTTCTAAAGACAGGCTTCCTTCCCCCATGCCATTCTGAGGCCTGAGCTACCAGAGGGGCCGAGGAGCTCGCTTCTGTGTGGTTAGAATTTCTCCCATGAGGACCAGACCTGCTGGCCCAGGGAATTTATGAGTGTAGTTTGCTCTCCAAGTGTTAGCTGATGGTGGGAACTTAAAGTGAAAAATATCCACAGCCAAGAGCACTTACCATTTCTGGATTCTCAGCAGCTAGCTTTACCATCTTTTCTGAGATCATCTTTTTCAAGCAGCTACTCAGCAAAAAAGCCTAAGAAATCCAGAAATAAAAAACTCTCTCAACTACAGAGCTCTCCATTCTTTTATCTCCCCCTGCCTCAAAGAACAAAGCAGAGTTTGAGCTCTGCCCTCCAATAGCATGCTTTCGAGAATTTAGATCTCTTTAACTTCCAGAAATTTTCATAAGATGAAATTAGCGAGTAACCATATATTTTCTCAATTACATAGACATATGTATGGTAAATTTTAAAAAGACAGGTGAAAAATGGATCTCTTTCTTAATCTTTTTCCTCTTAAAACTCCCCCCTTGCATCCCATGTTTTCTAGTATTTTATAAGCAGATCACATTTTATGAACAACAAACAAAACTACTTATTATTGTCATCAAATAAACTGATGATGGTCAATCCTATATTTAGTTGTATACGTAATTGAGACCTATTATTAGGCATAAATAGTAACTGGTTTGAAAGAATATATTAGCACTTTATTGCTTTTACTGAACTTAAAAAAACCAAATTAGCTATTTTTCTTCACTTTTTTATTTTTCCAGTATCGTTAATCACTCTTTCAAGACTGACAGTTGCCTCCAGTATGCCCTGTGGTTTAATCATCGTTGTGAGCACCAAGCCACATGTAGTTGCGCATCTTATACGCAAAGGCTGGGCTTTCTTGTGCCAGGCTCTGCACTCCATAAGCCAAATTATCCTATGATTTCCCCATTTGCTCCTTCCCCACTAATCCTTTTTGTCTCATCCTGCTCTTAATTCTTGACTTGCCATTTTCTCCTTGTTCCCACTAAGGTTTGAGATGACCACAGCTCAAAGTGGAGGCTGCAGAACCTTAGCACGGGGCTATGCTCAGGGATGGCCACTCTGCTGGAGGGGATGATGAGGAGGAGGGAGAAGAGAGAGAGCAAACCTGTCTGGGGTGGTACCTCAAGTAGAAAGCTCTTGGAGGGGAGGACACAGAAAGCAGAATCAGATGGAGAAAGGGCTACATACAGTTCTCAACATCTTGCAGGGCGGTAGAGCATGATAGGAATTAATTTTATTTAAGAGGAAAGGAGGGAAGAGAGAAAAGGGGCTGCCACCAATAAGTAAAAGAGTAACAGATGTGGAGTTTATACATAAATTCTGACTTCCTAGCTTCGCTAAGAACTAGACCTGTTTGTGCATGAATGTAACCCACACAAAACTAGAGAATGAAATAGTTAAACAACAAAACCCTGAACTAATACAGCTAGGAAGCATGTTTAACGGTGTTAAACAAGATGCAGACCGATTCCATATTCCTGCGCAATGTGCACAAATATGTAGGCTAGAACTCTGCTATAAACCAGGTCAGGTTTATTAAATAAAAAGGGACTGAGCTTTTGTTTAAAGGGCCTAGAAAAGATTTGGGCCCAAGCCCTCATGTGTGCTTGCAAGGCATACCAGTCACATTGCTGCCTTTTGCAAAAGTAGCCCTTGGGTACGCAGCAATAAAACTCACACTCCAAAGGAATAAGACTTTACTGGGAATCCTTTGAAAGAAGTTTACTGTACTTCTTTATAGTGGCTTAAACTCACTTGCTACTGACTAGATTAAAAAACCATAATAAAATTTAACTGCACTTAGCATTCTGAGGAGAGGGGTGTTTGGAGGGTAGTGTTCCTACACAAATCTTTTTATGTCTGTCCAAGTCACTGCTAATCTTGCCTCAGCAAACCAGCCCACCATTTTCCTAAGGATGTTTCATATTTAAGGTGAACCTAAGGACCCATGTCGTTAACCCAGGATTTTGGTTTAGTACTTCGTGTTTTTCAGAGGATTTTGATATCATGACCACAACTGTATTAGAAATATATTGAAAGAGAGTGTTGGTTGACTGAAACCAGAATGCTCCATAGAATTCAGTGTGATCACCAGGGATTCAAATTGAATACAATGTCAATGCAAAGATTACTTTAATATTTTGATTCTATCTTAGAACATCTATAGTTTTGATTCCAATTTGAACTAGCTTAATTCAGCAAAAAAATTTTTTCAATTGGATTTGGTGTTAAGAAAATTAGATTTTTTTTTTTAGGATTTCTACTCCAATTTTAGTTATAAGCTTATGGCAGACATGGATAGTTGGCTACCCAACAGCCAAGGCCCCTTCCTGTCTCTTAAGGAGTCCTTGATTTTGTTTGAGATGATAAAATGCTCAGCCCCTGGCAATAACTCAGGTTACTCTCAGCCAATCATGAATCCTCTTCCTCTTTGCCAGATGCTTGATTCGCAGACTCCTCTGTAGCCAGGAGTGGTCATATGACCCAGTTTTGGCCAATGAGACAGAACAGAAAGTCTACAGGGGGGTTTCTGGGGTCAAGCTTTTGCTTTCCAGATAAGAGAGATACAGGTTGAGCATCCCTAATCCAAAAGCTGGAACTTCTTGAGTGCTGACATGACACCACAAGTGGAAAATTCCACACTTGACCTCAATTGACTGGTGACAGTGAAAATGCAGGCACACAGTGCAGTCTGTCGTTGCTGTTGTTTAGCAGCTGGTACGGGTATTCTGGTGAGGCTACTGTGCTGCTTAGTTACCCTGAACACATAGTTTTTCACTGTATGTATGGCCTGTTATGTTTTCTACTGTTAAGTACTCATGTGTGAATAAATGTAAGAAAATGACTGGTTATTGGTAGCATATAAATTCAGAGTTGGGAATGATGGTGATGCCAGATAACCACAGATTGTCCACATGGGTGGCTGAGGGAGTGACATCTTTGCTTACTGATGGTTCATTGCACACAAACTTTATTTCATGCATGAAATTATTAAAAATATAAAATAACCTTGAGACTATGCATATAAGGTATATATGAAAGAGATTTCATATTTAGACTTGGGTCCCATCTTCAAGATAACTCATTATCTACAGCTTTGGTCCCCAACCCCTGGGCCACAGATTGGTACCGTTCCGTGTGTGGCCTTTTAGGAACCAGACTGCATAGTAAGAGGTGAGCGGTGTTGGAACATGAGCGAAGCTTCATCTGTATTTATAGCTGCTCCCCGTTGTTGGCATCACTGCCTGAGCTCTGCCTCCACACGTCACCCCCCTCCCTCACCCCTTGCATCCATGGAAAAACTGTCTTCCATGAAACTGGTCCCTGGTGCCAAAAAGGTTGGGGACCACTAAGTACAGCCATACATCACTTAATGACAAGGCTATGTTTTGAGAAATGCATTTTGGACAATTTTGTCATCATTTGAACATCTTAGAGTATACTCACACAAACCTAGATGGTATAGCCTACTATACTCCTAGGCTGCAAACCTGTACAGCATGTTACTGTACTGAATACTGTAGGTAACTGTAAAACAATGATAAGTATTTGTGTATCTAAACATAGAAAAGGTACAGTAAAAATATAGTATTATAATCTTATGGGACTATGGCCATATATATGATCATTTCAGTCAACACTGAAATGTCATTATGCAGCACATGACTCTATATACAAATATTTCAAAATCCAAAAATTCCAAAATTCAAAACACTTCTTCTGATCCCAAGCATTTTTTATAAGGGATATTCAACTTGTAGCTTTTTATCTGCTTGGAAAAGGCCCTGAATAAAAAAAGAGTAATAAGAATGCCAATCTTTACCTCCAGCATTATTAATATTAAGTGAGATAACAAAATCTGTATTGTCTAAGCCAGAGGTAAGCAAACAAAGCCAGCCCACCACCTGTTTTTGTAAATAACGCTTTACTGGAACATAGCCAGAGCCATTTGTTCATGTACTGTCTGTAGCTACTCCTAACAGAGTTGAACACTTGCAACAGAGACCATATGGACCTCAAATCCCAAAGTATCTACCACCTGCTCCTTTAAGAAAAAGTTTGCAGACACCTGGTCTAAGCCACTGTTAGTTGAGTCTTCCATTACTTGGTAACTAAATTCATTTCTAACTGATGTGAAGGCCATGGTGACTAGTAAACTACAACCGAACAGAAAACAAAATAAAAGGTATTACAGTCCAAAAAGAGAGTGTGTGGCACACTCCAGTGCCCTGCTCTAGTTGGGCTAGGGTAATGTGCCTTGTCCCCCACCAGCAAGCAAGACAGCCTTTCAGCACAGAAGGTTTTCATGCTGCGCCCTGAGAACTTACCTGTTTGGTGTAAATAACAAACCACTGCCAGCGACTCTCCTCGCTGTACTGAAATCTGAGCTCTAAGTTCTGGTTGAGAGTTCTCTGGGGCCCATCCAAATCCAGCAGAGTCCCCTACAGAGGAAAAGATATTACTGGATATTCAATAGAAATTCAAGTGCCTGTTAATGTGCTCAGCAAAATATCAGAATGAGTGAAACTGTCCTTATTCCCAAGAAGTTATCAATCTATTGAGGAGCCATGAAAGTAAATCGCCACAGTTAGAGGTAGTAAGTGCTATCAAGCAAGCAGACATAGGTCTATAGAAGTAACCAGAATGGGCCCCTAACCCAGGCTGGGAGGGTAAAGTGAGGCTTGCTGGAGGGAGGGCCATCTGAGCAAAGTAGAAACCATCCAAGTTTGTTGTGGTGGTTTTGTTTTGGGGGGTGGGAGGGAAGGTGAGAGGTGGTTCCTGGTAGAAGAAATAGCAAGTGCAAATTCACTGCGGCATAGGGAGCCCGGCATGTTGGAGACGGTGCGAGGGATGGAGCGTGGCTGCAGCAGGGCTCCAGGCACGGAGGCTGGTGTGAGAAGAGGTTTAGAGAGGCAGGGCAGGACCAGATCCTGAAAGCTGGCTAGGGAACATCGGTGATATTTGCTATGCAGCATCTATCACTCTTTTTCCTAGTAATGGAGTCTCAAATTCTATTGGGGAAACCATCTCTCTTTCACTGTAGGTCATCTATGTAGGACTGTCAGGGAATGATAAGTCAGGGGGTGCCATATGACACAAGGTTAGGCTAATTGGACAAATAATTCTCTGTGCCCCTCATTTGATTCCAGAGTAAAGAGACCCAAAGAGCAGGTCCTGATAGAAAGTTCCCGTTTCCTATACACCTTGAGCTGCTTTGGTTCCTGACTTTCTTAAGCTTCAGCTTTTCCTTTGAATCTGTAGGTTACTCCATATCATTCCAACAAATCCCTTTTTCACTAGTGTTGGTTTCTATTGCTTGCCACCAAAGAGACCTAACTCTTATAGGTTTTATAAGCTAAGTTAAGGATCTTTTCCCTACAGAGGGCAATAGAAATTCATTAAGAGATTTTAGCTGGACACGGTAGTGTGCACCTATAATCCCAGCTACTCAGGAGGCCGAGGCAGGAGGATTCCTTGAGCCCAAGAGTTTGAGAACAGCCTGGCAACATAACAAGATCTTGTCTCAAAAAAGAAAAAAAAAAGATATTTTTGAAAGCTGGAAAATACTACAATTTGATGTATATTTTTAGAATACTGATCTGACAGCATCAGTGTAAACAGTGAATTGGAAAACAGCTGTTTTCAGACACTGAACAACAGATAACGCAGGACTGTCAACCCAGAGAGAAGGAAAACAAATGAAGTGAGCCCCACAATTACCCCACCTTACTGCCTGAAGGGGTTTTCAGGGTGTAGCACAAGGACAGGGAACCCAAACAGAGCCCAGAGGTCTTGCTGAGTTGAGGAGAAAGAGACAAACATTTAAAGAAGTTGAAGTTAGAATTTATTGGGCAGAACACCAAAGAGTATGGCTTTATACATAGAGAGAGCTCTAGAGAGCTTCTCTCAAATAGCTTCTCTGTGCATGTGTAGAGTAAAACTCCACGAGGCCAGAGAAAGAACCACTGGAAAACAGTAAGTTGAACAATTCCAGGAGCTCACAACCAAGGCTGCCGAGTTCAGAGTCCATGTTTCCATTAGTCAGAGTAGAGTGACAAGGCCAAGATGGTGGGTAGAGTCCTAAGAATGATAGCTCATGAGTAAAGGGCTAAATTAGCTCTAAAGACTACTCTGGACTTTAAGAAAGCTTAAAAGCAAACCTCAGAAAAGTAAAAATAATCCCAAGTAACTTAACTGCATCTCAGAACAAAATCTAATACTCTTTAAAGGAATTCCATAATTCTAGCATTCAACAATGTAAAATTCACAATGGTTAGCATACCATAAAAAATTACATGGCATGAAAAGGAGAAGGAAAATATGATCTGCAACCAGGAGAAAAATCAGTCAATATAAACAGATCCAGAAATGACAGAGATGATGGAATTAGTAGGCAAAAATATTAAAACAGTTATTTAAAATATACTCCACACACTCAGGAACTTGGGAAAAATAGAAGCATGATAGGGAGAGAAACAGAAGATATAAAAAAGACCTAAATTAAACTTCTAGAGATGAAAAATACAATTTCAGAAGTAAAAATGCACTGGGTAGGATAAACAGCAATTTTAGACTTTATACAAGAAAATATTAATCGTGAAGCCATAGCAGTAGAAACTACTCAAAATAAAGCAGAGAGAGAAAAAATACTGAAATAAATAAAATCACAATGAGATACCACTTCACACCCATTAGGTTGGCTATAATAATAAAAAATAATCCTCCTATGAACACATTTGGGGCAAAAATTTAAAAAAAATCAGATAATAATAAGTACTGGGAAGGATTTGGGAAAAACAGAACCCTCATATGCTGTTAGTGGGGATATAAAATTGTGCAGCCACTTTAGAAAGCAGGCTAGCAGTTCCTCAAAGAGTTAAACATAGAATTATCACTTGACCCCAGGAATTCCACTCCTTGGTATATACCCAAGGGAAATGAAAACTTATGTCTACACAAAAGCTTGTGCACACATGTTCATAACAGCATAACTCATAACAGCCAAAAGGTAGAAACAACCCTGATGTCCCATCAATGGATGAATGGATAAATATAATGTGGTATAACTATACCATGGAATATTATTTGGCCATAAAAAAGAATAAAGTGCTGATAATATGCTATAACAAGGATGAACCTTGGAAACGTGCCAAGTAAAAACCTAGTCACAAAGACACATTATCACATGATTCCATTAATATGAAATGTCCAGAATAGACAAATCTAATCTACAGAGACAGAAAGTAGATTAGTGGTTTTCCTGGGCTGGGAGGATAGGGAAGTAACAGCTAAAGGGTTTGGGTTGCTTAACAGTTTCTAAAAAAAGTAAACGTGCAGGCCGGGTATAATGGCTCACTCCTGTAATCCTAACACTCTGGGAGGCCGAGGTGGAAGGACTGCTTGAGGTCAGGAGTTTGAGACCAGCCTGAATAAAATCGAGACCCCCATCTCTAATAAAATAGAAAAAATTAGCTGGGTGTGGTGTTGATCACCTGTAGTCCCAGCTACTTGAGAGACTGAGACAGGAGGATGGCTTGAGCCCAGGAGTTTGAGGTTGCTGTGAGCTAGGCTGATGCCACGGCACTCTAGCCTGGGTGACAGAGCAAGACTCTGTCTCAAAAAAACCCAAAAAAAGTAAACATGCAATACCAGATGACCCTGCAATTGCCCTTCTGGATATTTATGCCAGAGAAATGAAGACTTGTGGAAAGACAAAAACCTGTACACGAATATTTACATCAGCTCTATTCATAATAGCTAAAAACTGGAAACAACCAGATGTCCTTCAATGAGTAAATGGTTAAACAAACTTTGGCACATCTATATCATGCCCTACTGCTTAGCAATAAAAAGTGACAAACTACTGAAACATTCAACAACCTGGATGAACTTCCAAAGAATTATGCTGAGCAAAAAAAAAAAAAAAAGTCAATCCCTAAAGTAATTGACATTTATAGAATACTCTGGAAAATAGCAGAAGGCACATTCTTTTTAAGTACATACAGAACATATGCCAAGAAAGATCAGATTTGGGGCCATATAGCAAGTTTCTTTACGTTTAAAAGGACTGAAATCACAGAATGTATTTTCTCTGACCCCCAAGGGGGCAAGAGTGTGGCAGGGAGAAGGGTTAGGAAGCTGTTCCATCCATCCACGCAGGGAATGTTTAGACTGAGCTGTGAGCGTGGAAACAAAGGGAGATCTTTGAGGGATAACAAGGTTGGCCTCCATCGGCCACTTACACGTATAGGGTAAGAGTGAGGAGGAAACAGAGACAGTCAAGATTCCTGATTTGGCAGCTAGGGGGTGGTGGGGGAAGCCCCATGTACTGAGACAGAGAACTCAGGAGGAAAGACTCCACGACCCGCATGGGAAGGGAGGGAAGAGTCTGCCTCTGGGAAAGGCTATGTTTGAGACGTCCATGAGACACCAGTGACAGTATCCAGAGGGAATAGGACACACTGGGCCTTTGATAGGGACCTGGCAATTGATTTCAGAGAATATGCAGGGGAAAGATGCTAGAACAGGCACCCCAGGAAACACCAGCGTTTTGGCACTGCTAGAGGGAGAAGCGGCCCACGGCAGTAGGGCAAGAAGGAGAGGGAGTTTTGAGAAGGGAGAGATGGTTGACAGTGTCAAATGTCACAGAGAGGGCAAGTGCTAGACCAGCTAAAAAGTCCCCAGGGAGCCCATGGATTTAACAAGTGGGCATCACAGTTGCTCCGTTAGCTTTTGTCCTCTACTAGCTAACCTCAGTTTCCTGTGTAAAGAGGATGATCCCATTTAGCTCAATGAGTTCTGGGGAGGATTTGATAATAGATGTGGCAGTGGCCAGCATCGCACCTGGTACAATGTAGCGCTCCACAAACGTGAGAAGGGTTTCTCTCGCAAGGAGCTGGCGAAGCAAGCATAATGCCAGGGCTCCTTAAGAAGAGCTCTGCTGGTCAGTGGCCAGTTTTGAAGGGTAGAGATCGTATCAGGACTGAGCACATAGTAAGTGCTCAATAAATGGTAGCTGTTATTACCATAGCCACCCTTCAAGCAGTAGAGAGATCTGCTCTTGGAAGGTGGGAAGATCGGTGTCTCTGCTGCTCCATCCAGATGGGGAACTCATACCAGAATCCAGATGGGTTTTACTACTAGATGAAGTATAATGTGGCTTAGATGCCACTCCACTCAAGCTACCGATTCAAATGGCAAACCTGTCTCCCTAGGGACAATTTAGTCACCCAAGAGCAATAGGATTTTTTTTTCCTTTTTTATTCCAGCATATTTTAGGGGTACAAATGTTAAGGTTACGTATATTGCCCTTGTCCCCCCTGCCGCCTCGAGTCAGAGCTTCAAGCGTGTCCATCCCCTAGTTGGTGCTCATCGCATTCATTATGTATGTATGTACCCATCCCCTCCCCCTCACCTGCCTGACACCCGATAAATGTTATTCCTATATGTCCACTTAGGTGTTGATCAGTTAATACCAATTTGCTGGTAAGTACATGTGGTGCTTGTTTTTCCATTCTTGGGATACTTCACTTAATAGAATGGGTTCCAGCTCTATCCAGGAAAATACAAGAGATGCAACAGGATTTTTAAATCACACGTGGAGACTTTAAATCATGGGCAAAGCAAGGTGCGAAGATACTCACAAGGAAAGTGACCTGCCAGCACTTCACCCTGTTCATCTGGAAAACGACGTCCTGGGTCTGGTTACCAGGCAGGGTGATGCAGCAGCTGATCTCGCTGTTGCCGACAGAGAGAATGGCCCCGCAGCCCGGTTCCGGGTAGTCACAGGTGCAGGGATCCAGTTGCATGTGGCCATAGTGTCGTACCTCCCGGGACAGCTCCAGAAACTGTTCCAAAAGCAGGGCAGGGTGAGGGGTAGAAGGAAGCAAAAGACCACTTGAAGCAGATGAAAACCTCGCGTCAGAAGCTACTGCCGTCCTAGCAGAACACATGGAATCGAGTCACAGTGAAAGCGCCTTTTCTTCTGGACCATAAGGAAGAAGACAGCGCCCCTTGTGCTGACGGTAAGCCCCAGGGAGGTTCATAGTGTGTCCTTCCAGGGCCTCCTTCACCATGGTGCCCTGCTCCTGTTATGGTGCTTGGCACACAGTGAGACTAAAAATATTTGACGAGTGAATGAAGAAAAGAGTGGAATGAACAAATGAATGAGCAGACATGATTCCATCTCAGTGGACTATGACAGCAAGGAAACAGAAAGTGCACATTTAAAATGTCATCTTTTAAAAAATTAAGCCGAGATCTACGTAGGAGGAAAAGTAGCTCGTTTTTACAGGCTGTTTTATAGGATGGTGGTATCGTCAGAGAAAGAGATTTTGGGAATGGCGATGAAATGAGAGCATGAGTAAGTCTGCTTTTTAAGTAGAATTCCAGAGAGCCCCCAAATGCCAAGGGAACACTTTTATGTTAGTTTTAACTTTTAGTTCTTCCCACTGCTTCTGAAGTAACCTAAGAACAGAGGACAGTTGCAGTTCACACCTGTGGCCCTGGCATCTTGTCCTGTTAATGTCTTTTCAGAGCTCTTCATTTTTTTTTTTTTTGAGACAGAGTCTCACTCTGTTGCCCGGGCTAGAGTGAGTGCCGTGGCGTCAGCCTTGCTCACAGCAACCTCAAACTCCTGGGCTCGAGCAATCCTCCTGCCTTAGCCTCCCGAGTAGCTGGGACTACAGGCATGCACCACCATGCCCAGCTCATTTTTTGTATATATTTTTAGTTGGCCAATTAATTGCTTTCTATTTATAGTAGAGACGGGGTCTCGCTCTTGCTCAGGCTGGTTTCGAACTCCTGAACTCGAGTGATCCGCCCGCCTCAGCCTCCCAGAGAGCTAGGATTACAGGCGTGAGCCACCGCGCCCGGCCAGAGCTCTTCATTTTTTAACAAAGTGGTATGATTACTGATTGTGTTTAAATAAGCTGATATTGGTTTAGTGACCTCCACTTTGGTCTTCCAGCTTTCACCACAGATGGGCGTGGCCTAATGGCGTGTGAGATGTGTGTGCAGAAAATGTTCTCACTTTAGCATGTGGTTACATCGGGGAAAGAAGACCACCCAATGACAGCCTCTTTTCTGATCCTTTCCTGGAGCAAGGTAACTCACACCTCCTTTTCAAGGACTCCGTGAAGCATCCTCTGATACAGTGAACCATGCTGAGATCTAAGTGGGGAGGGACGGCAGACTCTGGACCTCATGCTGACGGGAGAAATACTCAAAGCTACTGTCTCTCCCAGCCCCTTGGACCAGCTCCCTGCACTATGGCTTGGGCTTCAGCTTGGGTGATGCAGTAAGGTTGCCCGGCCTTCTGCTGGGTCAATGAGAAACACCAGAAATGACAGGTCATAAGTACAGGGTACCTGTGTAGGGGTGGGGCAGGGGCTGAGTTATCTTGTATCAAGAATATAGAGAGTAGTTTCATCTCTTGCCACAATACTCTCTAACTTATTATATGGAATAAATCTATAATGTTTATTTTATTATTTGATAACATTTAAAAAAATCATAATAACCTCTTGGCTGCTATGAGCTAAAAGAAATGAAAGTGTTTAATTAAAAGTGAAGCTCTTGGTCTGTAACTATATTTAAATGTATATGCACATATGAAAGTTGATATGTTGGCAGTATAAAACTATTAAAAGTTATCACCATTTAAAAAAAAAAGTGAAGTTCTATTTTGCAAAGGAGTTGATGGTGAATAAGTAACTTATTTAAAATGATTGTTGGCATTGGCCATTCAACAAAGGTGTGTTGTGATATCACTAACTATATGAAAATCAGAAGATGGAAATCTGCAAGGATTATCTGCTAGAAAAAATAAGAAGATTATACCTGAAAAAGATAACTCAACATATATAGCTGCAGAAAGTATGTTTACATATTTTCATTTAGATTGGGGTTGGCAAACTTTTATGTAAAGTGCCATATTTTAAACTTCACAGGCATATGGTCTTTGTTGCAACTACTCACCTCTGCCACTTTAGCACAAAAGCAGCCTTTGACAATACATGAATGAGCATGACTATGTGTCAATAAAACTTTATTTATAAAAACAGTGGCCCATGGGCAATAGTTAGCCTAACTCTAATTTAGATCATATGACTCTTCTTTAAATTATTTTCAATTAATTATTAATTTATTTTCAATTCCAAGTTTTATTGTACATTTACATAAAGTAAAGTAATAACTGTTAATGTGTTTGCTCCATTAGCAGGAGAAGAACTTCACAAACAAATATTGCTGACTATATACCAGTACGCTTAGATGCTTTCAGAAAAAGTAAGCTAATTTCAATAGTAATTCAACTTTTTTCATCTAATTCATGTATTCAAGTAAAGTTTTTAAAAAAGCATTATAATGACTAATATAAATTTAGGTAAAACATTTATCATAGAAGATAAAATTTGTTTTGTGGAAAAAATACAAATACACGTTTAGGGAGAGCATGGTAAAAATAATATTCTTACTAAATTAAGAAGTTTATAGGGCAGATAATGTGCTTAGAACTGGTTGTGGTACACACAATTTGTAACTGCGCCTGAAGTAGCAGCAATATTCTACCCATCAAAATAGAAGCTGTAATTGTCAAAATTTACAAATACACAGAAAAACTGAACTCCAAAGTTTTTGTGACAAAGTTGAGGTAGAACGGGGGGGCGCGGGGGAGGGAAGTATTTAATAATGGCAGTGTGTGCCTTTTTCCTTTTCTTTTTTCTTTTTTGTAGCTCATCAATAAAAATCTCACCAGGTAAAAGGAGCCTTTGAAGAATTACTTTCTGTGTCAACATAAGTATAAATAAGTCCTCTAAATATTAGTTGTATTTTGTTCAAAATCAATGCTGTAGTTGTGAACACTGGCAAAGTCAAAAGAATTTTAAAAAGACAGCACAAAGAAGCCAAGGCTATTTCTTCTGTTAAAATATGTCTTGTTTGTCAGACTCATACTCACTGCTTGGGGGCAGGAGGTGTGTGAGTTGGTACCACCTTTATGGAAGCTTTAAAAATGGATGTTTAGAAATACATCCTGAGGAATAATAGAACACACACTCAAAGACAGGATGTTGGCTGCAATGCGCAGGGACTTCAGCCAGGAACTGTACCAGGTGCTGTGACTGCACAGAGTGTATAAATTAGACACAGTCCTGGGCCCCATGGTGCTCTCTGCCAACGTGATTTATAGCAGCAACAGCTAGAAACAGCCTGACTTCCAACAATAGAAAAACGGTTCACCAAACGATAACACAACCACGAAATGGAATACTCTGTAGTCACTGAAAAGTGTGCTGAGGATCTATATTAATTAACTCGGGAAAGGACTCACTATATAATGATTTTATTTTTTAGAATCCTTAAACAATAAGCTTTTATTAATTCTATAATCAGAAAAATCAATGAAGATATTCTTATTTTTAAAGAGTCTTACTTTCAGTGCTTGGTGGGTTTATAAATTATAGAAACAGCTCACATCTAATATGTTTCTTTAACTCCCTTGGTACAATATTTGATTCACCTTTGTTTGATTGTCCTCTTTCTGGAGAGCCTCTAATTCCTGCCTCTGCACCTGTGTGGGTTTGGCCCATCCTTTTTCAATGTCCTGTATTACCTTAAAACAACACAAATTGTAAAATTAGCAACCTTAGCAGAAATTAATTCATCTGACAAAAACATACTTGTGTATGAAGGGCTACAAAAACAGACCCACGTGGATATATATTTAAGGACTTAGCATGTTAGAAAAGTTACTATTAAAATTAGTGGGTTAGGAAGAACAACTAATCTGGGGACAATTGGCAACACTTGGCAAAAAAAATAACATAAAATTAGCTTTTCCCCCCACACTACTCAATCAAGTAAATTCCAGATAGATCAAAGATTTAAATGTAAAAAGCCGTACAAGAACTAGAAAAAAATATTACCTGATCTTGAGATAGGGATTATCTTTTTAAGATATAAAGACCAAAATGTCATAATGAAGGAATAGTAATATATAATTACCTGAAAATATAAAACTTCTGTACATAAAAGGCCAGCAAGAACAAAACTAAATGAAATGGCAAACCAGGGAAAATGACTGCATCATATATGGCAAAGAGTTAATATTTATATAAAGCAATAGGAAAAAAATGTAAGCATTCCCAATAGGAAAATGGACAAAAGATATGTATTAGCAATTAACAAAAAGACCCCAAATGACAAATATATTTGAATTATAAACACTGATGTGGGAAAAAATTATTGATAAGTCCATAACTGTTATTGTTTATGCTAATGAAAATTTTTCACCTTAGTAATAGTGGCGGACACACGTATAGTGCTTATTAGGCAGTGTTCTAAGTGCTCCAAAACAAGTCAGTCCTTACAACCTCTCTGTGAGGTAGGAGCTGTCATGATATGCCCCAAAATAGGTAAATGAGTTTGGGTATAACCAAATAATAGGCTATCCTATTATTAAAAATTATATAGAATGTTTAACCACATGGGAAAAGTCTAGGAATTATTGATAAAACATCAAGTTACAAAATAGGAGTATAGTAGTAGACCTTATATTTTTATAAAACAAAAAATAAATATAAAACAGAACAACAACAAAAACCTTGTATGCATACTTGTGAGTCAAGACAATGGATGTGCTTATAAATGAAATATACATGAAATAAACACATCAACGAAGTTAACAGTTTGTGTGTATGGTTAAGATTTGGGGTAATATTTCATTTTTGAGCTCTTCCATATTTGCAAATTTTTTATAAGACGAAAACAAATTTTGCAATTTTTTTTTAAGTTAAAATGGAATATATTTTTGGGCCCTCTCTGATCAGCTTTGGGTAATGGCCAACTGTTCCCAAACTCCAAATCCTTAATGGGTTTCTCAGTTGCTTCCTAATCCGTTGCAGGTTTAAGCAGAACAACACTGGGCTCAAAGGCAGAAAGCGCCTGGAAGACAACTGCCTCCTGCGGAAGCTCATCAGAGCTGTTCAGGAGCGAAATGAAACATGGACATGACAAAGGCTGCCTGCTGTCTGCAGCCTGCCTCCCCTGCTGTAGGCCCTCCTCCTGCGCCC
>VBSM01001124.1:43855750-43874439 GCA_008086735.1 Cheirogaleus medius
CTCCGTCCCGCAGGCACCCAGCACCCTTCCCCTTTAGCCGGCCTGGCCCCAGAGCAGCTCTGGCACTAGCGGCACATCTCATCCGTGCATACACGCAGCCTGTGCTACTGTGACTTATCATGATTGAACAGAATCGGCTACTGTTCCTCAGTTGGACTGTCAGTCCCCCAAGGGAAGACCCTGAGCCCTTCGCCTCAGTGAATCTTGTCCAGTGTCCTACATACAGCAAACGCTCAATAATTCCTTGCCAATTATCAGGTGCTTATTTACACCTTAGTCTGCATGTAAGTCTATGTGTTACGTCCCTCAGTGATATTGGTAGGTTATGCTTTATCTCCAAGAGAAGAGAATACTCAAGAAGCTAAATACATTTTGGATACTGCTGTTCAGATTGGGGGAAAAGGATTCAGAGAGAAGAAAAATAACTAATATTTGTTGAGAACTTGTTTTAGATAGATTTTCTCACTGACTTTTTTTCAACTACAGTTGTGCCCCCCTTATCCTTCAGGGGATACCTTCCAAGACCCACAGTGGATGCCTGAAACCACATATAGTATCAAACTCTATAGATACTATGTTTCTTCCTCTATATACACAACTTCGGTAAAGCTCAACTTATAAATCAGTTACAACACTCTTGCACTTTGGGGCCCTTATGAAGCAGGGTTACTTGAACACAAGCAGGGCGACACCAAGACAGTGGACCCGATAACTGAGATGAGTACAAAGTGACTAACAGGTGGGTAGCATATACATTGTGGATACAGGGGACAAAGGGGGCGTTCACGTCCTGGGTGGTATGGAGCGGGATGGCATGAAATTTCATCACTACTCAGAACAGCGCACAGCTTAAAAGTTATGAACTGTTTATTTCTGGAATTTTCCATTTAATATTTTTGAACCATGGTTGACCACAGGTGACTGAAACCATGGAAAGTGAGACCTCAGATAAGGGGGGACTACTATATTCAGTGGGATGGTAAAAATTACCACCATTTTATAGATGGGTAAGTTGAGGTTCAGAGAGGTTATGATGTTTCAGATGACCCAGCAAGCAAGTGGCAGGAGTTAGATTAAACCAGGTCTGAGCACTAACCCCAAGCCACTGAACTCCTACCAGGCAGGCAGTAGCCATCCCAACGCTTTCTCCTTGCCACCAACTGTTCTCAGAGCACACCACACCAGAAAGGACTCATCAGCACGGGCACGAAGAACTACACACCTTTTCTCTCCTGAACTTCACGTGATGTCAGAGCCCCGTAAGGACGGTTAGCACAGGGCAGCCTGTCAGAGAGAAGGCACGGCTGAACAGGACTCATGGCGGTAAGTACTAACCGAAGACACGTCAGTCATCCTTAGGAGACCAGGATCCTCAAACACAGAGATTTAAATGTCCCGCAGCAGAGGTAACACAATTGTTTTTGTGTCACTACCTTTGAAAAGAGTTGACCCTGATTATGGGCTCACAAGTCATCACCCAAATGCATAATATATAGCACCTTGCTCCAAGTTGGCCCAGACAGTGAGTCGAGTCTAGACGAATGCCTCTACTCAGTTGTATGGTTCCTGTCCTGAAGACTGGCTGACAGGGACTTACATAGAACCTAATTTTAAAAATCAAGTGAAATAACATAAGCCATGGTTTTCATGAGCTTCAATCGCACACACTGCAGTGGCCTCCACGCGGGCACAGTGGTGAGAAATGGAGAACACGTGCTTATCATAGAAAGGCATTGGCTGCTCGGCTCTGGCTGGTTGAAGCATGGCAGAGGAAGGCCAGGGACGTATGTGCCCGCACAGGGGCACTAGGCCATGGGGGTGTTAGAAGGCTAAAGCTCCACTCCCCTCACCAAGCCACCGGCCCCAATGTGAGGCTCGGCCCGCCCCTGGAGGAAGAGGCACATTTTTCTAATTTGTACAAACTCACTGTATGGGCCAGCAGTGGCCCTGCTGAAATACAGGCCCAGAATTGACTGAGTCTTCAAATTTTTAGAGAAAACCCAGAAATGTATGCTTTTAAATGCAATCTGTCATTTTGTTAATGCCACTCCATTTAAAAAAGGAGATGCTTATGTAAATTTAACATGATATATAAAAAAGAGAGAGAGAGAGAGAGAGAAAGACAGAGAGAGACGAAAAGAAACAGGTTGGGGAAATCCAGTTGACTCCTTGGACATCATCAGGCACATCTGCTTTTAGAAAATCAAAAGGGTATGTTCTAATAGTTAATTATAATGACTCTATTATTTATCAGGATTCATAAGAGCTTTCTGTGTTAACTTTTTAAAAGGATGGCTGCTTCTCGGTCATTCACGTATCCTCCAGGACACAGGAGGAAGGAGATGCAGTCTCAGTCCTTGGCCGTTCAGAGTCTGGTTGGGGAGAAATGCGCATGAACCGGTATTAACAACACTGGGGGAGAAGTGCTATAACAGAGGATGTGAACAAAACACCACGGGAGCAGGGAGGGAGGAAGGCGCTTTCTTCTGAGGAGAGCCACGGAGGGCTTCCCAGAGGAGGCGGCAATTGAGGCCCTGACTCTCCTGCAGAGCTTGGCCACCTTTGGACTTCTCAGTACCTCCACTCAGGTTCAGGGGATAATCATCATGATGGTGATGATAATGGCAAAGATATTACGACAGCAACTACAGTATTTTGAAGATTTTGCCAGGCACAGAGCCAAGGTTGGAATAATAGTCTATTAAAGCTGGGAGAAACTTAGAGACTATTAGTCCAACCTGGTCACTTAATAGGGAGACATCAGGGTTCAGAAGGACGAAGTGGCTGGCCCAAGGCTACACTGAGAGAAGCTAGTTCCAGAGCAGGGGACAGACCTCATTTCTGAAACTGTGATTCAGTGAGCTTTCCGTGAAGCCGCCCCTTTTTCCAGCTGTGAGCAGAGGAAATACCATCATCTATTTCTCTCTGGTTTACAGTTCCTTAATGAAGACAGATTAAAAAGTCACAGCAAGTGTTACAGCTCTTTTAGAATTCTAAAAGACCCAGAAGACTGGAAGACCCCAATTAAAACAAGAAAAAAAAAAAAAGTCATAGCATGGGGTTGGCAGTTCTGACCTCACATCACAAGGAAACCTGGAAGCCATGCCATCGAGACTGTATTCCCCAAAGGAACGATATCAGAAGTAGGTGCTGTATTCTCAACCAAGGATGTGATGTGAAATAAACCAGACACAATTAATAATGTATCATAATAGTGAGGATACAATGGCGATGATGAGCTTTGATGAACATTTAAAATGGAAAATTCTGCTCCAACTCACATAATACGGGTACACCAAACATGATTATATACAGATCAAAGTATAATATGAAATGAACTCAAGCTATATTCTGGCCATAAAAATATAATAGTGAATATTAAACAATTAAGTGATATTTTGATTTGCCTCTTTAGAATTTAGAAGAGCTTTGTGGTCTTGGTCTCTTAAGAAGTCCCCTAAGGAAGCATGCCCTGGGGTTCTTTCTATGCCTTCTAGTAAGCCACAGCGCCAAAATCCACCCACTGACTGTTTTGTTACACCCAAAGTAGTACAGTAGGTGTTGTTGTTACCTTGTCCCCTTGAAAAAGCTCATTAAAAGTAATGAGCACCACATGTACTCCCCAGCAAACTGGTATTAACGGATCAACACCTAAGTGGACATATAGGAATAACATTTGTTGGGTGTTGGGCGGGTGGGAGGGGGGAGGAGGGGATGGGTATATACAAACATAATGAGTGAGATGTGCAACATTTGGGGGATGGTCATGCTTGAAGCTCTGCCTCGAGGGGGAAGGGGGATGGACAATATACATAACTGTAATATTTGTACCCCCATAATATGTTGAAATAAAAAATAAATAAACAAAATTAAAAAAAAAAAAAAAGTAATGACTGAACCACCATCTCTCCTTCTCTTCAAAATTCTCCCTCCTGAGCTGGAGGTAGCCTTTCGGGGCTATGACTTGCACCTGCTCCCCCCCCCCCCCCCCCCCCCCCCCCCCCCCCCCCCCCCCCCCCCCCCCCCCCCCCCCGCTGCTCGAGAACTGACTGTGGGATGTTCTGAAAGAGCTCCCCGAATCTGGGCCTCCCTCCCAGAATCGTCAGGCTGGGCCTGGGAAGCACCAGTCTCTGAGGATGCTGACGTGGTGAGCGAGAACACTCAGGGCAGCTGGTGCAGCAGGTGGAGAACTGTGGTGGGGTAAGTGGTGGGTGTGTCATGGGTGTATCATTTCACCACTTGGCAGAACCTTCGCCACACCAGGCAGGGGAGGGGAACGGAGGCCGAGCTCTAAATTTATCTTTTTGGAGGCTGAGGGATAGGGTAGGCAGGACCAACTACATAATGTGCAGGGTGTACCTGTGAAAAATGAAAATGTGGATCCCTGCTCAAAAATAATTAAGAATCTCAAGATGGCGACAGCAGAACATTAACAAGGACGGGGCCCTGCACAACTGCACGGGCTGCAGGCCCACGAAGTCGGCCCCCAGGACAGGAATGCTGCTTGTTGGCTCAGGGAAAAGAGGGTTATGCTAGAGGGAAATTCAGGGATCATGTGTGACTTTAAATTATCAGGGATAGGCTGGGCGCGGTGGCTCACGCCTGTAAGCCTAGCACTCTGGGAGGCCAAGGTGGGCGGATCGCTTGAGCTCAGGAGTTCGAGACCAGCCTGAGCAAGAGTGTAAGAGAAACCCCCATCTATTACTTGGTGGTGCTTCAGCCATCGGAGACCCCCACCTCTCATGGAAGACCTGCATCAGCATAACACTAACTTATTACCAGGCCCAGCAACTATTCTATTACCTGGCGCATCAGCATAACACTGAACCTATTACCTGGTTCATCAACATAATACTAACCTTACCTGGCGGGCATTAGCAACCTGATACCCTACCCCTCAGACTACCCCCACTTAATAAAAGTGGGAAACATTGGGTAGACGGGGCTCAGAATTTGGTGGTGAGGCCCCTCTGAGCCCGCTGGCGAATAAACTTTGATTCTCTGACTCTCCGTGTGCTGCTCGGTTTGTCCTCGGGACCACCCACTGTAACACTTGCTGTAACAAGAGCAAGACTCCATCTCTATCGAAAATAGAAAAAATTAGCTGGGCATGGTGGCACTTGCCTGCAGTCCCAGCTACTCGGGAGACAGGCAGGAGGATTGCTTGAGCCCAGGAGTTTGAGGTTGCTGTGAGCTAGGCTGACACCACGGCCCTCTAGCCCAGGCAACAGAGTGAGACTCTGTCTCAAAAAAAAAAAAAAAAAAAAAAAAAAAAAAAATTATCAGAGATATCCTTTCTAGGCTCATATTATATTAGCCTAAATAATAGAGTTTCAGCTGCAAATTCAGAGAACGGTTGTTAAAATAGAGGTAGAATTATTTTTTACCCCTCTCTCTAAACTCCTCTACTTCTTTTGTTTTTTTTTTAAATCACAGTAAGATATATGGAACATAACATTGACCATTTTAATCATTTGTAAGTGTACTAATCTGTGGCATTATGTACATTCACAACGTTGTGTAACCATCACCATTATCTATACCTAAAAATTTTCCATCAGCACCCAACAAAAACTTGTACCAATTAAATAATAATTCCTCCTTCCTGCCTCCCCTCAGCCCCTGGTAACTTCTATTCTACTTTCTGTCTTTATGAATTTGCCTATTCTAGGTATGGAGATAGAATTATTAACTACCACAATTTTTTTTAATGATTCCAAACCAAAACGGCCTATTTACATGGCTTTCTGAGAATTCTTGGTGACGCTCACCTGCATGTAGAGCAAGTCTACGGCCACTCTGCAGTCCATCAGCATGGCGTCGAGGGATGGATCCATATACCTGCACCATTCAGGAGCATTAGATGAATTCGCATGACATGGAAATGGGCACACCTGGGAGTGAGCGCTTTGGAAAGTGGTGGCCCTTTACCCTATGGAGCAGGGCCACTTTTCTAACAAAGCCACACCCCTATCTATACTTGCCCACCTTCAAGGTGTCCCTCCACCTCTTTTCTTTCCTAATTTATTTACACTGTTAGCTCTTGCCTGGTGGGCTCTGTAAAGAGCAAACAAACAAACAAACAAAAGCTTTCGGGGAATGATCTATGTCTCTGTTCACATCCCAGCGGCCCCTATGTGCAGAGAATAGTAACTGTCGCACCAGAGAGTCCCCCCGACTCATCCCACACTGGGGCTCTGAGAGGCCAGGGCAGGCACCCTCTGATCTGGAAGTAACCACATCATCTCTGGAGTGATGCACCCAGAGAATTCTCAAAGAAAAACCCTTAAGACTCCATCTAGACTTTACTGTGAGGCCTCACCTGCCGGGAATCATGTAGCTTTTGGAGCTAGTCCCCTTGCTCCCATCCAACAAGGCCTCCCTCTGGAAAGAAGATGAGGCACTCGAGGGATCCTATGCCAGGTTCTTCCCTTTGCGGGTCCTGGTTCTCAGCTCTAACACAGAGGTTCCCACGAGCACAGCCCATCTGCCTGGATCCGAGACGCTGGCTTATGATTGGGTAGATGTTTTATCTTGCATTTATCAGCTAGAATTTACCTGTTTACTGAAGACATAGGCAAAGCCTAATTTCTTATTTAAGTTGCAAAGTAAAGAACAGAATCCTCAATCCTCATCTGTCCTTTGATCTCAAGTTTTCAGGAAAGCTCATGAGCATAAAAAAAAAAAAATCTAAGCCCCAGGGATTTGTTTTGCTTACTATAATCATTGTTATCAGCAATAACAAACATGACCAAAATGTATTGGGCATATGGGATTACTATATTTAACCCTCACAATAATCCTGTGATGTAAACACTATTATTCCCATTTTACAGATACAGGAACTAAGGCCTAGAGAGCTTGAACAACTTGGCTAAGTTTATACAGCTAAAATCAAGATAGCTGGGACTTAGATTCACATACTCTGATCCTAGGAACAAGCGTGCTCAGCCATCACCTTAGCATAAGCAGCTTCCAGAACAGTAGTCTCTAAATACTTAAATGGAACTGAGTCCTTTTGACATTCTCAGGGTTCCATGCCACAACAGTACTCTGTCTGTTTCTCAGAGTACTTCTGAACAATAGTATATGAACTTCTAACCTTGCTGGAACATCCTTCCAAAATTCAAAGCCACAAACTGCGGCTCTAGCAAGGCCAAGTTAACTACTATTCCTAGATTTCAAAATGCCTTTCGTTAAAGCTTCTGTTCTCTGAGTACAGAATAACTGGTCTGGGTGGGAGTGAACCTAAGCAGCAGTGTAATATAGCTATGGTAATAAACGCTGGGAACTGAGGATTACAGGCTTGGGGGTGGGTAAGTGTCCTGCTTCCCATTGTGATTTTCTATTTGTTTGTTCTCCACAGGAACCCCTATTTCTGGGGGAAATGATAGTATTTTCTGCAGAGAGACACTTGTGTCCTAGGAATATGGGTGGCCCTGGTCCATACCCTTTAGGAACGTAAGCCCGATACTTAGAGTTCAAATTCATTGCAAATTGGCTGAATCCACCCTTTGCCTTCAGAGAATGCCACACTTCAACAGATGAATCAGATCTGCTTGTAATAACCAACCAATTCCTCCCATTAATGCAGTCAGTAATCCATTCCAAAGCAAACCCATGGCCAGCAATGTATCGCCATTACCTGCTTCGATCCATGCCCTCAGCATGCCCCTGTTTTTTCAAGCCTTACGGTCTCGATTGCCTCTCAGTGGAGAAGTAGAATAGATAGCCATCATGCTCATTTTAATACCCCTGGAGCATTCACCTGAGACCAGGGAAAGTCCTCCTCAACATCCTATTCTGCAGGACAAGCATGCTGCTTCATTTCACCCTCTCGTCTTCATTGCTTTCCCCGCGACCTTCCCCGAGTCTCCCGCTGTCAGGCCACGAGCAGGATGTGGTGAGATGTCCTCAAAGGCCTTCTGGACTCAAGTATCTACTCACCACTTCCGGAGTCCAACTTTACAGTTCTCCACTTCAGAACTTCGGAGACTAACATAAGGGAGTTCAAAGTCTGCCAGTTTTTTCACAACTAGAGAAGGGGGAAAGGCAGTCTTACTGCTTGAAAAGCACGAAGAGTTTACATGCAGCGGCTTTCAGATGAGAAAATAAATCATTATTATTGGAAAGAATAAAATCATGAAAAGAATATCCTCTTGCTTTTGGATGTAATTTTTAACTTTCTGAAGTTCATTCAAAGAATAAATATTATTCTATCCTCATAAAATACCAGCTCCTCGAGTGGGGGATATGTCACACCGTGCTATAGATGAAGAAATAGGTCCAGAGACATCCAGCGCTTTCGCCAGCACACCATAGCGCCAGGGGCCCAGCCGCTACCCCTTTAACTTCCAGCTCAAAACCACCTCCCCGCAGCTTCTTGAGGACATATGTAAGTTACTTTAACATTCCCGATACCATTTCACACCTAAAAAAAAACTTGTAACATCTAGAAACACACTGTAGAGAAAAGCAAACTCTATGTGAATTGGACTGTCTTCTTACACTATCTCATTACAGCTTTTTAAAAAAATCTAAGAACTTACTTCTGCAATCTATTTTATAACTAATATTACTTAACAAGGAGAACTCATGCTGTGCTGGGAGGTCCTGACACCTGGAGTCTAGCACTCCATCCCCAGGAGGGTGTGGCATGGCCAGTGGTGCCAGGCCAGGTGGTGCCAGCGGCCAGGCCCAGGGTAAAGGTGAGAGGGACACCAGGATTGGGACTGCAGAGGAAATGCAGTTACTGGAATGGCCTGAGGTCTTGCTCCTGACCATGCTACCTTTCTGGAGCTGCTCGGCCCCAGCTCTCCCTGAAAAAGGATGCAACCTCCCATTCTCCAAGCCTTTGACCCAGGGGCCAAATGAGTGAGTAGTAGGGACAAAACCGTGGGGGTCGAGTGGCCCCTGCTGTAGCTCCCCAACCTCCTGGTCCAAGCCCCTGCTCCCACCTGCACACCCGTCTCCTGGCTGCCCTCATTCCTTCTTTCATTCTTACCAGAGAGCTTGCCCTCCTTGCAAAACCGAATGAGAAAGAGGCCGAAGTAGCCCAAGAGCTCCCGACACAGTCCAATTTTGTGTGCCACCACCTTTAATCAAAGACAAGCAAAAGGGGAGAAGGTTAGGAGTATCTACCCACTGTGCTTCCTGACATGCAGAATTGGAAATTGCTTGTGCACATCAATAAAAAGTGCTCTCATGGGTTAGTAGACACTCACTCAAAGAAAGCTTTTTGGAATCTAAAAATGGTACACACTTATTTTAGAAAATTTAGAAACATAAAAAGTCAGAGCAAGGAAAATAAAAATCAGGCCCACCACAACGGACAGAGGCTGGTTGTCCCACCTTGGATGTGAACACATCTCCTGGGTCATTTTGGTCTTTATTGTCCTATAGAGGGCAGCAGCCATTTCCCATCAACATCTGTTCATCTGTGATGTCTGCCCCCAGAGTTTGCACACTAAACTGCCACCCTCTGGGCTGGATTAGAAGACATTCAGGAAAGGGCCACTCCTCACCGCCCAGCTGCTATACCAACATGGACCTGCCACCCTCCACCTCTGACACTCCGGGCCTTCTTCTCTTTGATGCTTCCTGTGACAGTCAAGGGTAATTTACTATGACGTTTGCTCCATGACAACCTCAGATGCCAGGCACGGGCTGCCTGCATTTCGCTTTCGTCTTTGACCTTTACATCAAACAGCTTTCATTTCGATACCAGTGGTTTCATTTTTACCACCTGGTCTTCAGGCTGTAACTTCACAACGTTGTACGTCCATTCAGCTTCTCTTAGCAGGAACTTCCTCACGACCACAGGCTGTCTCCCTGCTACCCGCCCAGTCTGGCCCCTCTTTAAGACTAGGCTCTCCTAATTTCCTTGCCCTCCTAGTCTTAACTTGCTAAATCACCTCTATAACACGCAAGGATCCGCCTCCCCAGCACTGTGCAGTAGCGACACCATGCTCTGACCATGGCTCCCAGTTCTCTAGGTGGCAGTCATGCAAATACCAGGCTCGAAGGGGTACTTTTCTTGTCAGAGATCTGCAAATTATCCTGGAAGGCAGTCTGATTAGGTGGCTGGTATGAGTGGGTGTTCTCAGCATAGCTTTGAAAATAAAGAAAAGCCCAGGAATGGTTTCACAGCTTTCACTCCATGCGATTCCCATCCCCCTTCTTTCTATCTCACTCCCCCCCCCCACGCCCTTGCAAAACACCCAAAAGCAAAAGGCAGGGCTCTTCTGTGTATGTGGGTGACTGTGTGTAGCAGGTAACAGTGCAGGAAAGACATCTTTCCTACAGTAAATCTGACCCCTGTCCACTCCAATCAGATCTTTCTCTTTTCTGATCCATTTGATGAAAATAACAAGCTTACCTGCCAAGGCAGATAGAGAAGAGTAGGGACAAAAAGGACAGAGAAGCCTTTTTGGATTATAAAGATGTAAATACAAACACTATCTTTTGAGAGCAGTGAGTGTCAGCAAAAGAGACAATAATGTTTTCTCTCTTGGCAAATGTTAAGATGATTCAAAACACAAGCACCACCAGTAACTCTACAGTAGCGCTAGAGTTTAGCTTGTTGCGGGCCCCTAATGAGCCAATTAAAAAGTAACAGGCAGGATGGGGGTGAGGTGAACTGGAGGAGCAAGGTGAGCATGGCGGCAAGTATGCTTAAGATGCAGAAGATGACTTTTAATGAGAAAATTTAAATTATGGTTTTATGCAAGCTAGAGAATTTCCCAGCCCCTGGAAGGGACTTCACATCTGTGCCTGGCCAAGCGCTCACTTTATCTTTTATGGAAACTACCACTTCTAGGGGAGGACCTCCAGTTAAACTTACCTGAATTGATGATGTCAACGTCTCGGGTTTGAATTTCTCACAAGCCAATGCCATTGGAAGAGGGAAGACATGTTTTTCTAAGACCACAAGCGTGCTCATCAAATGTATGCTATTAGTTTCAAGGGAAATGGACAAAGCAGATGGTAGTCTGGACCCCTAGAGGTACTGCCCCACTCACCACTTACTCAGCACTCGCTCTGATATCAATAACAATACCAATAATGAGCAATAACCGTATTATGGAGTGTGAACTATTTTTATAAGTACTTAGACACTGTTGTAAAGGTACTGTAACTTACTCAAACTCACACAGCTACTACGTGGCAGCACTATACAGTCCTGCGTCACTTAACTACAGGGATATGTTCTGAGAAACGCATGATTAGGCTGTTTCATTGTTGTGTCAACATCAGAGTGAACTTACACAAACCTAGATGGTCTAGCCTACTACACACCCAGGCTATATGATATTGCCTGTTGCTCCTAGGCTACACCTGTACAGCGTGTTACTGTACTGACTAAGGTAGGCAATTGTAACACAATGGTGAGTATTTGTGTATCTAAACAGAAAAGGTACAGTAAAAACACGATATTATAATCTTATGGGGCCACCACTGCACATGCAGTCCAACATGGACTGAAATGTTGTTACATGGTGTATGGCTATAATCTGAATCCAGGGTTCATCCTAAACTCAGCAGATAGGAGACCCTAAACTACCACCACCACCACCCTTGCCTGCAGGTGGGTCCAGTTTGGCCAGCGAGCCAGTTTGAAAACACGACAAAGAGGATGGCTTTGGGCAGGGCAGGAGCTCTCCAGTTCTGGGCAGGCCCAACCGTTTCCAAGTTATCTTCCATCCTGCAGCTGTACCCCTGACCTACCTGCCTGGCCCCAGATGCATCTGAGTGTGTGGACCCCATGCTCCTACTCCTTCATTTCTGTGTCTGTCTCCTACTTTGCAGGCCCTGGGCAATCTAGGGAACTGTGTTTTTGTGGTTTTTATTTTGGGTGCAAACCCCATCCAGCATCAGGGGCCTTTGATGCTTTTTAGAAAAATGATTCTGGAAATCAGTATAGAAGATTAGCAAGATTGGAAGCAGGGAGACTAGTCCAGGGGCAGCTGTAGAAATATAGGTAAGAAATGACGAGGGATGGAGCTGAGGTCGGGGTCTGGGCATGGAGAGGAAGAAATGGAGAGGTGATGAGTGCCAGAGAGCTTTGGGACACAGCATCAGTAGGACTCAGAGGATGGAGGAGGAGGAGCCTAGAACTTCCCAGTGAATGGTCTCAGCAACGAGATGCTGCAGACACCATTCAACCACGTGGGGAATACAGGAGCCAAGAAAAGTTGGGGTAGGATATATGATGACTCTAGGAAGAAAGGACTAAAATAATCATCCTTGGGCAGGACTAAGATCTACAAAAAGGGTGTTTCCTAATCTGGAGGTGCAAACTGCTCCACTGAGGCCAGGAGGGCACGGGCAGGCTTGAACCACCAGGCTGGAAAGAGGAGACAGATGCTTAGGTGAAGGCAGGCCTGGGGCACAGCACCCATATGGGACCCCTTCTGTCTCCCAGCTCGGAAGGGGTCAGATACCACAACCCCAGCACGAGAACTTTCTGTCCTTTGAAAAGTCCTAGAAACTTGCCAACTTCTTCATGTTTATAACTTTTTATTCTCTTTTGTATGTTTCACTGGAGGATTAGAACTAAAATCCTCCAAAGGAAAAGGGCCTGGGGGCCGGATGTGGGTGTGAGGAGACGGTTCCCCTCCATGGCAGGGGGTCTTGACTTAGTCCTCAGAAAGCTGACAAAAACTCAGGTCTGGCCCTGTGCACCCAGAATTAGACCCAGCGGGGAGTTGGTTTCAGGGTTTTTTTTCTGTGGGGGAAGAGAGGCCTTCAAGAAGCTCCCTGTCACCCTCTGTCAGGAACTGTCACCAGCCCACCTGGGTAGGGTCTGTTTCAGACTCGGCCAGGCTTACACCTCTTCTTGCTCCCAACCATGGGACATCCATAATAAAGCACGCTGCACGTTCCCAGGCCGTATCCCTGGCCAAGTTCCAGGGAGGTGACAGCAGCTGTGGGACAGACCTAAGAGATCTCTGGGAAATCAGTGCCCACAGGGAGGGGAAAAGCAAAGAGCCCCTGGAGGACTGGCTGTGTTTCAGGTTCCTTGGTAGGTCTCCAGGGAAATGCCAGCACCTCTGCATCCATAGGACAAAACAACAGGCAGGAAGCTTCTGGAAGGTAACCATATCCTAGGCCCTGTTTTCCAAAGAAAATTATTCCTAAATTCAGTTCTGGAGTTGGAGTTTAAACACAGTTTACCTCTAGGACTCTTTCAGCAGTATCTGATGTTAGAATTTCCACTTCAGTACTCTTTCCATTGGGCAGAAATACATCCAGAGACGCTTTCTTGGTAGCGATGTTAAACGTGTTCTGTAAGCAAAAGGAAAGCAAAATAAACCTCCATACCACCCTCCAAAGTTGCTCACACCACGACGAGTGAACAGTCAGCAGTGGGGGTTGCTTTGAGAGGGCAGAGTGGGGGTGAAGAGGGGCCAAGGCAAAATAATGACATGAAGCTTGAATAATTTCCAAATAAATGATAAAGCATCCATTTTGGAGAAAAAGGTTTTGGTAAAATCACCCACATACTTAAGTTTCAGAATAAACACTCTCAATTTTGAATAAAAGTCTGTATCTCAGATCCTTTCTGACACTAAACATCTGACGTTTTTCTCATGTGCCAATTCTCCAATTCTTGGACATCTAGTAGGTGCCCAACAATTCAATTCAATTCTGACACGATTTACCCAGAGTTAGCATCCAATCCCACAAGTTAAAGGGCTCAGTTCCATGAGGCTGCCCCCCTTCAGATGCCAGCTACAAATGGGGTACCTGGGCCACCCACATTTCTGCCCAGCCGAGTACAAATTCAGGGGTTCCCATATCCCCCTCTCAGGTTCGGCAATTTGCTAGAAAGACTCAGAACTCAGGGAAAGAGTTTACTTGTGACTACTGGCTTATTACAAAGGATACAACTCAGTGACAGCCTGGTGGAAGAAGTGCACAGGGTGCGGGGGTGTGGAGTGTCCATGCCCTCTCTGGGTGCAGCACCCTCCCAGCACCTCCACGTGTTCACCAACTGGGGCTCCCCAAACTCTGTTGCTTAGGGGTGTTTGTGGAGGTTCCCTTATGCGAGCATGTTTGATCACATCACTGGCACTGGTGATTGAACTCAACCTCTAGCCCCCTCCCCTCCCCAGGTTGAGGGTGGGGATGGGGCTAAAAGTCCCAACTGCTAATCCTGCCCTGGTCTTTCAAGGGACTAGTCCCCACCCTGAAGCTTCCCAGGAGCCCCCCAGCCAAAAGTCATCTCATTTGCTTAAGCTCAGGTAAGGTTGAAAGGTACCTGTTAGGACTAACAAAAGATACTCCTATCACTAAGGAAATTCCTAGGGTTTTAGGAGCTCTGTGCCGGGGACTGGGGCTTAAGATCAAGTGTGTTTTTATCATACCATACCAAGATGTGCAGTAATTTATGATTTTGTTACAACAAAAATCTGAACTGCACGAACTATGTGGCCGGCGTGGGGAAGCAAGTCCGAGTCACCATCCGGTGAGTGAGTGTCCAGGTGAGGGCCCGACACCCTCAGCCCCACACAGCTGTGCCTGGGCTCCCCGCATTTAAGAGGGGAAGGACAGGCCCTAGAGCAGTGGCAAATCTGGGGACCTGCACATTTCTCGGGATGGAGTACTCTAACATTGACAGGCTAGCGACACCGTAAGGCCATCAGAGTTCAGAGAAGCCTGGGGCTGAGACGCTCCCGTTCCCCCAGGGAGAGGGACCCCGGAGGAGGCGTGGCCTAGAGAGGCCAGTGGCTGCCCGAAAGGGGCCTCACAAGGTGGTGGCATCTGGGGTGGACAGCTCTCAGCATCTCCCAAGCAGAATCCTGTCACTCCACAGACTTGCTTCATCCTGGCTGATTAAGGTCACAGCCCTTCTCATCCCAGGTTCCCTGAGAGGATTAAACCCTAATGCGCCAAGGCATCCATTGCATGCCATGCATTAACTTCTCTCCTAGGCATTTAGAATGGTACTAGTCCTGTGACATCCGCGGGAGAAGGGGGAAAGGAGCGACATCATTCTCTGTGTTTGAGACTGCTACAGAGGCCAGAATACTGGGAACGCGGTGGGGGTGGAGGTAGGGGAGGGGGTGCCTCTTTACCAACCAGAATCTTTGCATCCTGCCCAGGTCGCCTCCTTCTGAGTGTCAGGTTCGGGGAGGGAAGATCCAAATGACCAATCAGAGGACTGTTTGGGGACCATGGAGTTGGGGCTCAGGTAAGCTGACTAGGTGCAAGCATTCCCCCTCCACAGGCAACAGCTCCCCTCCCTCGGCCCTCCTGACCCCTCACAGACACAATGGATCAGGACTGGGGCTTTGCAGGGACCCAGGGGGTTCCAGCAACACAGTCCCCTTGTCCAGGCACCTCAGAACACTGATCACATTAGTGACAGGCTTATTTTTCCTAAATTTGTTACCAAAGGGCAAGCTTTGACTTTAAATTTGAATCCCCCCCACATACATAGTTTCTGCGATTCTGAATCTAAGTGCTTTAGAAGAGAAAATCTAGATCACCATGTTTGTAACTCAGAATAGTCCTGTGGCTTCTTGCTTAGGCTCCAAATCAGCAAACGAGGGAACCCCTGCCAAGTTTTCCCTTCATGCACCCAGTGCTGGGACAACTCACTTCCTAGCGGCCTTTGGGAACCACTCAGAACCCTTCAACAGAATGTCGGGGCTGAAGGCTTCCCTCCTCCAGGAGCAGGTCCTGAGAGCCCCCCATATGGCCTCAGACCACACTTTCTTCACATCTTCACGTCTACTTTGAGCTTCCCAGGGCAGTTTTAAAAGATTTCCCTAGTCCCCCTGCAAACGTGGTAACTGACTGGTGGACCCCCAAGCTGAGACACGGGTAGTCAGGGGCAAGGAGTTTCCCCAGAGCAACTGTTCCAAATAGGCCCTTTCCAGGCACATGTTACCTAGGTCTTAGGTCTTTAAAGGTTTCGGCCTGGACTCACAAACATCTGTCACCTCAGGGGAAAAATTCAAAATGAATGGAAAGAATGGTGTTGCTTTATGATAAGATTCTAAAGGAAAGCCTAGCATTAATTTCTGTTATAATATCTCAATGCAACTCCCAATTCAAACCATATTGCAGACTGATAAAAAATCTAAATTATATAAATAGTTAAAAATGACATAAATGCATATATGTATTAAATTCTTCTGCAAAAGACAAGTGAGGAAGCAGACTGGACTGGCTGAGTGGGTCAGATTACAGATGGCCCTGACATCAGAGACTCGAGGATTTGATTAAAGAGGCAAAAGGAAGCCAGGGTGGTTCTGGATCAGGGACATGGAAGAATAGAAATGAAGTTATAGGAAGAGCTGTTTGGCAGTGTGGTGCCAACAGACTAGAAGACAGACTGAAGGAGGGTAGACCCCAGAGAAGTTGGCAGCTGCCATCCATGCACGAGGTACCGAGGGACCGGGCTAGGGACACAACCCGCAGGTCAGATGCTTGGGCTCTGAGCCTAGCTCCGTCACTCACTGCGCGTGACCTTGTGTGAACAAATCACTTCCCTTCTCTCTACCTCTGTCCTTCAGCTCTAACCTAAGGATGATAACAGTGCCTGCCTCGTAGGGCCGAGGCAAGAATTCAAGGAGATGATGCGTGTGGAACTCAGAGCAGCACCCATCACAAACACTCAAACGCTAGCTGTACCGTTCTGTTGCTAGCAGTAGGAATGAGGAGGAAATGATGTATCTTCGATTTGACTTAGTGGCAACAGCTAAGAAGGAAAGGAGTCTAGAAAATATTCAGGAAGGTGTTCTCAACACTCACATCTGATCACGTTCTGAGTCCCACCTGCTTCACATCCTAAACTCTCTTAAGTCCACCTACTTCCCTCCATCTCCCACCAGTACCTGAGACCCTGCGCACATCTCCTCGGTCCTGGACTCTCTTGACGGCTTCCTATGGGTCTCCCCGCTTCCATTCTTTCCCCCGACCGAGCACTCCCCACACAGCGGCCAGAGAAATGTTTTTAAAACACAAACCTAAGAACGTCCCTTTCTTGCTTAAAACCTTCTGATGTCCTCACACTGTTCATAGGACACCCAACTCTTTGCCATTGGGTAGGGTGAGACAAATCAGTGGGTCTCTGCCCCTCACTTTCCTCCCTTCCCCTCTCTAGCGCGTCCTACAGGTTGCCTGGCCCAGCGGAACCTTCCCTCCCCTAGAGAGGAGGAAGAGAGGGTGGGGTACTTGCCTTCAGCGGAGGCTTCTAATCTTGAGACAAATGCCCATTTTTACCATGACATGGAGAGCAGCAAAGAATGGAGTTGACAGAGAGGAAAGCAGGGCTTGGGGCAGGGGTGACAAGAAGGAGCCAGCCAAACTCCACCACATCTACCGCTTCCCTCATTCCCACTCGTTAACCTCACCTCCTGTAAGTCACAGAGAAAACATCAAGTGGGAGCTCACTCTACTTCTGCTCAAGGTCCAAGTTTGGACCATGCCTGCACCCTTGCCCAATCTTTCCCTTTGTCTTATATTTAGTTTAAGAGGTGGCCTTCCTCTACCGCATCCCAGATCAAGTCCAACCCTCTCCTTCCTCAAGGACTTGGAGCCATTGCTTACCAAGGTCTCTCCTGCCCACCAGCAGGGAAACATACTCAAGTCTCTCTCATCCTAAACAGCAGAAAGACAGAGACTCTGGGTGTACCATCTCCAAGAAAAAGAATCTGACCTGACCATGGGGAAAATTCTGTTTTCAGCACTGTTACAGGTACAGAAAGAGTTAGTCATATATTTTAGGACAACTAGGCATATTTTTTTTTCTAAGTGATGAAGTTTTAACTCAAGGAAAAAAACAGAGATTCAAGAAAGTAAAGGTAATCATAGATGTTATTTGCTTCTGCAGTAAAAAATATTTCCATATTATATTAATATAATAATCATATAGTAACTAAGGATTTAATTTTTAAAAATTGTGGCATCAACAAAGGAGAAGGAAAGAGTAGAAGAGGTGATACAAGAAAGCTGAAATCATCATCCCCTGTAATAGTGAATGCATAGTGTTTAAAAATTGAAGAATAATAGCCAGGTGCAGTGGCACATGCCTGTGGACCCAGCTACTTGGAAGGCTGAGGCAGGAGGATCACTTGAGCCCAAGAGTTTTGAGTTCAGACTAGGCAACATAGCAAGACCCAATTCGTAGAAAAAAAATGAAGAATAAGAGATAGTCATAGATATACATAATTAACCTCCATATTTTTAAGTATCTGAAGAAAAAGCTAAAAGATTTGAAAGTTCCTGCCTCAGGAGGGCTGAAGACCATTATAAATCTTTTTAGCGCTATTTTACCATTAAAACAATGCATTTTGCTTTGATTAAAAAAACATTTTTGGTAAAATATTGTCAAGAGGAGAAATAATGGCATCAAAAGATGTTTATGTGATGAGATAAAAGCAAGTACAAAACAGATAAAACATAGGTTTGGAAACAAACAAACAAACAAAACATAGGTTTGGAGTGGTAATCAAAGGGGAAGTTGGCTCTATTTGCAATATTTGAATTTTACTAGAATGTTTTAATGTATTACTTAGGTAATTAACAAAACATAAAAGCAATATAAAAACACAATTAGGCTGGGCATGGTGGCTCACACCTGTAATCCCAGCACTTTGGGAGGCCAAGGTAGGAGGATCATTGGATTCCAGGAGTCTGAAGCTGCAGCCAGCTATGATCATGCCACTGCACTCCAG
>VBSM01001124.1:43876211-43916317 GCA_008086735.1 Cheirogaleus medius
AAAAAAAAAGAAAGAAAGAAAGAAAGAAAGAAAGGATTTTCCCCAAATGGGAAAAAAACACCTAGAGCATATGATCTTCCCTCCCTGCCCACCACTTCAAACGCCAGCTTAGACCAAGGTACCCTCGCCTTACCATATCTCCCAGACACACACTCACCCCATGGCACTGCCTCCCAGCCCTCTTTTCACTGAGTCACACACCAAAATGACAATATTTGTACTATACACTGGGGTAAGTGGGCATGAAGCCACTTTAGGTGGCAGGACCCACAAATGCCACACCAGGGCTAAGGGGATGGAAATCTCAACACATCCCCAAACTCTCCTGGAATGAGATACTGAATCTTAGTGCTCAGCCCTGCGGCACCGTGCTCATTACATTTACTGACGTGCCCAGTGATTCTCCTATCTCCCCAAGAAGATGGCAAACTCTGCGAGCTGAATGGGGTGTTATATACTGCTGTCTCCCTGTCTCCCGAGCAGTGTCGGCTCACAGCAGCTGTTCGATGCATAGTTGTTGAGTATATAAACAACCAGTGACAGACAGGATAAAGCTGGATCAGGCACAACGAACATAGGACAATCTTCCTGATTTAAACGTAATTTCCTTTTCAAATTGTAATATAAAGCTACGGAAAGAATTTATGAAAAAGACCCCAAAGGCAATCACAGCAACAACAAAAATAAATAAATGGGACCTGATCAAATTAAAAAGTTTCTGCACAGCCAAGGAAAGTATCATGAGAGCAAACAGACAGCCTACAGAATGGAGGAAAGTATTCACATGTTACACATCTGATAAGGGGCTGACAACTAGAATCTATATAGAACTCAGGAAAATCAGCAAGAAAAAAATCAAACAACCCCCATTAAAAAGTAGGCAAAGGACATGAACAGAAACTTTTCAAAAGAAGACAGATTAATGGCCAAAAAACATATGAAAAAATACTCAACATCTCTAATCATCAGGGAAATGCAAATCGAAACCACAATGAGATATAATTTAATTCCAGTGAGAATGGCTTTTAACAAAAAGTCCCAAAACAATAAATGTTGGTGTGGATGGGGAGAGATAGGAACACTCATACACTGCTGGTGGGACTATGAACTAGTACAACCTCTATCGAAAGTAATATGGAGATACCTCAAAGAGCTTCAAGTAGAACTACCATTTGATCCAGCAATCTCAGTACCGGGCATCTACCCAAAGGAAAAAAAAGACATTCTATAAAAAAAGACATCTGCACTAGAATGTTTATAGCAGCACAATTTGCAATTACAAAGATGTGGAAACAACCCAAGTGCCCATCGATACATGAGTGGATTAATAAAATGTGGTATATGTATACCATGGAGTTCTACTCAGCCACAAAAAACAATGGTGATCTAGCACTTCTTGTATTATCCTGGATAGAGTCAGAGCCCATTCTACTAAGTGAAGTATCACAAGAATGGAAAAACAAGCACCACATGTACTCACCGTCAAAGTGGTATTAACTGATCAACACTTAAGTGCACATATTGTAGTAACATTCATTGAGTGTCTGGCAGATGGGAGGGGGTAGGAGGGGATGGGTATATTCACACCTAATGGATGCGGTGAGCACCATTTGGGGGATGGACACGCTTGAAGCTCTGACTCGGTGGGGCAAAGGCAATGTATATAACCTAAACATTTGTACCTCGCTAATATGCTGAAATAAAAAAATAAACCTCCTTTATAAACATCTTTAGGAGTAAAGTTTCCTCTGTCCTGCTCTCCTTTTAGAGGCAAACAGAAAACATTTAGAAGGAAAACCATCACTGAAGAAAGTCCTGCGCCTGAACCTCTGGGTTCTCAAGGGGCGCTGCCAATCGCAGTGAAAATCAGGCCTGGCCGGGGAGGTGGGCAGGCAGGGTCTCAAGGTGCCATGAGACTCAGCAGCACATGAGCTGCCTCGAAGCGGTTTATCGCGAGAGGCCCAGCAGGTCTGGGAGCACAACTCTGGGCCCACCTGATACCACCTGGTGGCAGGGGATGCTGAAGAGATGTGCAGACATTCCATTTTTGCAAAGAGCAACCTCTCAGCATGGCTGGGAAGAGCAAAAGGGACTGGCATTAATAACTATAATGACAACCTAATAGGTATGATCACTGAATCAGTTGGTATATAAGTGCTTTAAGGGTATCACTCAATTTAATCCTTAAAGCAACCCTAAGAGATAGGAGCGCTTCTCTCCATTTTATAAATGGGCAAACTGAGGAACAAAGAGGCTAAGTAAATTGCACCAAGTCATAGAAATCGAAAGTAGAGCAGCCAAAACTTGCACTTAGGCCGTATCACTCTGGAGCCTGAACTCTTAACCACTAAGCCAGTTCAGGGGCTTTTGATCTTTGTCAACAGAAGGATCTAGAAGAGTAGATAATGACAGGAGGCACTGCGGCTCATGGCTTTACCGCTAGACAGACAGCTTATGCCTCAAGGCAGAGTGTTAGTGAGAAAATGTTCAGAAACAAGAAACAAGATCCATAAATAGGCCAGGCGGGAGGCTCACGCCTGTAATCCTAGCACTCTGGGAGGCTGAGGCGGGAGGATCGCTTGAGCCCAGGAGTTTGAGGTTGCTGTGAGCTAGGCTGATGCCACTGCACTCTAGCCCTGGCAACAGAGCGAAACTCTGTCTCAAAAAACAAACAAACAAACAAACAAACAAAAAAAACAGTTCCACAAACACAATAGACAGATTCAACTGACTCAATTCCTGCCTCTCCCAACACTGCAGGGCAGCCAGCTCGAAAACAGTGCTCATTTCTCAGTTGAAAGGACAACCTGAAAGAACTGGCAAGAAAAGAGGAAAGAAACAGGACCAACGAAAGGCAAAAAATATATGCCTGAAAAACTATGTCACTAGGCAGATGAAAATAAAGGATGTATTAATAAAAACATGGCTTCTCTGATCAAAGACCTCAAAGAACAGACAAAGACCTCAAAAAATAGGTAAGATAACAAAAGGATAAAAATGTGAGCTGGCAAAGTTCATGGAAGAAATGAGAGAGAAAAATAATGCCATTACAAAAGTGAAAATCACATCAGGAGAAGCAAGAAGAGGCCAGGTGCAGTGGCTCATGCTTGTTATTCCAGCACTTTGGGAGGCTGAGGAAGGAGGATCGCTTGAGGCCAGGAGTTCAAGACCAGACAGCAACATATTGAAACCCTGTCTCTACAAATAATAATAATTAAAAAAATAAAAAATAATAAAAAAAGAGAAGAGATATTGTAAAACACAGCTGGGGGACATAAAGCTTTCATATGAAGTTATAGTAAGAGGCAAAATATTAAGGGAACTAAAATCAGGTAAAAGTCTTTCAAATTATCAGGAAAAAAGATACAGAAAACAAAGCTCCAAAAGATTTATACCCCATGAGTGATTTTAAAAGCACTGAAAGCAAAACCAGTGATGAAACCCCAAAAGATGATAGAACTAAAGTCAACTAACCTTTATATGTACAGATATAGAATGATCTGTAAGATGTAAGTTTTAAAAAGCACTTAATCCTCAAAGCAACCCTAAGAGACAGGAGCACTTCTCCCCATTTTACAGATGGGGAAACTGTCAAGTGTGTTGAGTATGTGCTCACACATGTCACATGATGATGCTTCTGTCAACAACATATTACATATACGATGGTAGTTCCATAAGATTATAATACCATATTTTTACTGTACCTTTTCTGTGTTTAGGTACATAAATATTTAGCATTGTGTTATAATTGCCTAGAGTATTCAGTACAGTAACATGCTGTACAGGTTTGTAGCCTATGAGCAACAGGCTATACCATATAACCTAGGTGTGTAGTAGGCTAGACCATCTATGTTCGTGTAAGTACACATTACAATGTTCACACAACAATGAAATAGCCTATTGATGCATCTCTCAGAATGTATCATTGTTAAGTGAAACATGACTTTGTGTGTATATATATATGTATGTTTGTATATGCACAGAAATGTGTAGAAAGAGAATACATTAAAGTGAAACAACCATTGTCCCTGAGAAGGGAGACCATGGAGAAGGAAAAGTTACTTTTCAGTGTATACACTTTTGTGCTCTTCACATTTTACTGCCATCACCACCTCAACAACAAACTTTTCAAAGAAAAAGAAAATATGCGTATATGTCAACCACCAAGTGTATGTGAAAATCGAACCACTACACAACAGAAGACTCTAGGGCCGTTCTCAGGTTGAACAGACCAGTAAATATATCAACAGACTTGAACCCCTGTCTAAATGAAGTGTGTTCTAGTTTTTGCACATCCGATTGAGGTATCATTCCTCCCCTCAATAAGGATACAGTTCAATAGTATATTATAGTGCAACTTCAATCCTTTCAGAGCTTTCCCACTCAGTCAAGTGCATACATGCAGGCATAAAAATGTTTCCATGTATAATTAGAATAAGTGATGTGCAAAACAAATGTACTTAGCAAAGTCTCAGCCTGGGGCAAGTGCCCAGTGGTTGTTCAGATCAGCAAATGAAAGGGAGTTGCTTGTATGTTATTCTGCTTATGCTGAATTTCCTCCATTACCTACTTATGATATAATATTAGGAGCAAAAAACATACAAGTAATGGCTGCGTATGGCCCAGAGTTCTGATGTCTTCACCATGTCACACCTGGAAATCTCAGCTACAGAAGCAAGATCACAGACTTGGCATGGGATCGATCCTTTAGCAAGAAAAGCTGCAGTTTTTTTACTGTTACATATTCTCAGGTTCTCTTCCTCATGGCCAGTTTTGAGACATATGATTCTTAGTCTACAGAAAAAGGTATCTGTGTAATTAAATGAGCCAAAGGCCAAGTGACATACTTCATTTTCCATCTAGAATCTGAACCTCCAAATGAACAAGTTAGGAACCACCCTTTGATCTACTCGAAATGGATGTATTTTACCCGAGGCCAGGCTCTGCGGGGCTGATGGCCACAGCACACACCTGTGCTTGGGCATGCACATGTGATCAAGGGAAAGACACGTCCTGCAGAGGAATAGTGGCCTCGGCAAAGAAGAGCAAGCTTACCAGCTGTACCAGTTTTAAAAACTCAACAAAGATGTCACTTCTCAACACGTTTGGGTCCGTGGTTACTGAAAAACAAGGACAAAAAGCTGGGTTAGTGCAAGCTGGGCGGAGCCTTGCCTATTCATTGCGCTGTCCTCCAGAGACCACTCCACGCCTTGCCCGTGCACTGTCGCCTCCCTGAAAGCGATGGAGGTTGTGGCCTCTCAGATATAGAAAAATCCACAAAGCGTGCCTCCTCCAGGCAGCCTTGACAGCAACACGAGCCCATGACAGCCCACTCCAGCGTTCCCAGGAGTCTCCCCTTAGTCCTGCATACCCTGACTGCTCAGCACCCATCTTGCTGCCTTATCAGGATAACAAAGTTAATCTGAAGAAGCAAAAAGATCTTAAAACTTGTGTCTAGACTCCCGGCTTAGCGAGACGCACGGTAATTTGAAAATTTTAAATCAACTGACAAACATCAATTGAAAGCACCTGTCTTGAATGACAGGCACTCTCAAGAGATTATCAAAAAAAGAAAAATAAAAGCAATGATAAGGCAGAGAGATTTAAAGTGTTTCATTCTTCTATACTTACAAAAATATTTTTGTCTTTAGGTTTAAAGCTCCTGACCCCAACAGCCAGGTGCTGTGGCCAGAGCAGAGAGGCAGACACACCCTTGTGACAACTGCACACTCACAGGACACCGCCCAGCCTGTGTCACCTGTCTTCCCACGGGTCCTCTCCTAGACCCCTACACTTTAGCTTAACTCACATGCCTACTAAATGCTGTTACCTTTCTTTCTTTCTTCTTTTCTTTTTGTTGTTGCTTTATTGACTTCATCAAATAACCCCTGCCAGCATTCAAAACTATCACTGACTGACTTGTTCACTGACTTGTACAACCTTGGGAAAGGTTGTACCTTTCCCAAACAATGCCGTGTTTATCAAAATAAACTAAGAGACAAAGTGCGCCATAAGAAACTCTTTATAAAGGGCATTCCCTCTTTCTGCGGGGTAATTTCAGGGGGAAAAAGCCCTTGCTTTATTCTCCACAATATATGTGTCCTGTAGGCAAACTAACTTTGCATTCATTAGCATGGAATCTTGGGGATGGGGAGAGCTGTGGAAAAAAGTATTCGCCCAACTAGTATTTACTGTGCGAGTATTAAGTTCCAGGTACTGGGCTAAGCACTTTGAATATCTTAGCTCATTTAATCTTCATGACAGACCCTGAGGTAAATATTTTACAGATAAAGAAATCAAGGCTCAGAGCAGATAAGTTATCTTACGGAGGCTCAGAACAGGTAAGCAACTTGCCCAAGGTCACACAGCCAGTGAGGAGCAAAAGTGGGATTTGACTCCAGCTCTGATTCTAGGGCCTGTGCTCTCAGCCCTGATGCTAAACTATACTATCTCTTTACTTGACCTTGTCCAAGAGGGTACACAAGACATCCTGATGATGTGGATAAAGACCAGGCCTGGAAAAGTGATCCCTTAAGCTCTGTGATCATTTGTGAAAAGGCCAGGTATTAAAGGAGGATTTTGCTAAGACATGAGCAAACAAACCAAGAGAGAATGAAAATTTAAAAGATGCTACATTTTGAGCTTGAAAGAGCTTGTCCAACAAGTCTAAAATGAGGTATAGTCTCCATTAAAAGAAACGAATGGGAAATAGATGGCTTCTAGAATTTTTACCGACTATGTTTAAAAAAAATGCAGCTATGAAAAATAATGAGATAAATGTACAATTGCTGATATAGAATAATCTCTAATATATATATTTTAAGAGGAAAAAGTCAACATACAGAAGAAAAAACTTTTTTCTTTAGCTATGAAGGACATTAGTGTGATAGTTGGTGAAATTTGAATTAAGGTCTCTAGATAACATTATTGTATCAATGTTGACTTCCTGATTTTGATAACTACACTGTGATTATATAAAAGAGTATCCTTGATCTTAGGAAATACACAGAGAAGTATTTAAGGATAAAATGGCCTAGATGTGTAACACTCAAGTATTTTAAAAAAATCATATATATATACATTCATAATATATATATTCATAATATATACATACACACAAGAAAGGGAATGATAGAGCAAGTATAAAATGCTAACATTCAGGAAATCTGAGTGAAGAACATACAAAAATTCTTTGCATAATATTTGAAATTTTTCTGTAAATCAAACTTTCAGAATAACAAGTTTTTAAAAAATCAGGTAGAGAAAAATATGCAAACTTCAATTGGTGCTAAACAAAAAGGGATCTATATACATACTAGTGTGCACGCAGATCGATTCTGGGGAATACACAAAGAGCGTGGGGGTCTGGGGTGGAAAGGAAACGACCTTTCATTGTATATTCTTTTCTACAATTTATATTTTAAAAAACATCATGTGTATAAACTTTTCTAATTTTAAAAACTTTTAAAGTATTTAATTTTCAGTTTTGCTATTTTTCCTCAACCCCCTCTTTTCTCTGAGAGCATAATCTTGGCAACCATAGTTTTGCTAAGCACAGCATTTTCAGGACCCAGGCCATGGGCGAGGCTGTTGTGCTGTAAGCCCCACCGAGGCCAGGGCAGGCTGCCGAGCATCCTTGGTGCCTTAGCGTGGCTCCCTGGTAAGAACTGAGATGAGGTACCATCTCCTGCACTGCCAATAAAGACCTCTGATAGCTCCTGAGGGCTCTCCTCTAGACAGCTCATCTCATCCCTTTGTTCACTCTTAATCCAGATAACATTTCTTTGACTTCCACAATCAAAGCCAAAATACAGCACCTGAGGGTGAATCTAAACAAAGCATTTCTAAAACCAAATACAAAGAACACATATTATATGATTCCGTATATATGAAATATCCAGAATAGGCAGATCTTTAGAGATAGAAATTTGAGCAGTGGTTCCCAGGGCCTGATGGGGGAGGGGAATAGGGAGTGACTGCTAAGAGGTACAAGGTTTCTTATTGGGGTGATGATGATATTTGAAAATTAGATTATGGTGATGGTTGCAAAATTACATAGATTAGTAAAAAGCATTGATTTGTACACTTTAAGCAGGTGAATTTTGTGTTGTGTAACTTATATTATAATAAATGTGCAAAAGAAATCCAAATACATACGATTTTGCAAATATTGTTCCAACTGGTTCCTCCTCTCATCAGCCATGGCTGCGGTCATTGCCAGATAGTACTTTGGTGGGAAGGGTGGCAGGCAATTGCCAAAGACCCGTCTCAGCTGAGAGATACAGAAAACACACAGTTAAGGCAAGTGAGCCTCCCAATTCAAGGTTGATGAGCTACTAAAGCCTCCTCTTCCGGCAAGTCTCATCCTAGCACTTTATTTAACCCTTCCTGGTGATAAAAAGGAGGAAAACAGGATAATTTGATTTTCTTAAGAAGGAATTTATAATATTTCAGTATATGTTCTGGAGATGCGACATATCACAGACTGATAACTCCAGCCTAAGTTTGGTAGCATTGGGATGTATTTTTATTTTTCATTTGTTTTACATGACTATCCCACTCATATAATACACTATTTCCTGAATTCCTTCTACAATAGTATCTGATATCAATGATGATAATTAGGAATTTGATTCCTCAACCCCACCTCCACCAAATCTGAACTTGACAAATGTTAACAGCTGTGGTAATACAGTAGCCTTTAGCCACCTGTGGCTAATACGCACTTGAAATGTGGCTAGTCTGAATTGAGATGTGCTATAAGCATAAAATACACTCCAGATTTCAAAGAAAAAAGAATGTGAAATATCTCACTGATAATTTTTATATTGATTACATGCCAAAATAATATTTTGGATATATTGAATTAAATAAAATATACTAAAATTAATTCCATCATTTTTTTTTTTTTTTTTTGAGACAGGGTCTTACTCTGTCACCCTGGCTATAGTGTAGTAGCTCACTGCAATCTCAAACTCTTAGGCTCAAGAGATCCTGCTGCCTCAGCCTCCCTAGCAGCTGGGACTACAGGCGTGCACCACTATGCCTGGCTAATTTTTCTATTTTTTTTTGTAGAGACTGGGCGGGGGTGGGGGGGTCTTGCTCTTGCTTAGGCTGGTCTTGAACTCCTGGCCTCAAGCAGTCCTCCTACCTCAGCCTTCCAGAGTGCTACAGGAGTAATTCTCCAGGAGTGAGCCACTGAGCCTGACCTCCATCTGTTTCTTTTTACACTTTTTAATGTGGCTACTAGAAAATTTTAAATTACATAGGTGGCTCACATTATGCTTCTACTAGACAGTGCTGATTACAGGATTCCTATAAGGCTGACATATGATCCCTATAGAAACCAGGTCAGACCCTTCCCTCCCACCCAGACATGATCCATGACCATGGTGGTAATTATTTTTATGGAACCTAAACAGTAGATGTATAAAAAATAATTTTTAAAGTAAGAACCAACACTCTGTCTTCTTTATTCCAGCCCTACACTTGCAGCGGCAGCTTGAAGGTAACAGCATTATGCTCTTTAAAATAGGAGAAAGGAAACTACTTAGAAACCCAGTCAGGCTTTAACATGAAACCTTCAGAACAGGAAGGTTGAAATCTTATTACTATAGTCAGGGGCTTAAAAAAAATGAAAACAGGTCTAAGAGACATGAGGCTGCAAACAGACAAGAATTTTAATTCCATGGCCTTTGTCACAAATACAGTATATTTGGCAAATACTTACCTTATATAGGCCCTAACTTTAAAGTACATCCAGAATCTGATCACTTCTCTCCACCCCTACTACCATTACCCTGGGCCAAGTCACTGCCATCTCTTTTCTAGATTATTGCAGTCGACCTCCAACAAATCTCTCTGCTTCCACCTTTGACTCCTTCAGTCTAATCCTAACACAGCATCTAAGGCAATAATACTTTATTAAAAAAAGTTGAGTCACATCATTCCACAGCCCTGCTCAAAGTCCTCTGTGGCTTCCCATCTCACTCAAGTAAAAGCAAAAATCCTTATAATGGCCTAGAACTGCACCGTGCGATACAGTGGCCATTAGCCACCTGTGAGTAAATTTAAACTTAATTAAAATAAAATTTTAAAATTCAGTCCTTCAGTCTTATGAGCCACATTTCAAGTGCTCAATAGCCACGTGAGATGTTGCAAGTTGCTATTGGATTGGACAAAGCAAATATGTAGCATTTCTGACAGCACAGATAGTTCTATTGGACGGTATTGGTCTAACATCCAGAAAGGTTATTAACTTAGAAACCCAGTCAAAATTTGGCTGGGGGCAAAATACAGCTCCCTGATGCATTTTACGTGGCTGTTATTTATTTAACTTTTAGAGAATTTGAATTTGATGCCAACACTTATTTTTGTGATATAAAATTTAAAAAACTTTTGTTGTGGAGGGAATACAAAATATTACAGCCATTTTGGAAAACAATTTGGCAGTTTCCTACAAAGCTAACCATAATCTTACTATATAATACAGCAATAAATATTTACCCAACTGATTTGAAAAGTATGTCCACACAAAAATCTGCATGTGAAGGTTTATAGCAGCTTTATTCATAACCCCCCAAAACTGAAAGCAACAAAGATTTCCTTCAATACGTGGATAGATAAACAAACTGTGATATAGCCATACAATGAAATATTATTCAGCAATAAAAGGAAGTGAGCTATCAAATCACAGAAAGACATGAATGAACCTTAAATGCATATTGCTAAGTGACAGAAGCCAGTCTGAAAAAGCTACATACTGTATGACTTCAATTATATGACATTCTGCAAAAGGCAAAAGTATAGAAACTTTATAAAAAGATCAACAGCCACCAGGATTTTTGGGTAAGAAGATATTGAATAGGAGAAGCACATGAAATTTTTTAAGGCAATAAAACTATTCTGTATGATACTATCACTGTGGGTACATGAAACTATGCATTAGTCAAAACCCACTGAACTTTACAACAGAAGCTTAAAATATGCAAATATTTTAAAAAATAATTTAGGAGGTTGGGGGAATCCCAGGATAGAATGCAGAATGTTACAAAGCTACATTACAAATGTATGAAGCCACCTCACTGAAAAGCGTGAGGAAAAAGGTGCTGACCTTAAGTAACTTTGAAAATGAGTGGAGTCTGTAAAACTAAAGGCATAAGCACTGTACTCTAGTTGATAAAGTTGTTTCCCTTGGGAGTATGGGAATTAACAATTCTACACATGCATATAGACTTGAACAATTAAGTAAATGAATGGCAGACAGTGGAAGTCAGGTTTCTCACTGTTGTATTGGGAGTTTACAGATACTGGGAAGAGGCTAGAATGATCCGTGTAGCAATGCATTGGAGTTAGATACATTAATATGACCTCATGTTTAATATAGACACAGATGGTTACATATAGAAGTATTTACCAATATGCCTGTATGCATGCATTAGTATACACATATATATTTCCTTGCCCTGTCGGCTGAAGGGACCTAGAAGCAGCAACACTGCAGTAGCAATGAGCACATCTAGTGCCCAGTGCCTGGTTTCTAACACAGTCCTACAATAGGAGCAACCAGGGATCCGTGGAGAAATGGCTGCTTCTAGGACTGAGGCAGGAAATATACAAGATGAGCCTGGAGCATCTTGTAGCTCCAGAAAGTAAGGAAGTGCTCAAAACAACAACAAAAAAATCAACAATGGGAGGATGTCACAGAGACACGGCAGCAAACTGAAAGAGCTCCCAAGGGCCAAAGATGGAACAGTTTGAACAACAAAATAAAGTAGCATTGAAGTATAACCCAGAGTATAAAGTAAATATCCATGAGTCTTTACAGACATAATTATTGAAAGATAAGTAGGAAAGAAGAGACAAATCTCCTGTGCAGAACAGGAGGTAATGTATGTAGATACTCATTCCTCAGGGAGGGGGAGCCTAAATCTCCACTCCTTAAGTGTGGGCTGCACATAGTGACTTCCCTCCAAAGGGGGCGCTATGGAGGGGAGGAAATAATAACTTTACAGTAGAGAAACTTGAAAAACACTACTTCAGCAAGGTGATGGAGGCCAACATCTAGACTGATAAGTCTAGAGGTTGGTGGCAGGTACCCTTGATATGATGTGATTAGAATGGCACTTTACCTCTGGGGTCTTCATCCCCACATCCCATAACTCCCATCTAATCATGTGAAAAACATAAGATAAATTACAAATGAAGGACATCCTACAAAATATCTGAACAGTACCTCTCAAAACTGTCAAGGTCATTAAAAATAAGGAAAGGCTAAGAAACTGTCACAGTCAACAGGAGATTCAGGAGACATGACCGCTAAATGTAATATTGTACCCTGGCTAGGATCCTCAAACAGAAACAAGACACTAGGTAAAAAACTAAGGAAGTCTGAATAAACTATGAACCATAGTTAATAATAATAATGTATCAATACTGAGGCTGGGTGCGGTGGGTCGCACCTGTATTCCCAGTGCTTTGGGAGGCTGAGGTGGGAGGATTGCTTGAGGCCAGGAGTTTGAGACCAGCCCGGGCAACATAGCAAGACCCCTGTCTCTACAAAAAAAAAAAAATTGTTTAATAATAAAAAAAGTATCAATACTGATTCATTAACTATAACAAATGTACCACACTAATGGAAAATCTTAATAATAGAGGAAACAGGGCGTGGACTATGTGGGAACTCTCTGTACTATCTTTTTTGTAAACTAAAACTGTTCCCCCAAAAATAAAGTTTATTAAAAAAAAAAAAAAAAACCCCTGATGTTCTGGCTTCTCTTGAAAAAAATCTAAAGATCTGGAATGGATGGGTTCACACTCCCTCAGGCAACAATCTGTTAGAGAAAGCATAAGCAGTTCCAGGGCGCCCCACTATTCTCCTGCTCCTCATCTCACTTATTGGCCTGACTTCATGACCTAAAACTGATTTTGAAAACAAAAAATAATAATAAAAAGAAAATCATGACCTAAAACTGATTTTGAAAAGAAAAAAAAAGTCATGGATTACTTGGCTGACTCCTGTAAGTTTGCAACCTCTCCTCTAAACCCAGTATAAAATATTATAGCAACAATTCTGTTTCTTTAACTCAAGAAAATTTTTCTTCCATGACAGAGACTGTCAAAAGGCATCCCAGCTGGAGTATCATCTCAGGCAGAGTTGCTCAAACAACCTGGGACTTATGCACCCCAATTTTGCTAATTCCATTAAATAGAAGCAGGAATTTGTCTTCCTTGCATGCAATTATTTCTTGATTAACTGATTAAGTGATCTTTAAAATGCAGTTGTCTTCTTTGGCACGTATTCATAAATGTCACAGATGCTCCCAAATTGGTTCTAATCATAGCAGCCTTGAGTCAACAGGCTGCCTGCTTTATCCATCTGTAGGAGAACATCTTGGGGAAGCCCTGAGGCCAACAGCTGAGGAAAAGTTAACAAGGATTAAGGTTCTAATACCTATCACAGAGCAAAACTCTCCCCACAGGTTTTACAACCTGAGCTGACTTCTCAAGGAATCTCTCCCCGCCCTTCTCTGAATACTGGTCTAAGGGGGAAGATAAACATATAGTAAACTGAGTAGTTAAGTCTGCCAAAAGTCAACCGTCACCTCCACAAGTTCAACTCCACCAAAACAGAACCTTTTCTATGGGTCTCAGGTAGCACACCGTTCAGCGATCAAGACCGCTAGTGTACTGAGAATTATCTAGTACTAGAGTTCAGCCCAATCTCTCTTTCAAAAAAACTACTTAAAGAGATCAAAAGGAAAACGCGCCTGTTCTGCTCTTTTATTACGAGGTGTTTTTTGTTTTGTTTGGCATGTTGTGTTTTATTTTGTTTTGTTTTAAGACTATGATCAGATAATATTTTTTTTAAATCCCAGAACAGTCTCCTGCACCAACTTGCCCATTGTGCAGTTCTGGCCTTGTAACAAGAAGACGACTTTATGGGCCAGGTGAAAATGTCACCTCCTTTCCCCACCTCACGGCACTCACAGCCCCCCACACCTATCCATCCCAGAGTGGTGATGGCCAGGGACAAGTAGAATTACAGACACAAACGGTGTCCTTCCTGCAGCCTGTTTCTAATATTGACTCATTCATCCCGCCTCTCCAAGTCCCTTGCAATCGAAAACTCAGATTCACCAGATAAGGGGACGCAGCTCAAATGGGTCTGAATTGTGGCATCTAATACCAAAGAACAGTGGCCTGGAGCTTGTATATTATCCCATTTGCTTCTCAAAATAGCCCTGTGAGGTGGAAGGATCATCATTGCCATAAATACTGTCATCTTTCCACCTTGATACAGGAGTAAGCCAAGACTTAGAGAAATGAAGTGACTTAAAACTAGTCCTACAAGCTAATGAGGGGCAGAACTTGGACTCAGTCTTTTCACTTGTGATCATCACCGCCACCATCATCATCATCTTTTCCACCAAATCTCTATGGAGCAACTACCACAGCAGAATTCCGTGGTGGGTATTCTAAACTCACAAGCCTTCATTTGTCCCTTCATTCAAATGTTTGGTTTTGCTCCTAAATAATCAGAGGAGACAAAATGTAGACACACAAAGAGGAACATGACAAGCTCTAAACACAAAGTGACACAGGTACCAGAGAAAGGCATCTGATGTAATCAGGGGTGACTTCCTGGAGGTGGGGCTTAGGTGGGTTTTGAGAAATGGCTGGTCCCTGACAAGGTAGACAGAAACCAGGAGTCTTCCCAGGCAGAAGAAATGAGCCAGGCAGAGGGAATGAGGGGCCAGCCAACAGGAGCAGGAGGTGTGAGTGGGGAAAGAGGAGGAGATTGGTTAGAGCAGAGGGGAAGGAGCCAGGTTGGGCCAGCACCGGGCAGGGAGAGCTGAACCAGTGTGCACCAGATCGTACCGCCACACTCCTGCCAAAGTGTCCTCTGCGAGCTTTCCCAGCTTGTCCCCACTGCCATGTCTGATGCTGGCAGAATGCAAAGAGATAAGCAAATGGCCTCATCTGTAACACCTGGCCAAAATGAACTGATTAAATATTTCCCCCAGAGATTTCTTTAAATTCGTTTGTGCGGGTTGGGGCAGGCAAGGGCAGGGGCATGCATTAAACTGGTTTTATTCATCTGCAGGCCAGAAAGAAGTTGGGTGGGCCAATTGGCATGTCAGAAAGAGGGGCAGCATTCAGCAGCACAGGGGCAAGCCACCAGACCTCGAGGGAGCCCAAACGGGGACAGGATGATGACGACAGGGGTGTGGGTCACAGCTGACCTCAGGCAGACACGAACATCTCTTCCCCAGGTTCAGTCTTTGTGCATTATTAGGTCTCCACATACCCTGGCTGAGATGGACCAGGGGCCACCTTATGTGCCCAGGCACTACTCCTCAACCTCAATGTTATCCAATATCCAAAACATAAATCCGATTCTTAAAGCCAAACATCACACGTGCTAAAGTCATTGTCTGCACCTAACTTAACAGAATGCGTGGCATATAATAGAAACTTAGTACATATTTCCTAAGTAAATGAATAAGTCAGTTAACTCTATTGGATGAAAACTATTCTATCAGGATACAGACCTTGCCAGGAAATAAACTGGAGATAAACTTATACTCATCAAACACACACATACACAGATGGGACCTTTCTATTGTTTCCATTTTTTAAAAGTGATTTGTATTAAATCAGGTTAAGAATTCTGAGCCATTTCACATCCCTCATTGAATGGGAAGAATAAAAACTAGCTGAGAAGAGGCTGGGATAGGTCACCTATCTTTCAGTCTTAGACTTAGGGTAGCCAGGTAAAATATAGGCTGCCCAGCTAGGTATGTCACAAATAGTGCATGGGAATATTTATAGTAAAAAACTGGGTTCACTTGAAATCAAATTTAACTGGGAACCTGTATTTTTATTTGCTTAATCTGGCAACCGTACTCAGACTCTGTATCTATAAAATGAGAGTGACAATGACAATTGCACTAACGAACTTACAGGGGCTTGCTGGGCAGCTGGAACAAAGTCCTGTGCCTGGAACTCTCATGACAGAAAGTAGATGTTGGTTGCCTGGGACCAGGCGTGGCTGGAGGGGAGCAAGGGCAAATATGACAAGGAGACTTATAGAGTGAAAGAACTTTTTTTCCCATTGATTACAGTGGTGGTAATTGTATACATTTACCAAAATTCACCACACTGAAACCCTAAAATTGGGAACTTTTATTACATTATTCCAAAATATAGTAAAAACATGTTAGTTTAAGCCTTGATCATTTGACAATTGTTTTACTGATACAATTTACTTCGTCAGCTTTAGTAAGAAACCACATAATGTAATGGGTCAGATCAGGTTCTGGAGATCAAATCCTGGCTCCAACACTAACAGTATGACTTCGGAAAAATTGTGCCTCAGTTTCTTCACCTGTTAAATGGGACTAATTATAATCCTAGCTCATAAAACGATTATAAAAATGAAGCTATTACCTATAAAGTGTTTGGCACCAATCTTAGCACATATTAACTGCTTGCTAGTTACTGTTTTAAATTAATAATACCAGTAGCCACTCAAGATCTAAATAGTTTCTTTCATATGAAAAGGGGGAAAATGATAAACATAAGGTGTAATGAAGTTGGAAACTGGATGAAGAAATCTTCACTTTAGGATTTAGAAAAATCTGGGACAAATAGGAAGTATTTATTAAAATCTATTGTATACCCCACTGGGGGACCCAACCATAGTAATTCAATATTTAAGGGCCCCTGTAGTGAATAACAAACACTTTCTTCTCAAATAGAAGATCAAGAATAAAAGCTTACTCACTTTATGTCTCTGATTCTGGACCTGCTAGGATTTGATTAGTCTGTTTTCCTGAAAAGAAGCCTTTTCCTGAGTCTGTTAGTTAAGGGGGGTCTGTGAGTCAGCAAATGTTTACTGAGAATGTATTATGTGCCAGGCTCTGGGAGTAACTGGTCCCTGGTCTTCACAAGCACTCTGTGAGGCTGACATCCACAACGACCTACTTGCATATTATTTCTGGTGAGACAATTGGCCAGAGGAGAGGAGAGGCAACCAGCCAGGAAGCAGGGGTCTGCCCCAGCCCGCTGCTGCCTCCTGCTTCGCACCTGGAGATGGCTACCTTCCCTTTCCCACCTCCCACTGCAGGAGGACAGATGAGGGTGGGAGATGATACCCTGACTTCTGCCTCCAAATGCCTAAAACAGCCATCCCTTCTCGTCCTTCTAGACCCCCCACCCCCGCTGGCCTCTGCTGTCCGCACAACTCCCGGGGAATGTTTCGCTCACAAGTAATTTCTTGCCTTTCAGAAGTCTGAATCCATGCCCCTCTTCATTCACTCATTTGACAGTCATTCCTGAGGACCTACTGGGTTGCAGGCACTAGTAATACAAACATGACCCCTCAAATTAACTATTAATAGTAACCACATTACAACTGCTTTCTTATGGATGCCAAAGATACTTAATCATACCTTGAAATGGACTTTTCCAATGCGCTATGACATATGAGCAAGAAGGCTCACTGCAGTGACCATTTTAGTTGCAGAAAAATCAAACTGAGCTGTCCGTCAACAGAAGATGGTTAAACGAAACGAGGTATATGTACTCACTAGAAACGCACAGACTGAAAGGACTCTCACAGAGAATGTTAATAGCTGTTGCCTCTGGGCAAGGTTTTCCTGTCCTCTCTACACTTTTCTTTTTCACTTTAGGCATGTGTTCTTCAGAATCTATAAACAAAAGGAAACGAAAAGAAAAAAGAAAGAGAAAAAAGAAAAGCAAAGGCAACAATTCACAGAGGAGGGGAAGGAGGGTCAAGTTTATTTCCAAACTTCCATTTACTCCTCTGACTCATTTTGAAGACTTATAACCCCTCCTTATAAGGCCTATAAAACCCATTAGAATAGACTAATAAATCAGTCTGCCTCCCAGAGAAAATACTGTCCAGACATCAGGGTGAGAAACTATGGTGGGAAGTGGCCTCCTAACTTGATAAGTCATCTGTTTCCTGGGTTCCCAGCCTGTCAGTATTTGAAGCCTATGAATAAGGCCATTTGGAAACAAAAATAGAGACACACCTTTTTAAAGGAGATAAGCTTAAGAAACTCTAGAGAGAAAGGAGATTTTTATTTTTTTAAATGTAGACAGGGTCTGTCTCTGTTGCCCAGATTGGATTGCTGGTGCTAATGTAGCTCACGGCAGCACTACAGCCTCAACCTCCCAGACTCAAGCAATCCTCCTGCTTTGGCCTCCCCAGTAGCTGGGACTACAGGTTCAAGCCATCATGCCCACCTATTTTTAAAATTATTTTTTTTAAAGATGGGGTCTGATATGTTGCCCAAGCTGATCTGGAACTCTCGGCCTAAAGTGATCCTCCCTCCTCGGCCTCCTTAAATGTTGGGATTATAGGCGTGAGCCACCAAGGTGTGGCAGAAAGGAGATTAAATACCCCTGCACGAGATTCCTATGACTCTACACCTTGGTCTAGACTTGGTTTGCTTATCTTGAAGGAGGACATCGTCCTGGGGAACAGTGGGCACTGAAATAGAGCCCTCCATAGCCCCAGCGTCCTGCCCGGGGGCTGGCCCGGATCGTCAGGCTGGAAAGGGGTTGGGAGAATCATCTGCGCTCTCCCCCATCTCACAGCCGTAGGGTGATGAGGAGCAGCAAGGAGTATTCGTGGAGCTGTAGGACAAGCAATTCACAATTAATCCTTGCCAGGATCCTGTTTCACAAATGAGAAGCTGAGGCTCTGAAAGGTCCAGTGTCTTTCCAGAGTCACACTACCTGGTCCCTTGGCACACTTTTCCCCACCTGCTTCAGGTGGACAGGCTCGTACCCGCCTCCGACTCGCTCACCTGTTCGTTCCAACCGTGTAGCTGGCTGTAGCGCACCTTGCAGAAAAGGAACCCGTCCAGGTACACGGAGTATAACTGCCAACACACAGACACCCCGCCCCGGGTCAGCCCAGGGAGCCCCTGAGCATTGTCACCGGCCCCCTCCCTGTGCAGCCCGACCCAGCCCCAGGCGCACCACGTAGCGGCCCCCCAGCGCGTCGGGCCGCTGCTGGGACACCGGGATGCAGAAGTGCATCTTCATGGCCAGAGCAGCGGCGGGAGCACGACCTGCGGCTGCCGCGCTGTCTGCTGCTCTGAGCTGGGCGGCCGCGGAAGCAGCTGGGCTGCCCTCTCCCAGGGCGGGCACTGGGCCCCTCCGCCCCGCCCCCTGAGTCCCCGCCCCGTCCAGCTGCGGCTCAGGTCAGGGCCAGATGGGGGCGGGGCGCGTCCACGGCCGCCCCGCCCCACCCCTACCCCGCGCAGCGTCCACTGTTGGCATTTTCTCCAAGTAGGTGCCCTGAGGGACTTGAAAAATGTTTGTGTCCCATTACCTGCCTACACTGTCGTGGTGCACTATGAATTAAGGTGAAAAATCACACAAACATAAATCTAGTAATTACTCTATGACTAGCACAGTTATATTAGGTTTCAGTTTTTTTGTGTTAACAGTTGTTAAATGTAACACTTAAGATATGCTGCAATATATGTAACCCTGCTTTAGTATTTTTTAAACCCCTTTCTCCCTTCCCCTATACCAGAAACCTCAAAAAATGGAAGTGGCTTGTGTGTGTCTCCGTCTCTGAGAAGCCCTGGTTTCAAACAGGTGCCCGCACCCAATTAGCTGGGTTCACACACTTTCTTCTCTGGACTATCCATCCCAAGTTCTTTCGACAGTCTCTCATTTTTAGTTCCCGTGGAAAATAACCCTTCTAATTCTCTTGTTTCAGTTAAACCAGAATAGAATTCCTCCTGCCTTGTCGTGGTCGCTGGCGGAGAGAGCAGCAGAGTCAAGGCCCGAGGTCCTGCGGCAGGGCGGGCTCCTTCTTCCTCCTCTCCTTTAACCTGCACAGAACTCTTCCAGGTAAACATCAGAGCGACATCCTACCAAGGACAAAACAGGCCTAGGGAGTGGAGGAATTTCTCCAAGGGCACAGAGCACAGAGCATTTTTTTTCCCTAGGTCTGAGTATTTAACCACAGGATTTAACCAGAATCATTGAAAGTCCTTTGAAATGCCCATCACCGCCGGGATAAGAGCTGAGTGCCTGAAATGGGCACCTGAGATGGGCGAAGGAGAACCAACACTTGCTGTACACCTGGTGTTTCCTGCAAGTTTGCTATGGGCCAGACCCTGGAGTACATTACGCCATTTAATGCTCACAGTAACCTGTGAGCTAGGAACCATGACAGTTCTGCTCTTACAGAAAAGGGAATTGAGACTTAGGGGAGGCAGTGGCATGGGGTAGTTAAGAGAACGGCAACAGGAATTCACAGCCCAGCTTAATGGCTTCTAATTGAGAGGCCTTGGGCAAGTTAGTGGACTCCTTAAGCTGCAGTTTCTTCTTCTATGAAATCATGTTAATAACTGTACTCACTTCAGTGGAATTCTCAGCCCAGGGTAGATGGGCCTTAGGGTTTTTCTCCTGCCTGTAGGCCATCTCTGATCTGGAGGGCCAGCCTCTAAGTCCAGGGGCATCCCTGAGTGTTCAAGGAGTGGGCAAGGGCTGATCAGGTAGGCTTTCAGATCTGGTCCAATCTTCAGGCCAAAGCAAAGGATCCTGGTGAGGCCCAGAAGTGGCCTCAGCCTTCAGGGAACTTTCTTGCTCCTGTGGATGGCCTGCGCCCTGGCTCTGCCCCATGCAATGTCCACACAGGGCCACTTCCTTCCTGAAGCTGAACGTGACAGGACAGTCCTCTGTACAAGTCCCTGTCCTCATCCATCCCTGACCTTCGCTCTGGCCAATCGGCTCTTATTCACTCATTCAGTCAGTGAACATTATTAAGCTCCTTCTGTGTACTCCGCGCTGTGCAAGATATAGCACTGGAGCATGATGAAGAGATGGGTGTAACAGTAACTGACACTGTTGGAGGCACTGCTCTGAACTCTTTACGTGAGTGAGGTCATTTAACTCTCACAACCACTTGAAGTAGGGATTGATATTATCCTCATTTCACAGATGGAGAAACTGAGGCACAGAGCAATTAAGAAACTTGCTCTGAACTGTATAACTTGCAAGAGGCAGAGTAGGGACATGAAGCGCGTGGCCTCTCTCCCGAGCCTGTGCTCTGTAAGTTGCTTTGCAAGGGTGCCTGGGGAAATCTGTACCGTTACTTTATAGGCATGCCCTTTACTGCTTTTAATTCCTAATGCAGTTTTAAATAAGTTTTTATGGTACTCAGTTTATGAATCAATTCTATATTGTTTCCAAGGGTGTTTTAATTTACTTTATGCCCGGCACATGGTCAGCATTCAATAAAAGCTTAACATTCCTTTATTCAAGGAGTATTCATTGAGCAACTCTTACGGGCCAGGCACTGCAGCGACATTGGTGAACATGACAGTCCCCTAACATTGCAGTACCTAAGCCTAGGTTACAGATAAAAAAGAGGTAATTTCTATAGTGTGGCACATAGTATTACAGAACAAGTATTCTTTTTACTGCTTAGTAAGCCTTTTAGGCATTATTTGCATGTAGCCTCTCATTCTACTTTTTGTGTAATCTTTTTGGTACTTGAATATCTGGTACCCACACTTTTTTGTGGGTGTGGATAATGAGGTATGGCTCTGTCCTGCTGTGGAACTTTCCACCTCTCTCAAGTCCTTCACACCCTTGGGTTTCTGGTTGGGCAGTGCAGTAGGGACCATGAGGGAGCCAGCAAGGTGGTTCCTATCGACTGGTGCTCTTGTGTACGCTACAGGGGCCCATCCAGGGTGCATTATGGTGTCTTTTCCTCCATACTTTCTTGTAGCCCAGGCTTTGGGAAGCTTACCCCAATGGTCAAAGCCATGGACCATATGAATAGGGACTTGAGCAAACAGAAGAGTTTCCTGATTGGTGGACAGCTGTTTAGAGCACACAGAGAAAGGGATAGAAGCCGTGAGATGAGGTGTGTAGAGTTAAGTCCTCCTACCTTGTCTATTCAGCTGTCAGTGTCCTCTTCACTCCCTTGAGGTTCAGACAGGTGAGTCAGAGAGGTAAGGCTGGAAAGCTTGGGCTGTGCATCTTTCTTTGTCTTGACTTTACCTGTACTGGGCTGTGTTGAGGGCTGTGGGGTCCTTTGGAAGTTGAGGAAATATACAAAATTTTAGGATCCATGGAGAGCTGCAAAATTGCACCAGCAGTTCTGAAATGTTCTTGATTCCTGGATGATTTTCTGGTCCAGAACACCTAAACCTAAAGACTGACTGTAGTTGGTTGAGTAGTGTTGTCCAAAAATTCATGTCTACTTGGAACCTTAGAATGTGACCTTACTTGGAAGTAGGGTCTTTGCTCATATAATAAAGTTAAGGCTCAAAATGAGATCCTACTGGATTAAGGTGGCTCTAAATCTAATGAGAGTGTCCTTGTAAGACAAAGAAAAGGACAGCCAGGCACACACATGGAGAAAACCATGTGGAGATGGAGGCGGAGAGTGGGATTGTGCTGCCACAAGCCAAGGAATAGCTGGGGCTACCAGAAGCTCTGGAGGGACAAGGGAGGGTTCAGCCCTAGAGCCTTTAGAAGAAGCACGACCCTACCCACACCTTGATTTCAGACTTCCAGCCTCCAGAAGTGTGTGTGTGTGTGGGGGGGGGCATTTATTTCTGTGGCTGTAGGCCACTCAGGCTGTGATACTTTGTTATGACAGCCACGAGATAAACTCTACTGACCGTGTGGCCACAGTCAGCTTCATGCCATAGTACAGAGGGCTGAGCCCTGCCTTGGGTGTGTCTAGGAGAAGAATGAAACAGAGAGAGAGCATCCCAGAGGAAAGGAGACCTGTGATCTGATGGACAATGTCCTGAAAATAATAACAAGACTGGTTAACCCAAGGCAGCACTCACCATGGGCCAGGCATGGCTCTACGTGCTAACGTGTACAAACTCCTCTAACCCTTGCAACGATCATCTGAGCTCTGTGAATGTTATTCCTTTTCTAGGAGATGAAACTGAGGTACAAGGAAATCCATAACTCACCCAAGTCACACAGCTTGTAAGAGGGGAGTCAGGACTCAAATCCAGGCAGTCTGGAATGTCTCTGAAGTCCTTGCCCCTACTCATTTCTGCAAGCAAAAGTAACTTTTCATTCCATACTTACCGAGGGGAGGAACTCTAGCAAATCCAGGGCCCCCAGATTTGGGGGATGACGTCAGGAAGAGATCACTCTGTGGAAATGAAACTGTGGGGACTCAAGCTACCGCAGAAGTGACAACCAAGGGGTGTGTCAACGTGCTACTGAGAAGCTCAGCTCCGTCCAAGGGCGTCTGTGCGGGCACCGCACTAGGTGTGGGGATTGGAAGATGAAGGTGAGAAAGATGAAGATGAAACATGGGACCAACCACAACAGCCTCGCAGCCCACAGGGAGGCAGACACATACGCAGACTGCTAAACACCAGCACCGTGGGGAGTTCCTGGGCAGAGCGGTGTGAGTGTGCCAGGACAGCACACAGTGGGGACATGAACCCAGCCAGTGTGGACAGAGGAGGGGACAGTGGGAAAGGCTTTCTGGAGGAAGTGATGTGCATCTAGATGGATCACTCTGGCGAGTGTGCCCATGAGGGGGCTCTAGTGTAACTAGGGGCAGTCAGAGCATCAGGGAAGTTTTTCATGAGAAGAAGTTGCAGAACACAAGTCCTGTAAGGCACTCCTCAAACACTGGGTGCCTTGGGGTAGGAGGTCTGGGTGACATTATCTGTGATAATCCCCTCTAGGATGATCACAAAGTGCTTTAGTGTATTAAGGGCTCTGAGATGCCTGCAGCAAAGAAAACTGGAACTCTGTTTTAGGTTGTACCTATTCACACTGGAGGGCTAGTGTCCCAGGAAAAGCTGTCATTGTGTGAAAGAAGACAAAGGCCTGAGCTGGGGCAGTGTCAAAAAGGGTGGATTAAAAACTATTTAGGAGCACAGCACAAATTAATTAGTTAGATTAATTAGTTAGAAACGGCTCCTGTCCTCAAGAAGCCAAAAGATAACCATTTAAGGCATTAGTAACTTGTCATTTGGCCCCAGACTGCTTTGTAATCCTTTCATGACGTATTGCAAAATTCGGCTACTTATCCTTGATCTACATTCTAGAGGTTTCTGTTTCCTTTCTCTTGGATCCTCTCTTTGTGGGTAATGCTGCTGACAACTGTTCCCAGATGTGACCCTGCTCTGTCCCATCTGGCAGTGAAAACTGAACCAGGGATTGTATTCTGAAGAGATACAGGTGCAAGAGCAAATATTCAACAGTAATTCACCGCACTCACACTGACAAAAAGATGGCATACCCCTGTATATTGTATCTTGCACCAAATCAATTTTTGTTAAATTGTTAAAAAATAAAAAATGGGGAGAGGAATGTGACACAGGACTTGGATAGAGCAGGATATAAAGTAAAGAAAAGGGAGGGAGGGGAGACCGAAGGCTGCCTGGGGTTTGGGCGGGAGAGGCTTGCTGGGAGGCAGCAGGTGTGGGCGGGGAGCCCAGCTGCGCTTGGACGTGCTGAGTGGGACGTGCTGGAGGAGGTCAGTTGGAGGGGCGAGGTGGGGATTGGGAGTCATGGGAACACAGGTGAAGGTCAGGGTCACAGGAAAGGGTGCAGTCACCTGGTGAAGGCACTCGGGTGACATGGGCTCATGCTATGGAGACTTGGTAAAACCCTGCCAGGTGTGGTCAAGGCAGCAGGAATGGAGGGAGATTAGATCTGTGACCTAGCCAGTTTTACTGTCCTCAGAGTGTCTGGGAAAGGAAGTGGACTCCTCAGGGCCCTGGTGGGTGGCATGTCTAGGAAAGGGTTTCCAGCCAGCCAGGGCTCCTCCAAGCTCTGTGCAAGGGAGGGAAAGACACATCTCGCAGATGCGAGATTCTAACCCCTAGCGTGAGAGGGCAGGGAAAGTTCATCAGGCTTTCATCCAGCCAGGAGGGAGTATCGCCAAGCCCATCCAGCTATCTCTGCTGTGACCCAATGCTCATCAAACAATCTTCCAATTAGTGACTCAGATTCCTGAGGGTGCCGGTAAGGGGATGGTGTGCCAGAGGGCAAGTGCCCTTCCCCCTGCAGGTCAGTAAATCAGAGCCTGGCTGACACAGCGGCATCGTGGGAGCCTGGTGCATATATCCTTTCTGAGCCTGACCTACTCCAAGTACCCTGGCAGGCTGCTGGTGACTACAGGAGACCCCTTCCCCGACGATGTGTGAGGCCCGGAGGAGGGCAGGCAGCAGGCACCCCCTGTGGCAACTGTCCCTAAGGGCAGCACAGCATTTTTGGGGGAGAGATGGATGGTTTCAATGAGAAGGATATAGAACAGATGACCTTTCTCCAAGAAATGAGATAAAAGTGCACTCAAGCCATGAAATTATTACAGTCATGTGCGTGTCAATCCTGATTATGACATAAATACAGGCCCTGACCATCAGCGTTCTAAAGACCACCCAAAAGCTGCAATGCAAAGGAGTTTTCTGCCTCTCAAAATGACAGGAATGCTTTTGAGAAAAATTTCATCCAAGCTGTAGAAGAGTCTGAACAACCATTGCTACTTAATAGTAAGTTGATGATAATAATAATAAGCACAGCTAATGCTTTAAGGGTTTTCTCAGTGCCAAGCACCATCCACTTTACATATCTTGCACTAACTCATTTAATCCTCAAAGTGACCTTGAAGTGGGTACTATTGTCTCCATGTTCCATTTGGAGAAACAGAAGCACAGTGAGGTTAAGGAACTTCCACAGTGACATACTCCTGATGTCCCTCCCTGATGGCCTCCTCTGGACGGCCCCCAGCCCCTCCGGGACACTCCACAGCCCCCTTCTCCTTGCTACCTGACCTGGATTTCCGTCTCTCCTTCAGCACCTGCTGGGGGTTGGTTCTTTACCTTTCATTCGTCAACTCTCCTCGATGAGACACCAAAGGGCCTGAGACCAGGGCCACTCCAGAGATGTGAGGCTCGGATTTGCCAGGCAGCCGTTCTGGACACACATGGAGGGTTCTGTTGAGAGCAGGGAGGATGTTTGCAGACAGAAAGCAAGTGTTCCCTTAAGATTCTGTGACATACCAGAACACAAGCTGTGCCGCCCGGGCATCCTCCAAGCCAAGCGCCTTTCACAAAGGCAAAAGGACACCATGCAGCTTTGATATCTTAAGGGCCCCATACCTGAGCCTTTTATGGCCTTCAATCCTATCAGTTTATAAAATTAACATCTGCTTATGTTTTTCAATATCAACATTAACCACTACATGTGATTTATTACTACTGTGGAGGCATTCACAGATCCATGGCATTTTGTTTAGGCCTCAGAGGTGCTGCTCAGCCTTGACTGCGCATTGGAATTACCTGCGAAACTTTAAAAAATGCTGATATCTGGGTCCCACCTTCAGAGATCTGGATTTAGTTGGTTTGGAGTATAGTCTGGGCATCAGGCTATTAATACAGGCGGTCCCCAGGCTATGGACGAGACACGTTCCTAAGAATGTCTTTAGGTTGCATTTGTATGTACTTGAACCCCTGATGAACATCACATACATGGTAATAATAATAATAACAATATTATAATGGCTCATATGTGGTAATAATAATATAGTGTAATACCGTAATGACAATAGTAATATCATACTGTAATAATAAGTTACAGAAATGATTGTGCTTTTTCTTTTAATTGCTAGGCTAATAGGAATGTCACGCTTATTTCGATCTTCTAACCAAATCAATAATAACCTTTCTGTTTCAATAATTAATCCTCTACACTGCTTAGGAATAACTGATGCTTTCAGTGGAGCACTGCCTTTCACATGGTCCATTATTCTCACTTTATCCTTTGCAATTGTTCCCATAGCTGAGCGACTGAAGCCTAATGCTTTCCCACTGAATGTGGTGTCTGGCCTTTCTCCAAAAGCTTAATTATTTCTACTTCCATTACTTTCGTGTCCATTGTAATCACCTTTCTCCTCGCTGCAGGCTCACCTGGACTTGCAGTGGACTTTCGCTTTGGAGGCCTGGTCATAGCGGGAAACACAGACTCACAAAATCAAATTAAAAAGTTAAGAGGAAAGCGATGCTGTGCATAAGCAACTGTGTAAACAATGAGACCAGCCATGAGCACAAAGATGCTGTGGCAGCAACCTGCTTATGCCACGCAGGCTTGTTTACTTGCCTGGAAGAAACTAGTTCCCGAGTTATTAATTTAATTACTTAATTACAAAGTGTCCTTACGGGGAGCCTTGGGAGCCCATTCATAAGTAGGGAACGTGGTAAGTTGGGTCATCTGTCACCTGTACTCGGCAAGTGTGAAAGCCACTGGAGCATGAATAAAACCTACCACGGTCCTCACATGGTCCTTGAAGAGCCCCCGTAGCTCTTAGAATTCTGAAGGCTGAGATTGTGGCTCCTGGTTGCTTTATGGGAGTTGGGGTCTAGTCCTGGAAAAACGCCTTCCTGGGGAGAAGCTGCGTTAGGACCTCATCCTAGCAGCTTGCGGGGACAAAACTGAAGTCTGTGAAACATTGCCTGGGATTTTATTCAAAGTCTTTTTCACCCATTTGTGGAATAAAGGCTTGTTTCGTGTGCTGCTGGGAACCTGTTGAGAGACAGTGAGTAGATGCTCAAAAGCTGAGCAGAGGCATTGGTCAGTAATAAAAGTAATAGTTAACGCGTAGTGAGTGCCTGTGATGTGCCAGGCACTTTACAACATTAATTCGTTTAATCTTCACAATGGTCCTATCAAATAGATACTATTATGCACATTTCACTGATGAGGAAAGTGAGAATCAGGGAGGTTAAGTATCTTGCCCAAAGTTGCACAGCTGGTAAGCTCCATAGCCAAGATTTGAAACTTGATTGCATGGGCTCCGTAGTGTAATGTGGGACACCAGGACCGTGGTGGGGCCTGGCCAGAGTGGACTTTCTGCGAGCACACAGGAGATGCTTCTGAGATCGTTGTACTTTTTAAGAGGTTCTTTGCAATGGGTGGAGGTGTCGGTTGGGGATGAACCAGTGACTGCTGTTTGATCACTCTTTTGGTGGGACCTACTCTGCACTCATTGGCTGATAGGCTTGGGGGGATTCAGGGCTCAATACAATTATTTCAAGGTGAATCTAATAGACAGGACATATGTCGATTTAAGAAAGATTTAGATTCGTGTGTGGATTACAGAGCAGGATCAAGAATTAAGGAACATAAGGAGGCTTAGGGGGACATCACTGTGTTTTTCATTTGGGTGTCAAGGGGTATAGCAGGACATTCCTGAAGCTATCCCACGGTACAGCTCTCAGAGACAGATGCCTAAGATGGCCAGATCTTGGGCCTGAGGCATTTTAATTATTTTTCTGGGCTGGGTGCAGTATCTCATGCCTATAATACCAGCACTTTGGGAGGCCAAGGCAAGAGCAGCACTTGAGACCAGGAGTGTGAGATCAGCCTGGGCCCCAATCGAGACCCCCAGCTCTACAAAAAAAATTTTTTTTAATTAGCAGGGCATGGTGGCACATACCTGTAGTCCTAGCCACTAGGGAGGCTGAAGCAAGCGGATCGCTTGAGCCCAGGAGTTTGAGGCTGCAGTGAGCTATAATTGGACCACTGCACTCCAGCCTGGGTGACAGAGTGAGACCCTTCTCTCTCTAAAAAAAAAAAAAATTATTTTTCTGTTTGTTTACAGTTGATGACTATCTTAATCAGTCATAAGCAACAAGAATGTTTCTTGCTTTCCTGAACAAAGGTACCAATTCCATAGATATCAGAAATATCTTGGGCTCGGTGAGCTGGCTCATATCTGTAATCCTAGCACTTTGGAACGTGAAGGTGGAAGGATCGCTTGAGCTCAGGAGTTCAAGACCAGCCTGAGCAAGAGCAAGACCTTGTCTTTACTAAAAATAGAAAAAATTAGCCGGACATGGTGACACGTGCCTGTAGTCCCAGCTACTTGGGAGACTGAGGCAGGAGAATCACTTGAGCCCAGGAGTTTGAGGTTGCTGTGAGCTAGGCTGATGCCATGGCACTGTAGCCTGGGTGACAGAGCAAGACTCCATCTCAAAAAAAAAATTGAGTTTTGTTTAAGTTTTCTTGTGGCAAAAGCGATATCCACTCATTGTATAACATTTAGAAAATACATATAAGCCAAGAGAAGAAAGTTAAAAGCTTCCCCAACCCCAAGATGAAGAGTAAGTGCACCAAATTGCACATTTGGTGCAGTTTTAGTTTGTGTCTTTCCAGTCTTTTTCACTCTGGCTTTATAAGTTCCCTCCCACCCTCAAAAAGAGGTCTTTCAACATATGGTTTTAGAGCTTGTTTTCTTCACTTAATAATCCTCTTCCTCCCTTTTTCTCCTTATTCTGCTTCCCTAGGTAAAGCCAGGCAAGCTCTTTGATCTATTGACAACTCTACTGTGTCATTTCTTAGTGTAATGAAAGAGTTAACAAGAGAAAGATTAAAACAGATAGAAAAATGTTAGGAACTATGAGAAAAGAGTGAAAATATAGAAAATATAATTGCGGAAGTGAATTATGCCAGTGGGAATGATGTTACTTAGATTATATATCAGTTATTAATTATTATCATTAGTTACCATTTGCTGTCTTCCAGATAACTAAACTATTGTGCTAAACTGCTGTGAGCACTTAGCAATGCCTGTTGGGGAAAGGGAGGGGAGAGATGGCATTTGCACCATGTATTTGCGGTACCCAGGCTCTTTGTAACCGCCATCCTTTCTCATCTAAACTGTCCCCCACATGGTTAAGTCCCCTCTGTGACATCCATGTCAGCTGTTGCTTGAATGAGAACATTTCTAAGTAGGCATTTGTTCAGTGTTAGAAATTTCTGTTCCAATGATAGAATATCACAACACAGTTGGCCTAATTTTTTTTAGAAAATTGAGTTTTGAAAATAAATGATTGTCACTGAATAGTATCCTTGTATTTGAGAGTTAAAAGAGAGAAATAGCTCTTTTCTTGACAGTACAACTGGAAATGACCCAATTAACCCTTTTTTGAGTGCACAGGGCTTTCGCAGAATGCTTTTTCAGAGAAGTTGTTTTGTTTCTGCTTTTGATTCTTTTTGGCTCCTCTTCCTCCTCCTTAGTTGCGAGGATACCACGTGAATTATGGCGATGCCCCACAGCTGTGAAGCAGTTGGAGCAGGGCCCTCCCTACCACTTGAAATCCTATCTTTTAAAGGGTCACATAAAGAAGATTTTGTTTCTTCAACAGAAATGAGAGCCACAGCTCCATGGCGGGGGATAAAGGAAGGGCATTTTCAGCCGTGCCAGGGGACACTGTACAGAACAACGTGCGTGCTTGGGTACACCCTGCCTGCCGAGCCTGTTTGACTATTCAGCTATCAGACTTTGATTTTGGTTAAGTAAACATGAACTTGGGGACAACCAGCTTTTCTGCATCTCTCGTCAGGGAGTTGTAGGAGCAAGGTTGAGCTGGTGGCTCTGGCAGAGAGCTGGCCAAGCAGGGTGGCCTGGTATTCAGCCAAGAGGGGAGAGAATGGATCTCTAGTGGACACCTGTGGTGGGTTTGGCACTGTGCCTGGGCTGTGGGCACCTCAGTGGATGTCCCTGTGCTCACAGAGTCTGCTAGGGAAGCCAGACGCCCAGCAAGGAAGAACACCAGTGGAACAGGCTCCAAGCTCCATCCGTCCACGAAGGGCAAGCGCAGAGGTAGAGCAGGGACTGTGCACAGGGAGCAGCCCTGAGTTTGAGGACAGGGAAGGCTGACCTGCACCAGGGACATTTAACCGAGGCCTGAAGTGCGAGTGAGGATTAGCTAGGTGAAGAGGCAGTGTAGAGGGTGAGAATGACGGGAGCTGGGCAGAAAAACAGCCAGTATGAGAAGCCTCCAGTTCTCTTGGAGAAGCAGACCTGAGGCCAGTGACCTGGAGGGGCTGGGGCCGGGGTGCTGAGCGCGAGGGGTTGTGCAGGCCACACCAAGGTTTTTGTTTTGCTTTGTTTTACTTTACAAATCCTACCTCATAAAATCCTCCAATAACACTGTGAGGTCGATATTATCCACTCAGTGGTACTAACAAGGTAAAACAGGCTCTGAGAAGTGAACGAATGTGCCCAAGCTTTTGTAGCTGGAACTCATAATCATCACTCACCCTTGTATGGCATTTGACCATGTCATCCCACTTTATCCCTATAAATCCTTAAAAATGTGCCCATTTTAGAGAAGAAGAAACTGAGTGAGGCTCAGAAAAGTTTTGCTCAAAATGACATAGAAAGCGTCAGAGCCAAGATTTAAATGCTGAAGTTTAGCTTCCAAAGCGTTCTCTCTCTCTCTCTCTCTCTCTCTCTCTCTCTCTCTCTCTGCCTTAGCAGTGGCTCTCAAACTTGAGTGTGCGAAAATACTTAAGGAGCTTTTAAAAAGTGCAGGGTCTCTGGCTTCACCCCCAATGATCTGATTCAGTATGGCCTTGGGCAAATCACTCAGCTTCCTAATCTCCAACAGTAGAAGTCATGTCTTCCTTTTCTATAGTGGGAGATCAGTAAGATAGTGCCTAATCCAGAAAAGTTACAAGTGGCATCACAAGCATGTATTTGGTGGCTTGGAGGTTATCAGCTAGATGCAGGAAAAGGCTGCCTCCTGACAGGGAAATAGCGGAGAGAGGCCTGAGACTACTGTTTATCTACATAAATCTTGTAGAGCTAGTTGACTCTTTAACCTATATGCAACTCTAACCTTGATAAAAATTTTAAAAATAGAAAACAAAATAAAATGAAGAGTTGGACTAGATAACCTCTAAGACCCCTTCCTCCTCTGTCATTCTGTGCTTTGTCAGAATTTCTTATTAAAATTCAAATCCAAGAGAGGTATTGCCCTTTGTGCTAATACTTTTCGAAGAACTGACCACCCCAGAGTTTATGTCTTCCTTCTGGAAAGGTGACAAGAAAGAAAGGGAGGGCATAGGAGAACCGATGTTTATTAAGCCACGACTTAGGCCTAGACACTGTGCTAAGCATACTTATGTCTTCATCTCAGCTGTCATTGAGACCCTGGAGGGTGGGGTGCTATTATGTCCCAAGTTTAAAGATTAGGAAAGTTACCCAAAGACTTTTTTAGAGACAGGGTCTTGCTCTTGCTCAGGCTGGTATCGAACTCCTGAGCTGAAGCGATCCTCCCACCTTGGCCTCCCAGAGTGCTGGGATTACAGGCGTGAGCCACCGTGTCTTGCTGCCTCTTATTTCTGCCTTCCTCTCCACATTGGTTGCATTTGCTGCTTCTACAGATGGCTGCTTCCATGAAGCTGGGAAAGAGGACTGTGAGTAGCTCCAGTTTACCGGCAGTTAACAGCTGCTGGTGCTGCTCAATGGGGGAATGGGAGTGGCGCCTCCTAGAGGGCATCCTGGAAATTTGAAGGGATGGTTTTGGTTGTCACCATGATGGGAAGCTACTGCTTGAACTTACCGCTAGACATGCTGCAAAGCATGGGCCAGTTCTACACAAAGAAGAATTGTCCTGCATCCCACACAAATGTCTAATGTCCCACTGGACACTCATGTGGGTGGAAAGCCTATTTATAATTAATTGAGCCTAGACTTAACCCCATTTATATGTAAGCAAAGTATGTCTTGTACACTTTTAATATACACTGACTTGTCTATGAATACCACCATGTATAAAGTGAGGGAAAATTGTTATTTTCTTTTGTTTGAAATTTTACCAAGGGCTGTTCACTATTTCACTATTTCAGAAATCACATCATCAGTGTCACTCATGGAACTGGAGGCGTCACATAGCTCATCTGCACATAGCTCTGCCTGCCTCTGTCACACTCGTGGTGATTCTACATGTCTGGGGCATGCATCTGACTCCCTCATCAAGTGTTCTAGTCCAGGTATACCCATGCAATTATGCATTATTATTTTATTATGTACTATTTTTATAAGTGACTTTATTCTGTTAGAAGCTATTTTAATTTCTCTTTTGTATTACAATTAGGACATCACACTGACTTTTTTTTTTTTTTTTTTTTTTTTTTTTTTTTTTGAGACAGAGTCTCACTCTGTTGCCTGGGCTAGAGTGCCGTGGCGTCAGCCTAGCTCACAGCAACCTCAAACTCCTGGGCTCAAGCAATCCTTCTGTCTCAATCTCCCGAGTAGCTGGGACTACAGGCATGTGCCACCATGCCCGGCTAATTTTTTTCTATATATTTTTAGTTGGCCAATTAATTTCTTTCTATTTTTAGTAGAGACGGGGTCTCGCTCTTGCTCAGACTAGTTTTGAACTCCTGACCTTGAGCGATCCGCCCGCCTCGGCCTCCCAGAGTGTTAGGATTACAGGCGTGAGCCACCGTGCTCGGCTCACACTGACATTTTAAATGATCTGTGCATTATCTATGAATTCTCTTTCAGTATATTAAAAGTGTAATAACAAACACTTTGCTTATAAAAAGAAAGTGTTATATTTGAGAACCACTGTCTTAGGGAAAGAGGGCAGCCCACTCTCTCCTAACGAGCATCAACTTGCCAATTGTAAGAAGGACCCAGATGGTCTAGTGTGGGTCATACCCCATCCCAAAGAAGTGCTCTTGGTTAGCCTGGCCAGCTGGGCACCCTTGGGGCAGGGGGCAGAAGGGCAGCAGAGAAGGCAAGACCCCAAGATACATAGCCCCACCAAGGCCACATGAAAATAAGGAGGGGGAAAGTGGAGTGCTGTTACTACAAGAAAGTGGAAGGGAAGCTGGACAGGTCAAAGTGACAATTGTGCACAAAAACCAACGTAGAAACTTCAGTAATGGAAAAGTGTTGGTGAAACATTGCCTGCCACAGCCTGCAGGGCTTACAAAGCAAAGCTACGGCAAACCAGATTTCTAAGGATAAAGAGAAACAGAAAATTATCATGAAAATGCAAGAAAAACTGCAAGAAAAAGCCATGATCCCCTCTAAACAACATTGATGACTCAACAATAACAAAGCTTCTTGCCTAAAATTGGCAGGAATTGCAGCTCTGCTACGCCCTAGCACGGTGGGAGACGCCACGCTAGCGAGCGGGTTTGGCAGGCAGGCTCATCGCCCCATGTGGAGTCTGTCCCCAGGAAATAGGAGCAAAGCGATAATTTTGGTAATCCCTGACTGCATATGAGCAGCGTACGTAATCATGGCACTCCAGGGCATCGCATCCACTCACCAGAACCAAGCAAAAGACTTGCATTATCGTTGTCGGCTGGTGGCCGCCATGGACACACCTCGTTATGGGCTGCAGACTGTTATTTTTTATAAAAACAAAGCCTCAGGAGAGCTTCATAAATATCACTTCTCTCAGTTGGATTGTGCATGGAAGTAGGGAGTGAACAATTGAGCCTAGAATATTGATATTCTAATTTGCTGATGGGGGGGCTCTATGTGTTAATAATTGATTTTCCTTTATTCAATAAACGTTGATAGAGCATATTCCATGGTCTGGCACAGGACCTGATACAAAGACTTGAGACTCATAGGCAGTGTGAGGTCGTGACCCACAAAGAGCTGTGCTGAGTGACACAGTGGGCTCTTTCCCGTTCACTTCACCCCATGTATTCCTGCCCTCTTCTTCCTGGACCTGCTAAGCCAGCTCTTGCCACATGACCTTGTTTTTGGCTGTTCTCTCATCCCTAGGCATTTGCTGGGTCCATCCCTCTCTTCACTCAGGTTTCTGCACAATTGTCACCTCTGCAGAGAAGCCTTCCCTTCCCTGGCCACCCCAGCTAAAAAAACCTCCTCTCCCCTCACCTCCCAGCCTTTGTTCTCTTCACTCCCACCTTTTTCATCCCCTAACCCAGTTTGATTTTTCATCAAAATATTCTCATTAATAAAGCTGGGGTGGCTGGGTGCAGTGGCTCATCCATGTAATCCCAGCACTTTGGAAGGCTGAGGCAGGAGAATTGCTTAAGGCCAGGAGTTCGAGACCAGTCTGGACAACATAGCAAGACCCTATCTCTATAATAAATTTATTTTTAAAAAATTAGCCAGGCATTGTGTGCACCTGTAGTCCCAGCTACTTGGGTGGCTGAGGCAGGAGGATCACTTGAGCCAGGGAATTTGAGGTTGCAGTGAGCTATGATGATGATACTCCAGCCTGGGTGACAGAATGAGACCCTGTTGAAAGAAGGAAGGAAGGAAAGAAGGAAGGAAGGAAGGAAGGAAGGAAGGAAGGAAGGAAGGAAGGAAAGAAGGGAGGGAGGAAGGGAGGAAGGAAGGAAGGGAAGGAGGAAGGGAGGAAAGAAAGAAGAAGAAAGCAAGCTGGGGAAAAAATATTCTTAGTATGTGATGTTAAAATAATGGTTACTTCTTATTGAATATTTTCTGTTTATCTGAAATTGCTGTATTTTAAGCACATTAACTCTTAATTCTCCCAAAAATCTTATGAGTTGGTACTGAACTTGCTGTTCAGTACCATTCTCTTTTTTAAAAAAATAATAATAAGTTTTAGTTTTTAGAGCAGTTTTAGGTTCACAAGAGAACTGAATGTAAAATATAGAGAGTCCATACACACACTTCCTGTTTTCCTCCCCACAACCTCTGCCACCAAAGTGACACTTTTGTTACAATTAGCGAGTCTGCACTGACACAGCATTGTCATCCAAAGTCCATGGTTCACATCAGGGTTCACTTTTGGTGTTGTACATCCACCATCCTCTTTCGACAGGAGGCTGAGGTAAGAGGATACGGGCTCCGGCTGGCTCCAGTCCGGCTCTTAACCACCAGCTCTGCAGCTGCTGTCCGCGTTGTTGTGACTCCATTGACTTCTCTCTACGGTTGCCGACTGTCTCCCCTCTGGAACGTAAGGTCCAGCAGGACAGAGATTTGTCTCGTCCGCAGCTGCACCCCCAGTGCCCATGGGAGTGACTGGCACAGAGCTTGCAGTCAGACAACGCTGGAGGAATGAATGATGATGGTAAACAGTCCTGCCCTGGTCCCCGGGATACTCCAAGACCCTAAAAGAGTTTTCCAAATCACCTTATGATTAAAAGGACTTGGGAAGCTATGACCCCACCCTTAACAAGAGCCGCACTTCCTAGCAACAGATCTCAACCCTGGCTGCACAGTGGGAATCACCTGATGCCTCTGCCTCACCACAGATCAGTTAAGGCAGGGTCTCTGGGTGGGATCCAGCCTGAATGTTTACAAAGTCCCACGGTCGGTTCCACTGTGCAGTTAAATTTGAGAACCATGCCCATAGCTGAATCCAATCAATGGTGAAGCAACCTGGGTGGAAGTTATAAAATATTGCTCCTCAAATCTGGGGATACAGGAAGGATCTGGCTCACAGGCCCACTTAGAATTGATTCTCTATCTCCAGAAAAATGTTCATGTGACTACAAATTTGTAGCCTATTTCAGGTGGTTTATAAATTCCCTACAGCACTCTCCTGGCTTAAGAACCCCTAGGATACACTCTGGGAGGCCGAGGCGGGTGGATAGCTCAAGGTCAGGAGTTCGAAACCAGCCTGACCAAGAGCGAGACCCCGTCTCTACTAAAAATAGAAATACATTAATTGGCCAACTAATAATATATAGAAAAAATTAGCCGGGCATGGTGGCGCATGCCTGTAGTCCCAGCTACTCGGGAGGCTGAGGCAGAAGGATTGCTTGAGCCCAGGAGCTTGAGGTTGCTGTGAGCTAGGCTGACGCCACGGCACTCACCCTAGCCTGGGCAACAAAGTAAGACTCTGTCTCAAAAAAAAAAAAAAAAAAAAAGAACCCCTAGGATAAACAGTAAATTTCAGGCCCTGGGAAGTGTTCTAAAGGAATGTGAGTTCTCACTCTTTGAAGGGGTTTTTGAAAATAAGGCTGAGTTTTATAAGTTTGGAATTGTCTAGATATGGTTCAATTGGAAGGAGGGAGAGCGAGGACCCTCAATGTTTCCCAAACCTCCTGGCTGTGCACCTGACTCACCTGGGGCAGAGATTCTCAACGGAGGCCCTACAGACATTTCCCAGGATGGCTGTTGTGGCAGCCGCCCTGTGCATTGTAGGACGTTTAGTAGCATCCCTGGCCTCTACCCACTTGCTGCCAGGAGCACCCCTCCTCCAGGTGTGACAACCAAAAATGTCTCCCCACATTGCCAAATGTCCCCTGGTGGGGGCAAAATCACCCATGATTGGGAACCACTGACTTTTCTTTTTTTGAGACAAAGTCTCACTCTGTTGCCCTGGCTAGAGTGCCGTGGCATCAGCCTAGCTCACAGCAACCTCAAACTCCTGGGCTCAAGCGATGCTCCTGCCTCAGCCCCTGAGTAGCTGGGACTACACGCATGCGACACCGTGCCCGGCTAATCTTTCTATTTTCAGTAGAGATGGGGTCTTGCTCTTGCTTAGGCTGATCTCAAACCCCTGAGCTCAAACCATCCTCCCACCTCGGCCTCCCAGAGTGCTAGGATTACAGGCGTGAGCCACCGCGCCTGGCCAAAAATTTTAAAATGAACAGACCGACATACAGTCTGACTCCTGTTAAAGGAACTGGCTGGTGAATGGCTGAATGCTTTGGCTTTTGGTAGAAACACTGGAAAACCTGCATTTGAGAATGGGCTCTGCCCTGACCAGTTTTGGTCCCAGCTTGGATGAACTGAAAACCTGGCTTTCCTCAGCAGCATAAAAAATGGGACATAATGGACCAGTCCCGCCCTCCTCATAGGGCTGGAGGGAAGGACAGCAGTGTGGACAGTGTGGAGAGCTCGTTCCCTGCCCACCCTTCACCCACTGCCTGCCACCGTGACGGACGCCTGGCAGCAAGAGAGGGCCTCGCTCAGGGCCCCTTAACCCAAGCTAGACATAGCAGGTCTTTTCCTCCGCTGGCCCAAGAGGAAAGCTGTGTTTTCAGACTTTAGGGAGCCAAACATTCACAAAAGGGGCTTTGAAATTCTGTGTCTCACCCTATCCTAGAAGTCTGCCTTCTTTCCCAGAAGTCTCAGCCCCCTTCTGGAAGGTCTGAGGCAGGGGAAGGATGAGAGACCTTCCAGCTTGGGGGATAGGTGCTTGCCCAGGGACCTTTAAGTCTAGACAGTGACCTGCCAGCCAAGTCCAAGGCTCTGAAGTCATTTCCCCTGATACCAGAGACTTGGCAGCTGCAGGCACGCTTGGTGGAGTGGAATGTGAGGAGCGCCCCAGATCTGACACCCTGCACCCTGGCGCCGGGCAAGAGGCCGGAGAGGAGCGGACTGCCCTCGGGTGCCCAGAGCTCAGGCCCTGCAGCAAGGGCAGGGTTCAAGAAGGCCAGGCCACTGGAGAGGGCACTGAGTGGCCCCAGCCCCCACCTATGCCCTGCAAGGCTGACCTTGGGCTCAGGGGCACTTAAGGGGAATGGAAAAAGCAAACCCCTTCTGAAGACCTCAGACTCTCTGAAATGGGGTCCCGCCTTGCTCTCTCAGCACCTTTATTGTTGATGTCACCAACAGTTGCTAAGAGACGAAGCAGGCATTGCGGGAGCTGGCAAGAGGGGACCCCAGGGTGCTGCACAGAGCCTGGCCCCTGGCAGCTCCCTGGGGCTCTGCCCACATCCTCGGACCTCTGCACAGACCAGAGGTCTCAGCCAGCCTTCGCTGAGAAAGCGCTTGCTTGGAGCACGCAGGCTGCGCCAGCAGTCCTCAGAGAGGAGGCGATGGCTGGTGGGGAGGACACGGGATCAAGCTGGTAAGTCTGGTAACCTCTTTGAACTTGAGTTTCCTTCTCAATAAAATGAGGGTAATTAGACAACATAGGCCGGGCGTAGTGGCTCAAACCTGTAATCCTAGCACTCTGGGAGGCCAAGGTGGGAGGATCATTTGAGCTCAGGAGTTCGAGACCAGCCTGAACAAGAGTGAGACCTCATCTCTACTAAAAAAAATAGAAAGAAATTAGCTGGACAACTAATATATATATATATATATACATATATGTATATGTATATATATATATATATATTAGCCGGGCATGGTGTCACATGCCTGTAGTCCCAGCTACTTGGGAGGCTGAGGCAGGAGGATGGCTTGAGCCCAGGAGTTTGAGATTGCTGTGAGCTAGGCTGACACCACGGCACTCCAGCCTGGGCAACAGTGAGACTCTGTCTCAAATAAAAAAAACAAAAAACAAAAAACAGATAGACAACATAGACTGACCTCCCAGAGAGATTGTTAGGATTAAAAGAGAGAATGGCTGGAGAGGGCTTAGTAATCAGGCCCGTATCTCTTTATCTGTAAAATGGGACCCTAATGCTTGCCCCAGTGGGAGGTTACAGTAAAGGAACTCAGTGTCATCTCTATGTAAGCAGTGTCTGGCATACCATAAGTGCCCAAACATTGTTGGCAATTATTTCACACATTTTTTTAAAGCAAAATTAATAAAAGCAGAACTTCTCTGGTTCCAAGGGTGTGGCACTTCCCTGACTCTGCAGTAGCCCTAAAGGGACCTCCAGGGAACTCTGCGTTGGGGTTGGAGGTCAAAGGCCCAGGCCAGGCTGGCGGCTGGCAGGCTGCTTGGCTGTGGCAGGATCACTTTCTCTGTGCCTCGATTTATCTGCAAACCACACATCAGTGGTTCTAACTGGGAGGTTTGAAAACTTTGGTGTGAGGGGAGGAGCAGATTTTGGCTTCTCACAATAATGGCTGAATGGTTTCTCTTGGCCTGACTCTCAACTGCTTCTCCAGACAGCCTTCTAGATTCAAGCAGCTGTTAGTCATTTACTGTTTCATGATCCATTTTATATACATTTTATATATTTATATATAAACATTAAACATTTTTGCTGTTTTAGTTATTGATCTATTTATTCAAAATATTAATGGTGTACAAATGTTTTTGGTTACATGGATCATTTTTGTAACGCTTGAGTCAAAACGCCTAGAGGTGTGCCCATCACCCAAATAGTATTTATTGTACCCATTAGGTAGATTTTTGCACCTCACCTCCTGCTCCCCTTCTCCCTTGATTTCCACTGAGTTTTACTTCCCTCTGTGCATATGTGTGCTCAATAGTTAGTTCCAATTTAATAATGAATACATGTGGTATTATATTTTCCAATCTTGAGATACCTCACTTAGGAGAACAGTCTCCAGTTCCATCCAAATTGTTACAAAAGGCATTAGTTCATCCTTTTTGTGGCTCCATGGTATACATATGCCACATTTTATTAATCCACTCATGAATTCATGGGCA
>VBSM01001124.1:43923466-43937505 GCA_008086735.1 Cheirogaleus medius
CCGATTGCAGCTGGGGACACTGTGGGCCAGATGAACCTCATCTGACATTCCCCAGAGGGCCCTGGGGGACTCTGAGGCCTGGATGCACCTAAGGTGGCCTTCTCTATATGGTAGCTGGGGACACTGTGGGCCAGATGCATCTAAATGAACTTTCCCAATTGGCGGCGGGGGACTCTTGTAGCCCGATGCACCTATCCTGGCCTTGCCCATTGGGCCATGAGGGAGGCTAATCCCTAGATGCACGTCATCTGGCCTTCCCGACATGCTAGTGAGGGACCCCCAGGCCCAGATGCACCTAAGCTGGACTTCCCCAAGTGGCGGAGGAGGACCCTTGCATCTGTATGCAGGTAACCTGGCCTTCCCCACACTGTGGCGAGGGACTCTGATCCCTGGATGCACCTAATCTGGACTTCCCAAGGTGGCGGCGGGGGACTCTCAGGCCCAGGTGCACCTAAGCTGGACTTCCCCAAGTGGCGGAGGAGGACTCTTGTATCTTTATGCATGTAACTTGGCCTTCCCCTGAGTGGGAGGAGGGATTCTGAGGCCTGGATGCACATAAGCTGGACTTCCTGAGGTGGCAGTGGTGGATTCTCAGGTCCAGATGCACCTGAGATTGAGTTCCCCAAGTGGTACAGGGGGACTTTTGCAGCTGTATCAGCCTAACTTGGACTACCCCAGATGGTGGCGGGTGACTCTGAGGCCCTGATGCACATAAACTGGATTTCCTGAGGTGGTGGCAGGCAATCTCAGAGCCAGATGTACCTAAGCTGGACTTCCCCAGATGGCAGCTGAGGTCAATGTAGGTCACAGGCACATAAGCTGGACCTCAGCAATGGCAGCAGGGGACTGTGAGGTCGTCTGGATGCAGGTCAGCTGGCCTTCTCCAGATGCCAGCTGGGGACACTGTGGGCTAGACGCACCTAAATGAACTTCCCCATGTGGTGGCGGGGGACTCTTTTAGCCTGATGTACCTATGCTGACCTTCCCCAGTGGGCCATGAGGGAGGCTAATCCCTAGATGCACCTAAGCTGGTTTTCGCCAAGTGGGGGCAGGGGAATGTCACGCCCAGATGCACCTAAACTAGACTTCCCCGAGTGTCGGAGGAGGACTCTTGCAGCCTTTTGCACCTAAGCTGGCCCTCCACAGAGGGTGGCCGGGGACAATGCGTCCTGGATGCACCTAACCCTGCCTTCTCCCGATGGCAGCTGGGGACACTGTGTGCTGGATGCAGCTCATCTGGGCTTACCCGAGTGGCGGTTGGTGACCCTTGCAGTCAGATTCACCTAAAGTGGCCTCCTCCACATGGTTGCTGTGGACACTATAGGCCGTATGCACCTAAACTGGACTTCCCCATGTGGCAGGAAGGGACTCCTGTAGCCAGATGCACCTAAGCCAGCCTTCCCTAGACGGCAGTAGGGGACTCTGAGGGCTGGACACCTATCCTGGCGTTACCCTAGATGACGGTGGATGACTTTGTGGACTGGATGCCTGTAACCTGGACTTCCCCAAATGGTGGCAGGAGACTTTTCTAGCTGTATGCACCTAAGCTGGCCTTCTCCAGATATGGCGGGTTACTCTGAAGCTCTAATGCACCTAAGCTGGACTTCCCCAAGTGGCGGCAGGGGGAATCTGAGGACCAGATGCACCTAAGATGGGCTTCCTGAAGTGCCAGTGTGGAACACTTGCAGCCGGATGCACCTAGCTGGCCTTCTTCAGATGGCGACGGGGGCCTCTGTGGGCTGTATGCACCTATCCTGGCATTACTGTGGACGACAGCTGTTGACTTATACCCCAAACCATTGAATTGTACACTTTAAATGTGTGAATGTTAAGGTATGTGAATTATATCTTAATAAAGCTGTTATCAAAAAAATTAAAAAGTCTCTGCCACACCACGCCACACCCACTCCTACCCCGGGCCTATTGAGTCTGGTTCTCCAAGGGACAGGCTCTCAGGATTGAGCATGTGACAAAAGCTCCTTGGATATCCTAAAGCAGCTGGCTGCCCAGTGTTTGGGAAGCTCCACCAATCTTGAGATTCTCTCCAAATCTCAGACTGAGTGATTAAAAAAATCTTCACTTGCCCTCTAGTCAGAAAAGGAGTATGAATTAATAAAGACCAGAAAGATGCTCATTGAGATAAATCCCAGAGTTGTCACTTGTCTGTGTGCAGGAATTGTTTCTGATCTTCTGGCGTCTAGTGATGGAATGGAAAATTCCACAAATTATCAATGGGTGTGCAATGCCCCCCTGTGGACTATTGCAACAAGAAGTCTCAGTGTTTGCATTGCTTTTAGGTTTTTTAACCGAATATCTTTCCTGTCTGCATCAGTTTACAGTCAGTGCATCTGTCCTTAGAATGCTACATAACAGAGCACATCTTAGGCCTTGAAAGCATAAGAGAAGAGAACACATCTTAAAAGGTAACATTCACAGAACTGGGGGAAGTTCAGGAACAGATTTCCTCAAGGTAAGTGAGATCTGGTCACATCTTTTTCTTTCAGGTTTCTACCATAAAAGTTTCCAGCTGCCTCAGTGGGCATCCCAGCTGCTTAGGCAGGACATGGTGGTGTTGCCACAGCATCCTGATCTGCCCTGATGGCAGGGGACCTGAGTGCCCCCCCTTTTGGTGTCCACCCTCACTGGATGTACTGTGGCCTCAAGTGCTTCTCCACCACTCAGATGGACCTGGGCTCCAGTGCTGGCTGGCTTGTCCGGGCACTGTGGCCTGTGACTTTCATGCATTATCCTAATTAATTATCAGAACAATCCTGTGAGAGAGATGCTGCTTTTTGTGTCTTCAGATGAGGAAACTGAGCCACCAAGAGCTTAGGTCAGTTGTGCCAGGTCATCAACTGGGCGCGAAAAGCACGTGCCACAGTGCATGGCATGCAGCTAGGTCGTACTGTCATTCGCCCCTTATTCTCCAAGTCCTCCTTCCTAGTCTGCTCTGTGCTGATAATTTAACTGATCTTGCGGGTTTTTCTGGTTTTTGCTAATTTTTTTATTTTTATTTTTTTAAAGATGGAGGTCTCCTTATGTTGCCCAGGCTGGTTTTGAACTCCTGACCTCAAGTGATCCTTCCACCTTGGCCTCCCAAAGTGCTGGCATTAAAGGAATGAGCCACCATGTCCAGCAATTTAACTGATCCTTGATACGTGTTTACATTTTCTAATTCTCACTGTATTAGCACTTTGAAATAACACATTTGCATTTTAACAGGGGTCTTCTAGCAAGCAGACCATGAACTCCTAAACTGAATCCCTGATGCTGGGCTTTTCAGTGCTATGGTTTACATGGGGGTGAGAGGGTACATAGTTTTGGGTAGGGGCTTTTTCCGGGTGGCTCTCCAAGTACCACCTGGGCACATAATAACACTTGCTCCAATTTGCTGGACGCCTCTCTGCTGCGCAGCTGATGTATTTTATCTCTGTTAATCCTCCTAATAACCTGCAAGGGAATTATTATCCCTATGTTACAGCAAAGGAGATGAAGTCAGGGTGAGTGGCAGTGAGCAGCGGAGTTGACATTCACACTGGGGTCGTTCTGGCTCTGAAGTCCATGCTCTTCGGGGTGCTATCTTGCCCCTTGTGCAGCCTTTCCAGGGTGAGCTCCCTGACAGTAGTCCTGGGCACTTCCTGTCTTGTTATTTATGTTTATGCCACACTCTCTAACAAACCACACTATAAACCTCTCAAGCGGACTGAATCTTATTCACTCTGTTTCTTGTAGTGTCTGTGTTGCCCATAGTAGGTGCACCATGCATGTGTGTTGCATGACTGGATGGCTGGTTAGATGTGTTGCTGCAGAGATGTACTCAGCATTCAAATGAAGCACTTTAGCCATGCCCCAAATGCTTGCCTGCTAGCAGGTCAGGAACACCTTTCCTATGTCAGATAACGATGGGCATCTGTGCAGTCTAATCGCAGTAGGCAAATTAGCCGTACCAAATAGAACTGTTAGCTTGCCTCTAGGCCAATTGTTTTTTAAATATCCTAATCTAATGTCTCTCTAGTCTTGCATATATCTAAGCCCAGGTCACCAGGATTAACTTGCCTTAGCCAAGGATCTTTCTGTTGCAAGTGACAAAACCCCAACTCAAACAAGCTTACATGAACTGGAGAGCTATTCCTTCCACAACTGGGAATGTCCTGGGGAGGCTTGGAGAACTGAAGGAAGAACTCCTGAGCTCAGGGGCCTGGGGATAGAGTGAGGGACCTCATCCTGGCAGGATCTTCTTTCCTCTCCACTTGCCAGGTATTATTATTATTATTTTGAGATAGGATCTCACTTTGTCACCCAGGCTGGAGTGCAATGCCCCAATCACAGCTCACTGCAACCTCCAACTCCTGGGCTCAAGCACTCCTCCTGCCTCAGCCTCCTAAGTAGCTGGGACTAGAGGTGTGTACCACCACACCTGGCTGATTTTTCTATTTTTTTGTAGAGATGGGGTCTCGCTGTGTTTCCCAGGCTGGTCTTGAACTACTAGCCTCATGCAATCCTCTCACCTCGGCCTCCCAAAGTGCTGGGATTATAGGCATGAGCCACCACACCCAGCCTGCCAGGTATTATTTTACAGATAGCTGAGAACCATATGGCAGGAAAGATGGGCATCTGCAGCCCAGAGCCTGCCTACTTGTATCTTGTGATCCCAGAGGAAAAAAGAGCAACTCTCTTCCACCTTTGACTTGGGAAAGGCTCCAGTTGGCCCAGTCTATGTTGGATACCCACTGCTTGGATCAATTCATTCACTGTCAGTCATTCAAAAATTGTTATGAGCAAAAATGGCACTGTGCCTAGCCTCACAGAGCTCGTAATCAGTGGGAAAGACAAACATAAATCAATTGGCCAACAAGTGCAAAATCGCACTGTGGGACATGCTTTGAGGAAGAGATAGATGGTACGGGAGAGTGTACACGGAGGATTTGACCTTGGAGGTTGTGAAAAGCTTCCGTAAGGAAACGATGTCTGAGCTAAGATCAGAAGGACAGGTTACCCAGGTGAAGGGTTAGGGGAAGGGCATTGTGGTTGGAGGGACCAGTGTGTACACAGCAGCAGGTCGATACCAGAAACTGGGGCTCCAGGAGTGTCTGAGTAGTAGCATGAAAAGAGCCAGCAGAGCGTTGTGCAGGGTAAGAGGAGAAGGGGGGAGGGAGTAGTCCATAGGGCTTGTGGGCCACCTTAAGGAATTTTGTCTTTATCCTAAGGCCATGGGGAGCCAAGATCGAAATCGGGGATGAGTGGAGTGACACAATCGTATTCGTTCTTTGAAAGAATGACTCCAGCTGCAGCAGGCTGGGTGGAGGGGGCCCAGAGTGAATGTGCAGACATCAGTTAGGAGGCCACCCAGGTGTTCGGCAGATAGATGGTAACAGCTGGGACTACGGTGGTGGGGCAAGGGGACAGGAAAGAAATCGAGGAGGTAAAGTCAGCAGACCTGGAAGCTTGCATATGGCAGGTGAGGGAGAGGTTATGGCCAGAATGACCCCCAGCTTTCTAGCTTCCTTGACAACCGACAACGTCCAAAGGGATGCAGGACTAAGTTTGGCCTGGCTGGGTCACATTCTCACCCCGATGAATGGGATCAGACACTGTGACTGATCAAACTCACTAGATTCACCTGGAGTTGAGACAGTTCCTGAAGAAAAAGGGGTGCTGTTAGGAGGAAAAGAGGAATGGGGAAACAGGCTGAACAGACCACAGCTATACCTGAAAGACACAGCCACTGCAGAGACAGCCTAGAGGGCCAGTCTCAGGCCTCCATGGGATACTGGCAGCAATTGCCACATTTGTGTTGGCCATTAATCAGCAGTTTGCATGGGCAAAGACACTGAGGGACACAATCTGCTGCTTCAGGAGGCCCCTGGGTGAGGTCTCCTATTGTCATGTCCACGGTCATCAGCACGCACCAGTAGGGGCACTTCTCAGACACTTCCCTGTCCCCCCAAGGTGCCAACTAGGTGGCATCTTGGCCCCAGCTTGAATCAGAGGTTAAGAGGGCAGAGGGATAAGTCCCAACAGTTTCAGCCCATCTGGGAAGTGGCAGAAGGAATTAAAGTCATACAGCACAGGGACATGCAGTCCCAGCTTTGCATAAATACCCACAAAGACACACACCCTTTGGCATTCTTTAAATCTTTCCCTGTTATGTCACAGAGACCCGGATCTTAAGAATAAGAAATGTTCTTTGTTTATCTTAGGTATTTCTTTCAGTGGCAGCTAGAAGCCACTGGCAAATGTGTTAGAACTATAAACCAAAATGATAAGCCAGGTTAAAATAACCAGAACTGGTCTTTCAAGGTTCCCTAAGGTACTCAGCCAAACCGGTTGTATTAATGACAAAGTAAAAGAAGCCAAAATACCCAGGATATTTGTCTAAGAAAATGATAGTGTCACTTTTTAGGTATCTAGTGACAAATGCAGACTCACCAGGGTTTGCAAAGGGGCAGTGGTGGCCGCAGGCTTTATTGTGGAGAGGACGTGTGCAAAGTCAAATGCTACATCTAGCATGTCACTTTGTTTCCTTGTCTTTTTTTTTTCAAAGTACTGTTTTAAAAAAAATATGTTGGAAAGAGTTCAAGTAGTCAAGAAGGGAAAGCAAACTCAGGGAAAGAAAAGATACTGTCCCACAAAGTAACAAAACAGGAAAGTCCTGGGTATTTGTCACAAGGGTATAGAATAATGGAACTGGTTGCAATCTTCTCTAAACTGTAGAAATATAGGGCTTAAAGTATTAAGTAAACTGAAAGCATTTCCCAGTTGGTGGTTTCTGTGCTTCCTGTGGAACAGGTCTCTGGACCCAAGCCTGCCATCAGGGTTGGCAGCTGCCTCCAGGGAGGTTCTACCTGAGCTCGTGGTAGCTCTGCTTAGGATTAGTAACTAATGCTTACGGAGAGCTCACTGTTGGCCAGGTGCTCCAAGAGCTTTGCATATGGTTATTTCCATTAAATCTTCACAACACCTTCAAGCTGGCCCCACACTCATCCCCATTTTAACACGAGGACACTGGGCCCTAGCGAGGAGACATACATTATTGGAAGCCCTACAGCTGACCAGCAGTAGCACTTGGTTTTGAACCTGGGCAGTCTGTTACCCAAGTCTGCCAGCTGAGCTATTGTGCTAAACTGTGCCTTCCGAACTTTCTGTTCTACCTGGTTACTCCTTGAATTCCGGCCCTGGCTCCAGTCTGGGGCTAGGTGGAAGGTGGGGTTAGTGGGCATGATGGTAACAAAATCTATATGAAAGGGAGGGTTTGGGTAGGGTTTTTACCTTTGTGCTTCAATTCTGAGTTGACCATGGTGACCCCCCTCTGTCCACATATGGGTGTTAGGTTGCTGTGTTCAGTGTTGGCTGCTGCTGCCAACAATTTCCCAGCACACTGCTACCAAGTCAGGCCAGAGTGGCACAGACTCTTGTCACCTACCCAGTAGCTATCATCCCCTTGGTCCTTAGAACATAATTTTATTTTTGTTGATCAATGGGCAATGGGCCCAACTAAAAGACTAGGTTTCCCTACCTCCCTTGTGTGTAGCCATGGAACTAAGTTCTAAGCAATGAGATATCAGTAGATTTGTCCTGAGAAATTTCTAGGACCAAAGGGAACTGACTTAACAGGAGGTGAATTCGTTTGCCCCTTTTTCCTTCCTGATGCCTGAAATGCAGCTGGAATGGCTGACACTCTAACACCAGCTTGGACAGGGCAGTCTACTGTGTAGGGAGCAGCACTTCTCAAGTTTTAGTGTGCATATGAATTACCTAGGGATTCGGTTGAAACTGCAGACTCTGATTCAGTAGGTCCTGGATATATTTCCTGTTTCCCCAGCTCTGTTCACTGAGGGAGCTTAGGTGCAGTAAGTAGTCCCCCCAATATATATGAGCACACCTGATGCCCAGATCCTGGCTTCTCAATGCCATTTTGCACTAAAAGAAACCAGGGTTTCTTGGAGAAATGGCTAATGCCAGGGCTGGAGCAGGAAAAGTGTAAGAAAAGACTGGAATATCTTGCACCATACAGCCAGGAAGTACTCAAAGAATAATGGAGACATGTCAAAAGGACACAAAAGCCAGCTTGAAGGAACTGCCACTAGTCACATCAGGGACAATTTGGGCACTAAAATTAATAACAATACTAACAGATTATAACTAATTGAATAAAATAGGGAATCATGAATCCACATAGATACAAGTCAATGAATAAATTGAATGTTTGATGAGGAACCAGATATTTACATAGTTTCAAGATAATTCCCTACAAAATATTTATTAATTCCAAGAAGAAAAACAGCAACTTTACAATGGCAGATACCAACCTAATCAAATGCTAAAAATGAACATCATCAGTAATGGCATAAAACAAAGCCATGGGCCACCTGACAGGATGTAATGAGAAGAATACAGCATCAATTCTGTGATATTTCCACCAAAAAAATGTATGATCTCAATCTAGTAATAGGGAGACATCAGACAAACCTAAGTTGAGGGATATTCTATGGAATAACTGGCCAATAATGTTTGAAAAGCCATGAAAGTCAAGGATAGGCTGGGCGCAATGGCTCACGCCTGTAATCCTAGCACTCTGGGAGACTGAGGTAAGAAGATCACTTGAGCTCAGGAGTTCGCGACCAGCCTGAGCAAGAGCAAGACCCCGTTTCTATTTTTTATAAAAAAAAAAAGAAAGAAAGAAGGAAAGAAAGGAAGGAAAATAAAAGAAAGTCAAGGATAGACTGAAGAATTGCTACAAACTGAATGACATACCTCATGTTTAGGCATGACAACTACATGGGATTTCTGATTTTGAACTAGATCATTTTGCTATAGAGAGGACATTACTGAAGCAATTGGGGAAACTAAAATGAGGTAGGAGGATTAGAAGGTAGCAATGGTTTGCATGGTGTTATTGTGGCTATGGAGAAGAATGTCCTCATTTACAGGAAATCAATACATGTTCGAGGTGTTGAGGCATCAGCTTGGCAACTTATTCTCAAATGGTTTAGAAAATAAATTCTTTGTATTATATTTCCAACTTTTCTATAACTTTTGTGATTGTTTCAAAGTAAAAAATTCAATTTTAAAAACAACATGCTCAGTACTAAAGGACATTTGATTCAGTTACTCTGTTTCAGGGAAAATTTGAAGGCTTAGACATGGGCATGGTTTTTTTGATTTGTCCATGTCAAAGTCTCTTGTTTAAAAATATAAAATCTTAGCCAGGCATGGTGGTGCATGCCTATAATCTCAGCTACTCAGGAGGCTGAGGCGGGACGATTCCATGAGCCCAGGAGTTGGAGGCTGCAGTGAGCTATGATCGTGCCACTGCACTCCAGCCTGGGCGATGGAGCCAGACCCTGTCTCTATAAAAATTTTTTTTAAAAATTAAAAAAAAAAAAAAAGTAAAATCATTCTTTAGGATGCAACAGACACTTCTGAGTTTTACTTCAGATTTAACTCCTATCTCAATCTCTCCCACACCCAATTCTGAGGGACTTTTACTTACCACTAAATTCTAAATTGGGGTTTTTTTTTGTAGAGATGGGTCTCACTATGTTGCCCAGTCTGATCTTAAACTCCTGGCCTCAAGCAATCTTCCCGCCTTGGCCTCCCAAACTGCTGGGATTACAGGCATGAGCCACCATGCTTGGCCTGAATTGGTTTTTAAGAGGAGCTAATATTTTTAAAATAAGAGGACGGTCAAAACAATAAAGACACTTTTAAAAAATATGCTGTAACTGGGTTAGCTTCTAAGGTTGTACTGCTTGGTGCCTGTCCCTTTACACCTGCCTCCAACGATCAAAAAGAAGTTTATTAATATTAAATATAAGAGCTTTACATTACTGAGAACACAAAGAAAGGACATAAATAGCACAAACTGCCAGGCACAATGGCTTGTGCCTGTAATCCCAACTACTTGGGAGGCTGAGACAGGAGGATCACTGGAGCCCAGGATCCATAGCTGCAGTGAGCTATAATCAAGCCACTGCACTCCAGCCTGGGTGACAGAGCCAGACCGCATCACTTAAAATAATAATAATAGGATGAACCACATAAAAAAATTGATACATTGGACTTTATCAAAGTTAAAATCTCATCAAAAGACACCATTAAGAGAATGAATAAACGGGCAGGTCACAGAATTGGAGAAAATATCCAAGACCTTTATATGACAAAGGACTTATATCCAGAACATATAAAGAACTTCTACATCTTAACAGTAAGGAGACAAAACCCCAATTAAAAATAATTGGGCAAAAGTCTTGAACAGACACTTCATAAAACAAGATATATGAATGGCCAATAAGCAAGGAAAAAGTGCCTGGAATTCCTAGTCATTAGTAGTCGGAACCTTTAAATTAAGAGAGGCTTAAGTGACGTTTTGACCAATACCAATAACTAGAACTTATTTGAATCCTGATTCAAACAACCAACATGTAAAAAAATTATAAAACAATTGGAGAAATATGAACAGTAACTGGTCATTTTATGATATTAAGGAATTCTTCATTTCTTATAGCTGTGATGATGGTATTGTGATAACAATTTTAAAAGAGTCTTTATCTTTTTAGATACTTTCTGAAATAGTTATGGATAAAAAGATATGATGTTTGAAATTTGCTTCAAAATAACTTGGGAACATGTGGGTTGGGGGAATATAAATGAAAGAAAATTGGCCAAGTCTGATAGTTGTTGAAAATGGGTGATGGGAACACTGGATTTATTATATTATTTTCTCTACTTTTGTATATATTTTCAAATTTCCAAAATAAAAATAACAAATGGCAAAACAACAAAAAATAAAAATTGAGAGGAGAGGGGCAAGATAAAAGAGAAGGCAAAGTATAAGATCACATGAGTGTTAGTTCATGCATAAAAGTCAAAAGGTACCATTAGAAATGAACAGACCAGACAATAAAAGATTTAGTAAAAAGAATAAATAACATAACTAGAACAAAAATATAATCTCTCTTAAATAACAAAAGAAAATTTTAAAAATAGCCAAGAAGATGTACCACATAAAGAAAAACATAAGCCTAACATTACATATCTAGCACTTGCAACACAAATTAGTGTGATGGAGATGAGACCAAATACAGCAATCATATCAGTAAATGTGAACAGGCTTAATTTACCTATGAAAAGAAAAAATTTTTCTAATTGGCTTATAAAGTATTAAATGAGTCAAAGAAGGACACTTGTATAAAGACACAATTCACAGTGGATATATATACACACATACATATATATTTTACTTTATTCAAAATATGTACACCCATACATATATGTATGTGTACAAATATCCTATATAAATTATACGTGTGTGTGTGTACACGTGTGTAGGTATATGGAGACACATATCTCAATCCTAAAGCCAGCATCTTATACTTTCTTAATGGTGAAACACTAGAGGCATTTCCACTAAGGTTAGAAACAAGACAAAAGAATCCTACTGTCTTCACTACTATGTAACATTACAGATGAGGTATTTAACCAATACAGTTAGACAAAGCAAAGTCATAAAAATTGGAAAAAAAAATGTGAAACTATCTCTATTTGCACATGACAAAATAGTATACCTGAGACCCTAGAGAAAAAAATGATAAAATGAACTCAATAAAAAAAATCAATGTAGCAAGATATAAAATTAACATACACAAATCAATTGTCTTCATATACACAAGTAATAACCAGGTGGCACATATAATGGAAGAAAAAGCCCCCAAAAGCTAAAGTATTTGGGAATAAAACTTAACAAGAAATATCCAAAACCTATATGAATGAAACTATAAAACACTCTTGAAAGATGTGAAAGTGGACTTGAGCAAATATATGTCTGTTCTTGGATAGGATATTTCAACTTCATTAAGATTTCAGTTCTCCCTAAGTTAAATATATAAATTTAATGTGATCCCAATATAATTACCAGGAAGGGCTTTTTTTTCCCCTGGAGCTAGACAAATTGAAACGATCATATAGAAAAATAAATGTGCAAAGATAGCTAGGAAAACACTAAGAAGTAAGGACTCTGAGGAGATACTAGGATTGTAAGATATTGAACCACATTATAAAGCTGGTATAATGAAAATAGTACGGTTCTAGAGCATGAATAGACAAACTAATGGAACAGAGTAGGAAGTCCAGAAGTAGACTCAACTATAAATGGAAATTTAGTGTATGATAAAGGGGGTATCACAAGTCACCAAGGAAAAGATGGACTTTTAAATAAATGATATTTACAACTGGATAGCCATTTGGAAAAGATAAAATTAGATCCGGCCAGGCACAGTGGCTCATGCCTGTAATCCTAGCATTCTGGGAGGCTGAGGCAAGAGCATTACTTGAGGCCAGGAGTTCAAGAGACTCTATCTCTACAAAAAAAGAGAAAACTTAGTTGGCATGGTGGTGTGCACCTGTAGTCCCAGCTATATGGGAGACTGAGGCAGGAGGATTGCTAGAGCCCAGGAGTTTGAGGTTGCAGTGAGCTATAATGACACCACTGAACTCTAGTCCAGGCAACAGAGTGAGACTTTGTCTCAGAAAAAAAAAAAAAAAAAAAAAAAAAAAAAAAAAAAAAAAAAAAAAATTAGATCCATTCCTTGCACTATATACATACAAGAATAAACTCCAAATAGATAAGAGCTCTAAACATAAAAAACAAAACTCTAAAAATATTGGAAGAAAATGTAGGCAAATTTCTCCATAAAATTAGTGTAAGGAAAGTCTTTCTATGACTCAAAATCCAGATGAACTAAAAGAAAATATTGATAAATTTGGACTACATTAAAAGGAAACTTTTGCATGGCAAAAAAAAACAACATCACTATAAACAAATCTAAAAGGTAAAATACAAATTGGGAGAAAGTATTCCCAGCATATATCACAGACAAATGGTCAATATCCCTAATATAGCATTTAAAACAGTCTTTAAAAGTAAGGGGAAAAAATTGCACATTAAGCTAATAAAATAGAATAAATTTTGAAAGGCAGGCTTTTTTTAGACTATGTATGAACTTAATTTGTTATAATAAATAAACAACTGTCTTTAATGTGTTAAAAAAATTAAGGGGAAAGAAAGACCAAAAACCCAATAGAAAAATGGGCAAAAAGCATGAACAAACAATTCACAAAAGATATAAAATTGCCATATGTATATGTTCAGCTTCACTCCTAGTAAGAGAAATGCAAATTAAAATTACCCTGAGCTACCTTTTCTCACCCATCGGAGTAGTATAAATTCACAAGCAGTGTGCTCTGTTGACAGCACTGTCATACATCTCTGGGGGAATGCAAAATGGTGTGGAAGGGAATTTGGCAATATCTAGGAAAACTACACAGGAATTTATTCACCACCCAGCAATTCCATTTCTAGGAATCTATCTGAAGAACAAAATTCCAACAATAAGCTTTTTTAATGTTTTACATATTTAAAACATAACTCAGCAAAGAAATCCAATTGTATTTCAAATAAATATTATAACCACTCTAGGGGGATGGGCAGGGGAAAACTTACTCAAGTAACTTTTGAACATGCTCAGTCAATATGCAAACACAAGTTTTGTACTCTTTGTAGTAGTCTGGTTTTGTAGAGGTCTGGGTGCAGCGACTATGACACTATTGTATGCAGGAGGAAGTTTGAGTCCATGTGCAGATGCTGTTGGGAGCTGGGGTTCTGCTGCAGGAGGGTGGAGATACAAACATGGCATGGGGGCAAGAAGAGAAGAATGCTTTGGAGGTGGATTGGGATTTGAGTTATCAGTATGAACTCGTATAACTCTCACATCTCCTGACTCTGAAAGGGCTTAGAAGCAATGGCAAATCAGTTGCAGTGAGCACACTCTAATGCCTTGATCTTGGTTTTCATTCCTTAGAGAAATGTCTGGTCCTAAAGGCTGAGGTAAGGAAGGTATAAGATAAGCCTCAAACATTTTGTGAAGCCAAGGAGTGAGGAAGTGTTCAAAAACATAGTGGTGGTGGGGGCCAGGCACAATGGCTCAATGCCTGTAATCCCAGCACTTTGGGAGGCCAAGGTGGGAGGATCACTTGAGGCC
>VBSM01001124.1:43960677-43976284 GCA_008086735.1 Cheirogaleus medius
CTGCGTAGGCCCCGTGGGGGAGGGGAGGACCGGCTCGCGGGCGGTCCTCGGAGGAGCCGACTGGGACTGCCCCTCCTGGCACACATCCCGCCCCCACCTCCACCCGGAGGAGCGTTAACCCGTCACCGCGGCGGTGGGCGGTGCGCGGCGCTTCCGGGTTCCTCCGCGCTAACCACCCCTCACGTGCTCAGCCGCCGGGGGCCCGTTCCCGCCGCTGCCCGCCCGGCTCCGCTAGCACCCGCCTCCGGGGATGCCGGGCACGAGTGGGCCGGCGTGATCCCCTCCAGGCCCGGTTTCTGAAATGTGCATGGAAGGAGCCAGGGGCGGCTCCTCCTTTCTCCTACCCGGACCGCACTACGAGTCCCAGCGGGCAGCGCCGCCACGCGCGTCGGCCGCAGGAGCGGTGCCTGCTGGGAGCTGGAGTCCCCAACGGCCGCGTCGCTCGCTGACCCCAACTGGCCGCGGGTCCCGGCCGCCCGCTCCGCGACCCCAACCGTCGTGGGCGCCAGACCCCCGTCGCGGTCCCGCGGCGCTTCCAACGGGGGGAGGGGTCTTGCTTTCCTGGTCCTCTGGTTTTCGTGCCCGACTCTGCTCGTCGTCTCCACGAGATGCCGTGTTGGTCAAAGTGGCTTTAATTTGGGGTAGCTGTTTTGGAGGGCTTTGAGCGCTTATTACCGTAAGGTGCCAGGTTGGGATCATTGATTCGTGCTGTTTCTGCCAGACATTTCTTCGCGTTATGAAACAGAACTCGAGAAAAATGAGTGTTTTTCTTTACAGTATGAGTGACAACACAGTCACTCGCATATGGCACCACAGCCTTGCAACCAGACAAAATTAGGGCGAGTCTAAACAGCATAATTTTAAATAAATATTTTGCACATTAGTTGTGGGCTTTAATAGTAATGCTAAATATAATGAATTGATAGCTGGGGAAAATACCGGATGTAGGAATGACATCACCTCAACATACCAATTCCGCTTGAAAGTAGTAATGTGCTTTTACGGTTTTAAAGCACTTGCATAAACATACTATCATTTGTTCCTGAGAGCAATCTTGTGTGGGAGGTGGAGAAAGTAGTAGTAATAACTTTATTTTACTGTTAAGGGAACAGTATCAAAGAAGTTAAATGATTGCCCAATTCATTCTTAAATTCAATAAACTTTAATGCATTGCCAACTGTATTGCCAGGTGTAGACTGGGTACTTTATTTCTGTTCTCATTTAATTAGAATTAAAAACGAGTGAAATCCCACATAAATGCTATTTTACCCCTGTTAGGAAGAGGATAATATTTTTGAAAAACACGTTGCCTTGTGTGCTTTATTAGGCAAAAAAGTAAAACATAGGCTTGTGGTTTAGGAAGACATCTCTTACTAAATTATAAATCACCAATCGTTCAATCTAGTAGAATTCTGTGGTTAAGATCAATCCATCAATATATTCACTGAATGCCTACCAAGAGGAGAATACTGTATCTGTAAGTAAGGTAGATGGCAGACAACAAATTCCCATCCCCAAGAGGCTTATGATGAGCTCTCTGATAATCATATAAATACAAGCATTAAAATCAGTGCAATAAACATTGAATCCTAACATTTTATCAGGCTGTCACAATTTTCGATTAAATTCTAAATTTGTTTTCTTAAAAATAGGGGTGAAAATTCTATTTACTGTAGTTTAAAAGAAAACATGGCTTCATTTTAGTATTTTCATTAAATTACTGAACAGAAGCAATATGGAAAACTAAACAGCCATAATAGGAAGGCTTTTTACACAGTAAAAAACAGTGAAGGAAGATCACCTCTGGTAATTTAGAATTTAGATTACACCAAGAGTTATAACTACCAAAAACTGCACAAAATTATTAAAATTGTCTATCCAGGGCTTTTTCAAATACTTATGGCAGAGGAAGATGAAGGTACATTTTTCTGGTGGACCTCATTAAACATAATTGTAAATAACAAAAGTGAAAATAATGGTCTATTTCGCTTCTAGAAAATTTCATCAGAGAGCAAGAGTTTGGCAAGCACTGTCCAGGGTGGGTTGAGTATTCCAGTTACTAGGTAGATCTTACCACTCAGGTTTCACCAGAACCTGGATTCAATAATTCTCAAAAGACTTCCCTTTGTTATAAAGCCATTTCGAACAACTTTCCAATTGTTAAGTCCAATGAATAGTTCAGCCTCCAGGGCAGCTTGACATAGGGTATGATGCCTACCATCGAGAGGACCCTGGATGGTACATGTTTTTCCAGTTCCCACCTGGAACAAACCTAAGAGTAAACAGAAGCATTCTCGTCACTGGAAAGGTATATGAACTCTTTGTAGATTAACAAATAGTTCAGGAAGAGAGCTGGTCACCAGGACCTCTATGTAGTTGTGGTTCTTGACAGTTAGTGGACTCCAATATCATTGTCATGTTTTAGGGAGGTACAGTCGAGTATGTGTAAAGGAAACTAGAAACGAAATCCATCCCTGAAGAAAGGGGGCAGTACAATCAGAAGAGTTGGAGTCCAACCCAGAAGGAAACAGGAGTGGGAGCTGGAACTGGAACCAAGAACCTGCTCCCTCGATTGAACAGTCACCTCTTTTCTCTTTGTTTGCCACCAGCTCCTTTCTCTCAGTTTAGAAACCTGTCTTTCTGATCAAAAAAGAAAACAAGCCTTCCCTTAATGACATATTCCTCTCTCATTCACTTTCTTTTCACAGCCAAGGTTTTTATTTCTACTTTATCTTCCCTTAATTCCTTAACACACAAGTGGCTTCTTCCACCGCCCCTTGGACTTCCTTGTCAACAGTCACTAACCATCTCTCTTCTATTTGACAAATCCAGCGGACTTTTTTCAGGTCCATTTTACTGGACATCTGGAGAATTTTCTTCCCTCTCCCTTTAAACACACTCTCTTGGCTTCTGGGATGCTCTCTCCTGGCTTTGCCTAACTCTCAGTCTATTGCTACTCTCCTCCAGTAACGCTTCCCTGACCATTAGATTGGACTGGCTACCCTTTCTTTGGGATTTACTCTGACTGCTCCTTTGCCACTAAATTTACCACATTATATTAAAATAGTCCGTTTATGAGCTGTCTCCCAAAATAAGTTGTAAGCTCTAAAAGAGAGTTTATGTCATGTTTATACCACTTAGCATGAAGCCTGGAACATTGAAGGTGTTTTCATTTTTTAAAAATCTAACCTCAGAGAGGAAGCCAGCCAAGCTTTGTAGACTAACCACATAGGATGAGGTCTCATAGGGAGGCCCCAACCTGATGTTCACATGTGCACCTAGGACCGTCTTCACCTTCAGACTGCTGGGCCTGCTACAGCATGCTATTTCTTAACTCCACTAGCTATTATTATAGGGATTCATTTCCTAACATACTGGTTGGGCTCTCATTTCTAGTGCTGAGCTTGAAAGTAGTGGACTTTTAGTACCCAAAGTCAGGCCAGCAGGGACAAGCAAGGACTACTGGACAAAAGGAGTTTCTGGACCACCAAAGCTGAGAACACTGTACAGTGGTACTCCCACTAATGTTCTGACACTCCTCAGGGGCAATCAGACAATCTCCCTCTTTGACTATAGAAGTATGATGGCTTTTTTTTTTCTTTTAAAGAAATTGAGTCTCACTCTGTTGCCCAGGCTCAAGGACAGTGGCACAATCATAGCTCGCTGCAGCCTGGAACTCCTGGGCACAAGCAATCCTCCCACCTCAGCCTCCCGAGTAGCTAGGACTATAGGCACGCCACGACGCCCAGCAAATTTTTGTGTTTTTTTACAGATAGGGTCTCGCTGTGTTGTCCAGATTTGCTTGTTTCTGATAGAGGTAATTAAGGCTACAAGGAAAAGGCAGAAGATGGAATATTTGTCGAGTCCCTTTGCCTTTTTAATTCACTACTCTCATTTTTCTCTCCCATCATTTCTTTTTGGTCTTAAAAAAATGTGCTGTCTATGTTTATCTGGCTTGCCTGTGTTTATCTAATTTTAGATTGCAAGCTGTGGGACAGAATATTGTCTTTGTATGTGCAGCATCTCACTGTGGGTGTCTAAGAATATCTAATAACATTAACATCAGTCAATTAACCTGCTTTTATTTAATGAATATATTATAAAGTTCTCCAGAGAACTTGTTCACTTGAACTACACTAGAGTTTTATAAATCATTTCCAGGCTATATCCAGGATATATTCAGAATATATCCGGAATAATTTATAGTATCCTGTACAATGTTAAGACAAATTAAAGTTGACTGGCCTTATAAGATCTTTAGGTGATACTGAGAAATGTATTTGGGATGAACAATAAGTGAATATAATAGCCCCCTCCCAATCAAAGGGGCATACTTTCTGTAGATCCTTGAAATAGAAAAATATTATATGATGTCTATGATGCCACAAACTATGCAGTGTTTTGGAAGATTAGTTACCTGTTTCATTGGTTTGCTGGGTTGGTAAGGAACATAACACCTGCTCAGATTTGTGAATTGTAATGCATGATCAGAGTCTCATTTAGATTTTATGTTTTCTTCCATACACTTTACATATTTTTCTCATACCAACCCAGAGCAGAGAAAGGAATTTATAAGAGTTTGAAATTGGGTCCTGGGGTCCTGTCCCTAGATTATGTGTCTGATGTTGTAACCTGACATTAGTTCTAAGAAAATAACTGCCAAGAAGGAAAACATAAAGCCTGAAACAGAGACCCACATAGGGTCATAAACACCAACTCATAAACACAGAAACAATATTGGGAGGAAAAGGGTAATTAATAGTTTTGTTGTGGAAGAGAATAAGAAACTCAGAAATCTCAAAATACTATGGTGTCTTACAAAGTGCTCTTTTAATGGCAAAGCCACCTACATTAAACCAGATACTTGTCATAATGGTTGTTTAATATAACAGAGATACTATTACCTACCTGATAAGATGACTGTAAGACTTGAGTAAACTACTGTACGTAAACGTAAAGGGCATGATGTATGGTGCTACCATTTATTTTATTTATTTATTTATTTTGAGACAGAGTCTCACTCTGTTGCCCACGCTAGAGTGCCGTGGTGTCAGCCTCGCTCACAGCAACCTCAGACTCCTGGGCTCAAGCGATTCTTCTGCCTCAGCCTCCCGAGTAGCTGGGACTACAGGCATGTGCCACTATGCCCGGCTAATTTTTTTGTATATTTTTAGTTGGCCAATTAATTTCTTTCTCTTTTTAGTAGAGACGGGGTCTCGCTCTTGCTTCAGGCTGGTTTCGAACTCCTGACCTTGAGTGATCCTCCCGCCTCAGCCTCCCAGAGTGCTAGGATTATAGGCGTGAGCTACCACGCCTGGCAGAACCACTGTTCTTAAGGCACAAATAACTTAAGTACATAGGTTAAGATATGAAGAACGACAGAAATATATGTCGGGTAAATATAACACATTTTATTGCTACTAATAGCCAGGCGTGGTGGCTCACGCCTGTAATCCTAGCACTCTGGGAGGCCGAGGCTGAAGGATTACTCACGGTCAGGAGTTTGAAACCAGCCTGAGCAAGATCGAGACCCCGTCTCTACTAAAAATAGAAAGAAATTAATTGGCCAACTAAAAATATATAGAAAAAACTAGCGGGGCATGGTGGTGCATGCCTGTAGTTCCAGCCACTCCAGAGGCTGAGGCAAGAGGATAGTTTGAGTCCAGGAGTTTGAGGTTGCTGTGAGCTAGGCTGATGCCACGGCACTCTAGCCTGGGCAACAGAGTGAGACTGTCTCAAAAAAAAAAAAAAAAAAAGAAATTGAATTACTACTAACAGCTAATATTTACCAAGCATGGATACTTATTGAACTTGGGTAAGTGAGTATTTGTTGAACGTGGGTAATTTTATTGCCTCCCCCAAACCCTATCAGGCAGCAAACTACAGCATTACCTACCAGTGAGGAAACTGAGGTCTAAGAATTAGAACAACTTTGATTCAATCACAGGCCCTGCAAGTTCCAAAGGATGAGGTCTTTGATCTGGGAACTATAGGGGAACCAGTACTTGGAAAAAACAAGACAAAAAGGCATTGTAGGTGGAGGAAGTAACATCAGGAATGTCATAGAGGTGGGAATAAGCAGCAGGTGTTGAGGGAATGACAAAATCCCATGGCTGAAATAAGGCAGACAGGAGTGTTGTAAAGGTAGGTGGGGATTGCAAGGGGACAAGTACAATAAAAAATAGATCAGGGCTTGAATACTGGAAAAATAGTTGAGGCTTGAATGCAAAGAGAGCACAGGATCTAATCTCTTGGCCTCCAGGTTTTTTCCATAAGGTAATTGTGGTGGCAGTGTGAAAGTACTGGATTTGAAAGATGAGACACAAAGAAAGACCAATTAAGATATTCTTGGAATGGTCTCACTTTGCTTTTCCTGGAAGTGAAGTCAAAGAAAACAAGTTCTTACTGTCTAATGAAAAGAAGCACACCGATTTTATTCAGGAAGAGTAACTTTTTTTTCCTGTAGTAAATCTTTAAAAGAATTTATTGTGTAGCTCTTTATATGAAGGACATTGAATTATATAATTCATTTGCTATAAATCAAATATTTATTTAGGCCTACAATGTGTGCTGTTTAAAGCATTGCATATAAAATAATAAAACCACTAAAGTCTCTGCCCTCATGGAGCTTACTTTCTAGAGAACTGGGCAATTGTCTTAAATAGTGATTTTTTAAAAATGAAACAATTTTCATGCAGATTTTTTTTCTGTTGTCAACTCTTAATAAAGCCTAATTACAATCTAGTAAAGGCATTTCTGTTGAGAGCTGAATTTGACATAAAGCTTATCAAATCTACAGAAACTAACGGTGGTATAGACTTTAGGTAACATATACCAAATATCAGTGGTTCCATTTGGGCTTTTTAAGAAAGCTGGATTGAATTCTAGCTTTTGAAAGATCTTTCAAACTGAGGTCTCTACTAGGTGACTAACGGACAAATATTCTGGGTTGGGATTAAAAAGAGATATCAGTAAAGTATACTTTACTCATTCAATATACATTTACTGAATGATGTTAAGCACCTTCAAACACTGGAGATATAGGAATAGACAAAGGATTAATAACAAGAATGTATAAGGAACTCAACCCAATAGCAGAAAGAAAAAAAATGCAAAAAAAACCCCCAACCAAATAATTCATTTAAAAACTGGGCAAAAGGCCTGCGTAGACATATCAAAACAACAATGAGATAGCATCTCACCCCAGTTAGAATGGTTATCATCAAAAAGACAAAAAATAACAAATGCTGGAGAGGATGTGGAGAAAAGGGAACACTATACACTGTTGGTAGGAATGTGAAATAGTACAGCCATTATGGAAAACAGTATCGAGGTTCCTCAAAAAACTAAAAATAGAACTACCATATGATCCAGCATCCTAGTGCTAGGCATATATCCAAAAGAAAGGAAATCAGTATATTGAAGAGATATCTACACTCCCATGTTTATTGCAGCACTATTCATAATAGCCAAGATATGGAATCAACCTGTATTCATGAACAGATAAATGGATAAAAAAATATGGTACATATACACAATGGAATATTATTCAGCCATAAAAAAGAATGAAATCCTGTCATTTGCAGCAACATGGATAGAACTGGAGGTCATTATATTAAATGAAATAAGCCAGGCAAAGAAAGACAAATATCGCATGTTCTCACTCACACGTGGGAGCTAAGAAGGTAGATCTCATGGAGGTAGAGAGTAGATTGGTGGTTACCAGAGTCTGGAAAGAGAAGGGGGAAGGGCGCAGATAAAGTTAGTTAATGAGTACAAAATTATAGTTAGATAGAAGGAATACGTTCTAGTAGTCAATAGTACAGTAGGAAAATTACAGTTAAAAATAATTCATTGTATATTTCAAAATAGCTAGAAGAAATGTAATATTTCCAAAACAAAGAAAAGATACATGTTAGAGGTGATGGGTATCTCAATTACCCTGACTTGATCATTGTACATTGCATCAAATTTTTTGTATCAATACAAAAAATACATTAAAAAAGAAATGGACAATCCCTACTTTGAAGAATGTATAATGACATCAATACCATAGAATTCCCCTTGTTTATTTTTAATCTTAGTAAATAGATTACAAAGTTCTCTAGACAATTGGACTACTTTCCTAGAGATTTATAAATAATTTTCAAGCTACTGCTCTCTAGGATACATCTAGAGTAACTTATATCTCATTACATGAGATAAGTCATTGTTAACAAGTTTCACTAAGTATTTAAGTGTAACATCAAGAGTCCTGGCTAGGTGCGATAAAATTAGCCAGGCATGGTGGCATGCACCTGTAGTCCCAGCTACTTGGGAGGCTGAGGTGGGAGGGTGGCTTGAGCCCAGGAGTGTGAGGTTGCTGTGAGCTGTGATGACACCACTGCACTCTAGCCTGGAACACAGAGTGAAACTTTGTCTCAAAAAAAAAAAGTATTTATGAGCCCATAGTTTACAAATTACCACTACTAATCTTTTGGTTCATTTACTTCTAACCATCTCTCTTTCTCTCTCTCTGCATTCTAACCCAGGAGACAGAGTGAGACCTTATCTCAAAAAAAAAAAAAAAAAAGGCCTGTTTGATGTGAGTAATTAGAGCAGCTCCCAACAGAAGAGATATACTTCTTTCTGGAGACCTCTATAACAGCAAAATATTGTATTAAGGAAGTCATAGTCTAATTGGGTGACCAACATGATTGCCAACAATTATGATGCAATGCAATAAATGGTGTAGTAGCAAGGTGAGCACAGGGTGTACTGGCTACACAAGCAGGTGCACCGAAATCAGCTTTAGGAGTGTTTGGGGCTGGGAGCCTAAGAGGAGAAATCAGTTCTTTAATGTAATAATAGCCACCATTTAATGAGCCCTTTTACTCAAAACAGCTCAGGGGAGCAAAGTGAGGCCCAGAGGCAAGCACACAGCTAGACCCCTGTCCAGGCCCACTAGCCATGCACTCAGTGATAGCCCCGCCCGCTCTAGGTGAGTCCCTGATAGAGCACTGAGGCAGCTCTACAAGTTACAAGTGACCTGCCTGTCAGAGGAAATGAAGAAATCAGTTCCAGCTTTGTGTTGCTTACTAATTATTAGGCAACTCCTGTAACTATGGTTCATCGGTTTATTTAGTTTTTTCTTCTAGGAAACCAACCAGATATGAACAGCACTTCCTTCTACAAATCTTTTTTTCAGCTCATTTACAGGCTGAGCAAGAAAATATATTTATGCTAAATGGTGGATAGTGGCATATGTCCTCACAAGTGTATGTCAAATGATAGTAGTGACAGATTTATGTGTGTAGGTACCTGTCCAGTGTGTCTCTGTCTTGGAAATCTATAGCTGTATAGTCTGGATTTCATTTATTTATTTTTATAGACAAGGTCTCTCTTTGTCCCCCAGGCTGGAGTACAGTGGCAAGATCATAACTCACCGCAGCTTTGAACTCCTGGGTTCAAGTGATCCTCCCACCTCAGCCTCCTGAGTAGCTGGGACTACAGGTGCACGCTAACTTTTTTATATTTTTGTAGAGACGGGGTCTCTTTATGTTGCTGAGGCTGGTCTCGAACTCCTGGCCTCAGGCAATCCTCCCACGCTGGCTTCCCAAAATGCTGGGATTACAGGCATGAGCCACCATGCCCAACCTAGTCTGGATTTTAAACCTACTTTTCAGGTTACCCAGGTTATACCATTTCCTTTTCAGTAATAATTTTGGAGCATTGTTTATTTCCTTTCATATAAAAATTTATTTTTATTTTTTTACTTTTTTTCCTTTTTATTTGTTATAGCCATTTTCAGGGACCTTAACGACTTCAATGTCCTTAAGGCTCGTAACATGGCTTTACTATTGCCAGCTTTGTTAAAATTTCTGCAGAAACACATTCAGGTAAGCAGATTCATTGACTGACTTAAAAATTTATTTTTAAAAGATAACATGGATGAAACTGGAGACCATTATCTTAAGTGACAACTCAGACACAGAAAGACAAATACTCCATATTCTCACTTATAAGTGAGAGCTAAATAATGTGTGCACACAGAAGCAGAGTGTGGAACGATGGACAACCGAGAGTTTGGGGGCGGATGATGGGAGGTTGCTTGGTGGGTACAATGTGTGTTGCTCCAGTGATGGATGCACTCAAGGCCTTGATGTCACCACAAAGCAATATATACACGCAGTAAAGTTGCACTTGTACTCCATGAATATATACAAATAAAATATAAATAGAAAAATATATATTAATATAATCACATGAATAGGCCCAATGAGAAAACTGACATAATCAATGGAAGAGAAAAGAAACAGACATTAGATACAATTCAGTATTCCTTCTTGGCTGGGTGCAGTGGCTCACACCTATAATCCCATCACTCTGAGAGGCCAAGGCTGGAGGATTGCTGGAGCCCAGGAGGTTGAAGCTGCAGTGAGCTACGATGATGCCACGGCACTCTAGCCCGGGTGACAGAGAGAAAGATCCTGTCTCAAAAAAAAAAAAAAAAAAAAAGAATATATATATATATATATATGTATTTTCCTTCTTGATAAAATTTCTGACTTAAACACCAAAAACAACAAAAAGATAATGGGAAGATAGCCTGTCTGCCATTAAATAAGCATTAAATGAGCATGCAAAATGAAGACTTATAGTGAGGGGTAAATAATTGGTCTGGTCATTTTGAGATTCATTTTGGGAGAAAAGCAAAGAAAATTTTCAATGTTATTCAATAATTTTACTGTTAATATTAATATTTATATTACTATTTTATACATTTTTGTATTGTCATACAAAAGAAATAAGTGATTATGCTAACTTTTTGTTTCATGGCCCCAGTATTCTCATGATTATGCTAACTTTGTTAAGAATCCAACATTTTTATTTAGAGTGATAACTGAATGTTTCATTGAATTATAGAGAAAGGGAAATACAATTATAATTTGGAAGAAGAATAAAAAAATTGAAGTAGGCATGAAGTAATGTGAGAATGAAGTTGGAAATATTAATATAAACTAATAACATTTAATAAAATGTTAAGTAATCTCTAATGAGTCATCTTAGCTTTGTTCCATGAAATGGTGAAGGAACAATATTATTATTCTACCATGAGGCTGATGGAATGCACACCTACTGTCTGAATTTGGGGGTCTAACACTGTTTTTCACTTAAAAGAAGCCACCATGCCTTAGAAAAATGGCTGATTCCATGTCTGGTACTGGGAAGGCGCAGGTGAGTCCTGCAACATTTTGTTGGGCCAGAAAGCAAGGATGCTTTTAAAAAATAATAATGTTGCATGGAAGAATACAGAAGCCAGTTTAATGGAACACCCATTGGACTAAATTCTGTCAATTTGCGTATCGAAAGGAAAATGATGACTGTGGTTAGTTGAAATGCCTTTAGGAGTGAAAAGCCCATAATGATAGCAAAAATGGGAAAAGTTGACAAATTGTGCTAAAGAAGTTGAATATAATCAAATCTCATTACTCACCCCGTTATCATGTTAGTGCTATTGACTCATTTATTGAATCACTGCAGAATACTAAATTCAGTAAACACCAAGTATGTTAGTTTTAACTTTACACTGAGAAAAGTAATTATTTAACTGTTAGGCTGTAACTAACTACCTGTGTCGATACTAGTATGAACTGATTTTTTTTGTAGGGACAAAATTATTTGTGTGTGCAGGCACCTGTCTAGCATATCCCTGCCTGCCTTAGGAATCTAATACTGGGAGTTTTGATTGCAGCTCAAAATGCCATTTTAGTGAGTCATCTTACGAAAATTAGAGATGGGATATATTTGAATTATTGTACTCTTGAGTTTTTATGTATTGATCAGCTAAGTTTTAAAAGCTAGTTCATAACCCTGGCGGTATTTTGTGTAAGTCTGTAGCAGGCTATCCAGTAGAACTTTCCATGATGATGAAAATGTTCTTTATCTGTGCTGACCAATATAGTAGCCATTAGTCACATGTAGCTAATGGTTATTGAGCACTTGAAAGGTGGCTAGTGTGACCAAGGAACTGAATTTTTAATTTAATTTAAATCAATTTAAATTTAAAGTAAAACAGACACATGTGGCTAGTGACTACTGTATTGGACAGTATAGATCTAGATTTTAAGTCTCCTTTTAATTAGAAAGAATAACTTTAGGTTTACCAAGTGATGCAAATTCCTTCTCATCTGTTTTGGAATATTGTCCGTTTCCTTTCAGATAAAGATCTATACTGAAAAACTTTAGGATTTCAATTTATTGTTTGGATAGTTAATATATTCAGATCATTTTAAAACATTAAAATAACACAAAGGTTTACAGTAAGAATTCTCTCCCACCGTATGCCCCAACTACCCAGGTCTCTTCTCTGTGGGTGTGACCATTAGTTTTTTATGTATCCCAGAGACACTTTACACATATACAATAATGTCAGCACATCAGTATTGTACACAAGGCTCTTTTTTTGTTCTGTTAACATATTTCAAGGATCACTCCATATCAGTTATCAACAGTGTTCTTCTTCCTATGACTGTAGTGCTAATTTAAGAATCCATTTGAAAGGATACCTAAAGGTGGCTTGTCTGCCATCTTGACAAATGACGAGATAGCTTGCATGTGAATGGTAAGAATCCTAATTGCACAAGACAGGTAACAATAGCAGCAGGTAGAGCCTATGGCAGCCCCTACTAAGTGCACCTTGCCCTTATGGTGGAGGCCCAAATTTCAAAATGCCTAGTCCTTTTTGTTTGTTTGTTTGAAATGGGAGTCTCACTATGTTGCCCATGCTGGTCTTGAACTCCTGGCCTCAAAAAATTCTCTGTTCTCAGTTGAGTAGCTGGGATTATAGGTGCGGGCCACTGCACCTGGCTTCCTTTTCTTTTAAACTTATATTTTGGACCCAAATCTAACTAATTTTTGTGAGGTGACCTAAAATATTATATATTGTATTATTAATATAATAACACTAAATATGACTTTTTTTTTAAATAAAAAAAAGCACAATTGTCAATAATATGTGATATGGTTTGGATGTTTGGCCCCTCCAAATCTCATGTTGAAATTTGATCCCCAATGTCGGAGGTCGGGCCTGGTGGGAGGTGTTTGGGTCATGGGGGCAGATCCCTCATGAATGGCTTGGTGCCCTACCCAAGATAATGAGTGAGTTCTGACTTTATTAGTTCACATGACAGCTGGTTGTTTAAAAGAGCCTGACACCACCTCCTCCCTCTCTTACTTCTTCTCTCACCACGTGACACACATGCTCCCCCTTCACCTTCCTCCTTGATTGGAAGCTCCCTGAACCCTTTGCCAGAAGCGGACGCTGGCTTCTTGTACAGTCTGCAGAACTGTGAGCCAAATTAACCTCTTTTCTGTATAAATTATCCAGTGTCAGGTATTCCTTCCTAGCAGCATACAATGGACTAACACAATTTGTAAGCCCCTTTAGTAGTTTTCCATTGCACAAAGAATAAAATGCAAACTCCTCACCAAGGCCCACCAGGCTTTGCACGACCTAGCTCCAGACTTCTTCCTAGTCACTAGGCTCCAGCCACATAGGCCTCTTGACACAGCCAGTGCTTCCTGCTCCAGGGGCTGAGCATGCACCCTTCTCTCAGTCTGGCATGCTCCTTCCTGGGCTCTTTCTGTGTGGCTCTCTACTTCACCCTCCAACCTCAGCTTCAATGTCACTTCCTCCTCGATGTCTTCCCTGAATGTGCCGTCTATGGTGCCGCCCCACCCAGGCCCCACACTGCCGCTTCATTCATAGCACTCACTATAATCTGCAGTGATTTTGCTTACTTGTTCTCTCTCTCCCATTGAAATCTAAGACCCCTGAGAACAGGAACTTGAACTGTCTTCACTGGTGTATCCCCAGGCTCTAAGCCAGGGCTTGGCATATATGTGGTGTACAACTAGTATTTGCTAAACCAAAAAGTGTTAAACAAGCAAATATTGAATGCATTTCAAATATAGAGCCCAGAACTAGGGAGCATTTGGACAAATGCCATGCCTTTCAAACAGTCCCTCATAAATGAATAAACATAGTGAATTACTTTCATAAAAACACTGTTTTATCTGAGGTTTTTGATTTCATTAACATCTATCTGGAGTCCTATTTACTTCTGTAAGTCAGAGACATTCAGTGTATTTGAATCACAAGAGCTGTTTGCCTCTGCTACGATCTGCCATTTAGGAAGTGATGCTGCTTATGCCATGATGGTATGTGCTCTTCATCTTACAATCTTTTTGAGTCACTAAGTTGACACATATTGGTTTCTGGGTCAACAATTATTAGTCAAGTGCTTACTTCGTCATTACTGAGAAATATGCATTTGTTGGTGCTTTAAAGTTTGTAAAAAATTTTTATTGATGTCAATTTATTTGATCTTCCCAATCCCCCTACTCTGTAAAGCATCTTATGGCCATTTTATTGGTGAGGTTACTGGAGCTCAGGAGAGATTAAATTTTGCTGGTAAAATTCTTCTCTAAAAAATTTATAGAGCCTTTTAAGGAAACAATACACGTGCAAAACCAAAGACATTGTTACAGAGTAATATAAACACATGGAAATTAATTACAAAAACATAAACTGACGCCAAGGAGATTGTGAATTGTACATAGCCTAATGAGATCTATTATAAAGTGTAGGAAGAGATGTTTAACAGGATTTGGAAAGAAAGGAAGAAACTAGATTTGAAGAATCAGAAACAAGAGGAGTTGGAGCCTTCCAGACAGAGGAAATGGGCTATGCAAAGACGTGTGTGTAGGCAGTGTCACTGGAGAATATGGGCAGGAAATTAGCTTAAGAAAAATAGAGGGGTCCCATCAGGGAATACCAAAAGATGAAGATGCTAAAATTTGGAGTGCTCCTATTGGTGAGAGACCTGGAATGTCAAGGGGAGCTTGGGTTTTATTTGACAGGTAGTAGGGAGTTGGTAAATGCTCATACAAATAAAATATTAGGAAAACAAAGTTTGGTTACTTTTGTGGCAACTCCATATAGAATGAGCTGTAGCAGGAGAGAGTGACAGAGGACTACTGCAGCAACCCTTGTGTGAGATGAGGCAGTCATAGAAAAGTGGAAAGTGAGGAAATCCGAAGAAAGCAGACCTCGCATAGAAAGCTCATCCGGGACCGGAGGGCAGAGTTAGAACAGAGGAGGAGGACAGGAAAGAGTGAAGAATGACTGTGAAGTTTCCAGCCTGTTGAATTGGGCTGATTGTGGCGCAATAAACACATGATTTACAAAGAGAAGCCTTTGGCTGAGGTGGCCAAGGACAGAGAGCTGGGGATTAGGAGGAGCCAAGCTTTTGAAATGCAAAGCCGAAGGTGGTGTGAGGATGTTCAGTCTTAGGCCTGTAGGCAACCGGAGAAACAAGTCTGAAAAGAAGGTGAGAAGTCGGAGTTTATATTGTGTCATCTTGATTAACCTCTGACTGTCTTTCCCAACTCTGCACACTTGCTTCCCAGCCTCAAATGCACTTTTCTTGGGAATTCGCCATTGGGAAGAATTCACATTTTAGATCTGGTTATTTCCCTGTGAACTTTCTCTGTGGTAGCATAAAAAAAGAAAAGGAGGCCGGGCGCGGTGGCTCACGCCTGTAATCCTAGCTCTCTGGGAGGC
>VBSM01001124.1:43976384-43997057 GCA_008086735.1 Cheirogaleus medius
AAAAAAAAAAAAAAAAAAAAAAAACCCATGAAGGTTTTTTGCCCTGAAATGATTATTTAGAAGTGACTTTGGTTTTTAAAAGTTAATATTCATTACTTGTAAATTTAAAATCCTATGCTTTGACATTAAACATATCCATTTTATTATTCTACTTATAAATCTAACAAATTGGTGTCTGATCCACTTGGTTAATCATTGTAAACATTTTAAACTGCATTTATTATTAATAATTTTCTAACTAATAAACTTTCCAAATTCTTAAGTCATTCTCATTAACTAATAATAATAAAATTAAATGAATAAATATTGTGAGTTATAATTTCTCTTAAAACTTCCAAAATAGTGTATAAACTTTTAAAAGACTTTTAAATCAAAATCAAATGTCTAAATCAGTTATACACTTTATTTTTTTACTTTTGTTTTTTAAGTTATACTCTTTAAATCAGCATTGCAGCCAGGAGTGGTAATGGTTCAGGCTTGTAATCCCAGCACTTTGAAAGGCCAAGGTGGGAGGATCACTTGAGGCCAGGAGTTCAAGACCAGCCTGAGCAACAAAGTGAGACCCAGTCTGTAGAAAGAAAAAAAAATTAGCCAGGTGTGGTGGCACATGCCTGTAATCCTAGCTACTCGGGAGGCTGAGGCAGGAAGATTGCCTGAGCCCTAAGTTGAAGGTTACAGTGAGCTATGATTGTACCACTGCACTCCAGCCTGGGCAATGGAGCAAGACCCTGTCTCAAAACAAAACAAACAAACAAAAAGATCAGCATTGCAAGGTTAATTTTTAGATACTTTATTAAACATTTTAGACATAAAAGTATGTCTAAGAAATACTATTAAACATTAGAAGTATTTAAAATATCAAATATTAGAGGCACTTAAAATGTCAAATATATAGATTCCTTAATACAAAAAAACAAAAACCATGAGGTTTGATTTCTTTCATTATATCTCTGTTTAATTCTAAATCTTCCCAGGATTAAGAGGTGCATATCCATTAATAATTATATCATCTCAGGCAAATCTCTGAAGATCTTCCCAAGAAAGGTTTGGGTTTACCTTCTTGTCTAGAAGGTTTCTCTAAGGTCAGAGGGTGCCTTGGCTTCTCCGTCTCTGACTCTTGCCTTCTCTCTACTGGCATCCCAAAGGAAAGGGGTGCAACTCTCTCTATGCAAGTTCTGCACCTTCTTTCCTGCCATCCCCTTTTCCTTCCCTCGCTCAGATCCCAGTGAGTTCAGGAGGCCTCTGGAAGGCCTAACCTCCCACCCAGGGACCTGTCCTAGGCCAGGTCTACTTGGCGATACATTGCAGCCTAAACCTCTTTCAGCCTTCATCAACCTGTGGTGATGAAGTGAAAAAATATAATGTTAAGAATAAAATCAGTCTACAGAACTTCTCTTAGGAGAAAGAACTATCTTTAGCTGAAGAACTGGACTTAGCAAAGCAATTCCATGGGCCATTTTGATTGTCAAATGCCAGTCCTGAGGGGACAGCAGGAACAGGGGACAGTTAGGAGTCACATGGCTTGACACAATGAAGAATAGATTTCCATTCCTAGAGGGCAATCTGAGAGGAAAGGGGAGAAAAATTAGAGTCAATGGGAAGAAGAGTTGCCAGGCTCTGAGGGTAAGGTAGGTGGATGGGCTCTATAGGAGGGACACGTGCCAGTCCCTGGTGACAGGCATGTTGCGTGGCCATTACAGTTTATTCTTTTTTTTTTATTTTTACTTCTTTTTCTTATTTTTATTTATTTATTTATTTTTTCTCCTGCTGAATTTTAATGTTTGAAATTACAGTTTATTCTACAGCGTGCCCCGCCTGTCATGGCCGTAGTTGTGTCTGATGAAAATTAATCTGAGAGTGAGGTGCTGTGGCTGATCAGAGCCTGAGGAGACTTGAGGTAGAGAGAACAGTTGAAGTGTCCACTGGATTCTGCACAAAGGAAGTCTTCTGTAAACCCTGGTGGTGGTGGTCCCAGGGCTTGGTGGGAAGTGATGGACTGAGCAGTGGATGGGAGTGGAGGAAGAGAAGGAGGTGAGTGTGGATCATTCTTTCACAGAGCTTGGTGAGATGGTGATCCATCCTGACATGCTGGTGTTGACAGATATTTCTGTGGGCCTCTCTTTCTCTCTGCCTCCCCTCTTGCCTGAAAGCTAAGAAATTAGGAACAAGAACCCTAAGGTAGGCAGGAAGAACCCCTGAGACCAACACTGGTAGAGGAGTCTAAGGTGTACCCTCTTCCCAACATCATCCACTTCCACTAGACACCTCTGATCTTCTCCATCTTTGGCTTCCCCCACTGGTGGATGGTGGATGTCAGTCCTCCACTCCAACAAAGGTCCCTCTTCATAGGGGACCAACAACTCAGGGGGCTTCCCACGAGTGTTTATAGCTCTCAGTGATGCAGTCTGGCTTGGAAGAAGAGGAAATGATCTGCCCACCCTTGAACTCAGCACGCTTTCCTCAGCCCCTTCACCTTCCTTTAAAGACAGCAAGTAAAGGTGGTGCCTCTGGTCCCCCGGTATCTAGGGTCTGGAGAGCCAGTGTTTTATGGAGTGTGAGATTTCCCATCATTCCCAAAGAGCCCTGGCTTGCTCTTGCTTGGCCCCACTGGCTACTGGCTCTCTGAAGGAGAGATGGAAGGTGAAGCTTGGGACTCATTTAAAGTGCAGTCCTCAAACGTCTGAGTGAAGGGAAGCCCCAGGGCTTTCTTCCCACCCAAGTCAAGCTTGAACTCAATTAAAATGGTGTCTACCGGCTGGGCGTGGTGGCTCACGCCTGTAATCCTAGCACTCTGGGAGGCCGAGGCGGATGGATCGTTTGAGCTCAGGAGTTAGAGACCAGCCTGAGCAAGAGCGAGACCCTGTCTCTACCAAAAATAGAAAGAAGTTAATTGGACAGCTAAAAATATATAGAAAAAATTAGCCGGGCATGGTGGTGCATGCATGTAGTCCCAGCTACTGGGGAGGCTGAGGCAGAAGGATTGCTTGAGCCCAGGAGTTTGAGGTTGCTGTGAGCTAGGCTGATGCCATGGCACTCTAGCCCAGGCAACAAAGTGAGACTCTGTCTCAAGAAAATAAATAAATAAAATAAAATAAAATGGTGTCTACCATTCTTTGAAGTAAGACTGGCCTTTCAGCCTAGAATCTTCCCCAGGTCTTAGAAGCAGAGAAGAATGAGGAGAAACCAGGCCCCCTTCCTTCCCCACTGTTGGGTCCTTCTCACCTTGCTCCAGGCCTCAGCCAGTGCCAGCGTCCAAAGGCCTCCCCACTCACAGGAAGTCAGCTCTGTACAGATTAGGGCATTTGCTGAGCACATAGTCGTGGGCCGACCCTGGAAATTGTGTCCAGGCTGAGTGGTCTTACCAGTTATCCAGGTTCTTTTTAAGTTTACTTATTAAAACTTTTTTATTTTTTTTAGACAGAATCTCACTCTGTTGCCTGGGCTAGAGTGCTGTGGCATCAGCCTAGCTCACAGCAACCTCAAACTCCTGGACTCAAACGATCCTCCTGCCTCAGCCTCCTGAGTAGCTGGGACTACAGGCATGCGCCACCATGCCTGGCTAATTTTTTCTATATATATTTTCAGTTGGCCGATTAATTTCTTTCTATTTTTAGTAGAGACTCAGTCTTGCTCTTGCTCAGGCTGGTTTCGAACTCCTGACCTTGAGAGATCCACCCACCTCGGCCTCTCAGAGTGCTAGGATTACAGGTGTGAGCCACCGTGCCTGGCCTAAAACTTTTCATATTTAAAAAAAATCTTGTTAGGAGAGAAGGCAAAAGAGTGGGAGGTCATGGAGGACACACAGATTCATTGATGGTTTTTTTTTGTTTTGAGTATGAAAGATTTGAGCAAGCCTGTGAGAAAAGAGTCAGTGGACAAAGAGAGATTCAGGACAGAGGAGAGAAAAATTTAATGACAGGAACAGATCCTGGAGGAGACAGGAGGGCTACAACAGTCATCACTCTCAGAGGGGCGGCTCCGACAGGGAGAGAGGGACTCATCCCTGGAGACCAGTGGATGCTGCTGCTACACAGAGTCAAGTGGAGTCAGTCATGGAAGACACTCTTGGGGAGGTCATCTGAATTTTATTTTTATTTTGTTTGATTTTATTTTTTGAGACAGGGTCTTGCTCTGTTGCCCAGGCTGGAGTATAGTGGCGTCGTCATAGCTCACTGCAACCTCAAACTCCTGGGCTCAAGCCATCCTGTCTCACCCTCCTGATTAGCTAGGACTATAGGCATATATATACCACCATGCTTGGCTAATTTTTAAAATTTTTTTGTAGAGACAGGGTCTTGAACGTGTGGTCTCCCAAAGTGCTAGGATTATAGGCATGAGCCACTGCACTGCGCCCAGCTGTCATCTGAATATTAAATGGATCCAAAGTCATTTAACAAACCATGGAATGACTACTTGGTGAGAGGCACTCACACACGTCATTCCATTTAATCTTTACAACAACCCTATGAGGTAGATATTGCTCTGATTTTGTACTAGGGAAAAGAGCTGGGAGAAGTTAAGCAACTTATCCTGAGTCACACAGTTTACAAGAAGCAGACCCGGAGTTTGAATCCAGGCCTGTTTGGCACGTGTTGTTTGCATGACCCCATGTTATACCATGCCACCTGAGAGCAAAGGAGATGGAGTTTTGCCTGTTCTGGAAAGCCCATGTGGGTGATATTAGGAGGCTATGAATCTTTTAATCTCTGAAATCACCACAGGGGTATTATCTGTCTAGGTGTCACACTTGTCCTAAATTCCAGATTTTCCAGTTTGTCTAGAAATCTGTCCAGCTGCAGTAACAGTGAAGGCCAACCTAGGGCCTCACAGGGTTAGGCAATACCCTGGGAAGAATTGGAATTAAAATTGGTAAACACATCTTCTGATTTTGTATCTTATACTCCTTGCACAATGTCTTTGTGATAGCTGAAAATGTGGAAAGGGTTGGAGAAAATAATTGCGGCCTAAAGATTCTGATCCAGTAACCCTGACTGAATCCCATGAATGAAATGATCATCTACCAAATTGGTAATGATGGCTGCCTCTAGGGGGAGGGTCCTAGGGGGTCATCCAGGGGATACTGGCCTATGTACATGTTACCAAGTCAAATACATTTAAAATCCTATCTCTATTTGATGGCATAAACTTATTTTTTTAAAACTTACTTATTAAATGCAAAGTCAGGTGACACAACCAAAAAAATAGGACTTTTGCCCCTAGTTCTTCTCATTGAGCATGATAATTGGAAGAGTCGTCAGACATCATGTGGGTCTCTGTGCTCCACAGCCCAAAGTGTATGAAGTCTTGGATTGACATTCAAAGATCTGCATGGTACACTTGGCTGAAACATCTCTCTCCCATTAGGTCAGCATTTCCTGCGTGGAGCAGGAGGGAAAAGGTGGCGCAAGGAAGAAACTAAAGCTTTCCTCTTGGAACCCTGAGTGCTCCAGGAATTCATGCTCAGGGAGGAGAGAAGTTTCCTGGGCTTTTGTGGTTGTTATATGGGTCTCTCCTGAAGTTTGGACTGGAGATCATGTGATTAAAGGGATGAGGATAGAAGGAAGGAGGGATTTAGAGATAAGAAAGAGTAAGAAGGCCCAGTGTACCCAGGGGAAAGCTTTTGAAAAAGTGTCTGGAAATACTGGGAAAGATGGCTAAAAAAGTGGATTGGAGCCAATTTGAGAGAGTTGTAAACCTCTCAAATCTGTTACTTTTCCCGTGAAGTCTCTCAGAATTGGCCAGAGATGGGGAAGGATTTTGCTTTCCTTTGCCTTGGAATTCTATCAGTCACCTTTCCTCTAACCTCAAATTTATTTAAAAAAATCAGGCACTTTCTATGCTTGGCTCTTTTCTAGGTGTTAGGAATAGTAGGGGTAAATAAGTAGGACAAGGTGGCTTTACTTTGTGATGCAAACAGGTTAGAAAATAGAAACTATCAAGGGTTATAAGAAATGAAATTAAAATCAGAGCACTGAGCTAGAGCGGGTGGGCAGGCCCCTTCAGATGGCCAGCAAAGGCCTCTCTGCGGAGGTGGCGCTCGAGCGGAGACCCCAGTGAGAAGGAACTGACAGCTAAAGATCATGGGGTGAGGATTCTAAGACGGAGGGAACTGCAACTGCAAGCTCTCCCTAAGGTGCCAAAGAGCTTGGCATGTTTGAGAAACAGAAAGGACAGTGTGGCTGGAGTTAAGTAGTGAGGCAGAGAGGTGTCAGAGAGGAGGTTTGATGGGCTCTGGCTGGGGTGAGGGCTTTGGGTTTTATCGTAAGGGCAATTGGGAGCCACTGGAGGTTCCTGTGCAGGGGACCAATGTGATCCTGTTTCTGTGTGGAAAGCTCTGTGGCTACGATGTGGAGGAGAAGAGGTTGTGAAGGGCAGAGAATGGAGTCGGGTCAGTTGGGGGGGTTATTGCAGTCGAGTCCAGGGGATGGGCTTCAACCAGGGTGGTGGTGGAGGAAGAGGAGAAACCATGAGATTCTGGATGCATTTTGGAGATACAATTGACAGAGCTTGCTGATAAGTTGAGTGCAGAAGGTAAAAGAGAAAGGAATCAGGATCGTTTCTAGATTTAGAACTGGGTGACGAAGGACTTTCCTTTATTTTCTACTGCTATTATGTCCCTTATGAAAACTTAATTGTTTTTACTGTAAAAGCAATATATATTGGTGTAGACCATCTAGAACAGGCGTCCTCAAACTACGGCCTGCAGGCCACATGCGGCCCTCCTAGGACATTTATCCGGCCCACCGGGTGTTTTTGCCGCCGCTGCCTGTCCTGCTCAGCAGCCGACTCGTCCCGGGCCCACAGTGCGCATGTGTGGAATGTGCGCCATACTCTCCAATGGCTCTCCAATGGTCTGAGGGACAGTAAACTGGCCCCCTGTTTGAAAAGTTTGAGGACCCCTGACTAGAACATACAAAAAGCATAAGTAATGTAAAATATTCATGAGTCCATAATTCATAAATTACTACTACTAATCTTTTGGTTCATTTACTTCTAACCATCTCTGTCTCTCTGTCTCTCTCTCTCTCTCTGTAGGAGATAGTGTCTCTCTAAGTTGCCCAGTCTGGCTTCACACTTCTGACCTCAAGAGATCCTCCCACCTTGGCCTCCCCAATAGCTGGGATTACAGGCACATGCCGCTATGCCCCCTTTCCTCCTTTTTTTAGAGAAAAAATTTTCCCTAGGTAATAAAATTATTAGGAAAATTTCAGAAAAAATAAACATAGAAATTTAAATCACCTAGCTATAACCAGAATTAATATTTTTGTTAATGATATGTACATATATATTGTAGGGGAGCCAAAAGACCAAGGGAAACTTCCCCTTCACCCTCTGAAGTTTTGCTGAAAAATCAACTCACAAAAGGCAGATTAATTGGAGAAAAGGCATACAAATTTATTTAGCGTGCATGTGGAGAATTGCAGAGTGATTGCCCACCCCCGGCAGGGTTTAGAAGCTTGTATACCACCCTGGCAAAACAGTGTATGGGAAGGGGAAGAAGGGGAATTCTTCTGAGGGGCAATAAAGGATTACAAGGGAGAATGAATGTATGAGGAACAGAGATTAACTTGTAAATAGTTCCCTTAGACAGTGAAAGAGTCTGTTCAGGTGTGGCTACATTCTTGGTCTTACTGGGAGGGGAGTTAAAACAATTGTTCTTCTTGCTGTGTCTAGATCTTAGGCAGATTAAGGAAATGCAAGTTGGTGGCTCAACTCTATAATCCTAGCACTCTGGGAGGTTGAGGCCTGAGGATCGCTTGAGGTTAGGAGTTCAAGATGAGCAAGAGCGAGACCCCATCTCTCCAAAAAATAGAAAATAGTCCCAGCTACCGAGGCGCTGAAGCAGGAGGACGGCTTGAGCCCAGTAGTCTGAAGTTGCTGTGAGCTAGGCTGACACCACGGCACTCTAGCCCAGGCAACAGAGGGGGGTTAGGGGGAAGTCAGAGAGACCCTGAGGCTTCTTCGGTTCAGTATGTCAAAGTGCTGTATTTTGAGGTATCAGTTTCTTGAGTCCCAACAATATTCAACTCGTTTTGGATATTCTTAATATATGGCTTTGTATTCTGTCTTTAAAAAAAAATTGTCATGAACATTACCATTACATTATCATAAAAATTATTTTAAAACATGATTTCATTGGCTTGTTCTTGGTCTACACAAACTGTCATGTCTGCCACATTTTGTTTAAGGTGCCCAGGTTGCTAGAGTTCAGGAACTTTGCCTTCACATTGACCTTCTTCTCCCCCCACAGTCCCTACTTAATCAGGACGAGCTGACTCAGAATTTTACACTTGCCCACCCAAGCATTATGGAGGGTCTTTTCATGGCTTGTCCTCGCAGTCCAAGGGTTCTCCTAGACCAACAGGAATTTCTTCCCCTCACCCCAAGCCCTCACGCCAACACCACCCATCACCACCACGGAGAAAAGCGCAAGCCCTGCAGAGCCCTTTGGTTTTGCCCGTCTGGCATCATCTTCTGCAAAGCAAAAGGAAAACACATGAATGACCCTCAGTTGTAAGCCTTTTGTCACCTGAACCTTCCAGGAATGACTAACTAGTTTGAGGGGCATCTGCTAATGGCACAGCCAAGACCTTGCCTACTCACCATACAATGCTAAGGGAAGAGTGTTCATGAACAGTGATGGTTTCCAGGCTTGCAAGCTCCCTTAAGCCACTTGGATCACCCCCACCCACGGCCCAGGACCCACCTCAATGAGGCACATGAGTGTTTACTCCTGTTCTGCAGCCTGGTGCTGGATTTTACGAACTGCTCTCCCTTTTACCTGCTTCTGACACCGCCCTCCCCCCTTTATCTCCCATCTTCCTCCTGGTCTTGCTTTGCAGATTTCACTCTGAACTGGCAATTCTCCCTTCCACGGACCTGGCCACCTCTCTGGACTAGACTTGGCCCTGCACACCTTGGACTCCAGACCCGCCCCTGTAGGTGGGGCTTCCACCAGGACCATCTAAATCACAGAGAGAACCCGACCAAACGATAAACCAGACACCAAACGGGAAGCTTCTGTGTGGAGTCTGACAGTCCCTGTTCTCCTTGGGTGTCTGCATACTTGGCACAGAACTCTCCACTTTGGGACGAGGGTAGAGGGAGAGGGGGAGGATGGGGTGGAGATGGTGGTGCTGGTGGCTACGGTGGCAGCTGGATTCAAGTAGCTCCCTGCTGGGTCTCTCGTTCCCAGCGAGTGTGACCATCAGTAATCCTTCCGTCAGCTCCAGCTCAATAGCCGGGACATTCTCCCCATGGCCTGTCTTCTCCGTTGCCCCATCCTTCCCTCCATCTTCTCAGCCCTGCAGGATGCACACAGATCACATGACTGGTTCATGGGAGAAGATGGTAACTTCCGGTCTCAGTGCCACCTGAAAAATTCTAAGGGCCCCCAGGTCAGAAGTCAGTCGGCAGTACATTAGCTTCCAAATGGGGAACAGGCTTATCGCCCAAAGCCAAGGAGGGCCAGGGCAGGAGCCACCCGCACATGCTTAGTGCCCCAGGCTTTCTTTCGGTTGTAAGGGGACCTCCTTAGGTTAAAACTTTTAACATGCCCATTTTTATAGTTTATTACTATATTATTTCCTTTAATAATCATTATCAATTATTGAGGACTTTTAGTTCCCTTACATATATTTCCTCAAATCCTTACAATAACTGTTCAAAGTACATGCTATTGTCCGCCCTTTTATAAACAAGGAAACTGAGGCTGAGAGGGTCAAGGGCTTTATACAAGGTCACACAACTGGTATGATGGAGCTTGGACTTGCAGGTGGGCCTGGCAGACCCCATGCCTACTGGCAGTACAGTGCATCGTTTAGCAACAGGTCCCTGAGCCAGTTGCCAGATGCACACCCTGGTTCTACCACCTACCAGCTATGTGAATGTGACAAGTTTAAAACTTCCTGTGCATCTTCTATAGAATGAGGATAATAATAGTACTGACCCCATAGGATTATTGTGTGAGCACTGTGTTAACTCTTGCTATTATCCCTTTTGTGTATAGGCTGTGAATTCTTTTCTAGGTACTTTTTTTTTTTTTTTTTACGGGTTTGCAGTCTGTCCACACATATCTATTTGCACTGGGACATCTTGCTTATACTGTAAACTACAGAGGGCAGGTCCGGGATTATGTCATCCTTTTGTGTAGCATTTTTTTATAGTCCCACTGTGATGAAGACAATGATGAACATGTTGCTAAAAAAGAAAACTTTGATTCTGGCATTCGGCCAGTTTCTTTTTCAGACCAAACAGCAGCCTGCCGGCCTGCTGACTGTGCAGAGGGCCCGTTTTGGGGAGGAGAGGCTCTCTTCCAGTTAGGGTGAACTCAGCGGCCTCTTTGAATTTGTGGACAGCCAACAGGGATTTACAAGCATGGAAGAATCTGCAAAACACCCTGCTCCTAATTGAATTGCTACTTTTACTTTGCAATGGTTTGTGTATACTTTTGCACAATTAATCAAAAAGTAATCTTTGGTTGCATACATTTTTTATTTTTTTTTGAGACAGGGTCTCACTCTTTTACTGAGGCTGGAGTGCAGTGGCATCATCATAGTTCACTACAGCCTCGAGCTCCTGGACTCAAGGGATCCTCCTGCCTTAACCTCCCAAGTAGCTAGGACTACAGGTGTGTGCCACCACACCCAGCTAATATTTTTTTCATTTTTTGTAGAGATGGGGTCTCCCTATGTTGCCCAGTCTGGTCTCGGACTCCAACAATTCTCCCTCCTCAGCCTCCCAAAGTGCTAGGATTACAGACGTGATCCACTGTGCCTGGCCTGGTAAAATAAATTTACTTCTTAGCCCTGGGCTACTAGACACTACAATTTGGTGGATTATACCAGATTTTTATCTCTTGTGACTAATGCAGAACTGATGGTTGATTCTGTCTTAATCTCTCAGGTTCTAGTTGAACTGAATGGTCTTGGATTATACTGGCTTACATTACATAACCAGAGGATTTGCTCCAGTTATGAGCAGTTTTGAGAAGACTGGAAGAGACAGAAAGACCAGGCAACAAGAAAAGGTGGGGAAAAAGGATAGTTAGGGACCGAGGTCACCAGGATTAGGGAAATTGAGAAAAGAGCTCAACTTATCTCTGAGCTGATGGGGTACCCAACCTCTACTCCTAACCCTGATTCATTTTCTACCCTTCTCTGTCCTGCTCTGTGCCTGCCAGGTTGACACCTCGGGGGTGTACCACGTGGGCTCCCTTGCTGGTTGTCGTCTGGTCAGGTTGAGCCAATGTGTGGCACTAGTGGGTGATCAGAGGCTGGATGTAGAGAAAGGTCAGAGTATATATTCCTCCCTCTCTCTCTCCTTAGGATTCTCCATTATTTATTGTGGTGACTGTGTCCCTTTATGGCCACAGCTTTCATGGCGTAGCCACTTTTCCGGGCTCTGGTTTTTACCCAAGCTCTGATAATAGCATTTTTCTCCCTGACTCTAGGCATCGGAGTGGTGCTATCTCAAGCTGTTGCTGGCCCCTAGGTGCCTCCCCAGCCCTCACTAGCCTACGTTTAGTTATTTTAACCAGGCCTGCTTTCAGTAAGTCATCCTTTCATTAAAAATCTCTTTATATCCCAGCTGAGTGGGCCATCTGCCTGCTCCCATGTCTGCAACTTACAGGACCCACATGAATCCAGAAAGCATAGCCAGCGTCAGGCTGGGTGAGAAGAACACTTTTTGCCTTGCTCTATTATGCATTTGTGATATTTCTCTTTCCTTCCCCCGATCTCTGATGTCTCATAGAATGTTATACCCTTCAAACAGGCAGGAGATGGGGAGAGCGATATCGCTTGCTCATTTGGGGAAGGCAGATAAGCAAATGTCTTCTGTGAGCCCAGTGCCACCTAGAGAGAAGGTGCCTGCTTCCTGATTGATTGGCTGATTGGCTATCGATTGGAAGATACATCCTTTTCATTGAAATCGTTATAATTACTTTCTTATCTTAGGCAAAGAGTGCCACAGTTGTTACCCTGGGGAGGATTTGGTTTATTTTTCAACTATAAATGAATCTGAGTTTTTAAAATCACAGAGTCTGAGCAACTGCCACAAGTAAACATGCTTCAGATGCTTACATCTGAGCTGCCGCGAAAGCTGATGGATCATAATACTTGATATTTGTACTGCACAAAACGTGTTTCCACACTCTCTCTCCCAAATTATCGCATTTGCTCATTACAGCGACTTGTCGAGACGAGTAGAGTTGATATTTTGATTTCCATTTTATAGGCTTAGTTCATCAAACATTTATTGATCCTCTTTTACATACCTGGTCCTGTGCTGGGCACTGGTGACCCTGGGAAGAAGACAGTAGAGAGTCTATCCTCAATACAGTCTAGTGGGAGATACAGACATAGCAGCTAAGTGAAGCGAGATGTGGTGAGCATTATGCAAGGGGCATGAGCAAAATGTTACTGGTGCCGAGAGGAAGGAGTAACGACAGGGGTGGGGAGAAGTACATGCCACCGAATGCTTGCCAAGTGCCAGGTGCTGGGCCAGGGCCTCGAGACTCCACGTGTGGTCCACAGACCACCAGCAGCTGTATCACCTCGGAGCTTGTTAGAAATTCATAATCTCAGGCCCGATCCCAGATTCACTGATTCAGAATCTGCATCGTAACAAGATGTTCAGGACATGTCTATACATATTAAAGACTGAGAAGCACCGGGCTAGGTGATTTACAGATTTTATTTCATTCACAACCCGGTGAGGTAGTTGTGATCCCCGTGTAGGACAGGAGATGGAGTTAGACAGTTCTCCCCATGTCACATAGCTATGTCATGGAGCTAGAATTTGCACTCAGGCCTGGAAGGCTCCATTCCCTCCTCTGTGCTGCTCTGTACTCTCTGGGGGCCTCAGGAAAGCTTCACAAAGGAGATGGTGCCTGAGCTAGACTTGGAAGAACCTCACTGGGAGGCAGGAGGGCATTCCAGTCATAGTACCACATGAGCACATGCTTGGTGTGGCTACAGAGTAGGGCTTGTCAAGGGGAGTGGTAGGAAATAAGGTGAGCAAAGAAGATAGGAATCAACTTAGAAAGAGCCTTGAATGTCATGCTAAGGAATTTGGATTTACCCTGATTTTGCAACCTGTATGGAATTGCGATTATGGGCAGATGGCTTGTGTTTGAGGCCCGGCCACGCCACAGGCGGTGTTGCAGGTTGGGTTATCTGGAATCGGACTCTGAGACAGACTTTGGAATGTGAGACATTTATTAGGAATCTACGCCTATGAGGGGAAGCAGGAGGAAGTGGGTTGGGCAGAGGAAGATGGCAGACAGCAGGCCCATCCAAGTCTTGGCCAAACTGACGGGAAGTGCTGGAGCGAGCACGGCCTGTCAGGGTTGACGTGCGTCAGGCTGAAATGGCCAGGCCTTTGCACCCCCGCCTTGCTCAGGCACTGAGTACAGGCTGCCCCGGCAGGGCCAGGCCTCTATGACGTGGCTGTCTGCAGCTGGGGCACACCTTGAAGGAGGAAGCTGTCCTCATATCTGCACTCCTCCTATCTGGGTGGTGAGTCCTCCCTTGGACAGGGCTCTGGGCAGCACATCCTTTGTCTACCACGGGCAGTTTACTTACCTCTGTGTCTCTGCCTCTTCAGTGGCAAATGGGCATATTAGTAGATTCCTCACAGGGCATTGGTGATTACATGCCTGGCCTAGAACCCACGGGATACTAGTTATCACTGTTATCTGCCTGCTGAGGAATTCACTGTATACTTTCTCCCTTGGGAGCACTCAGATTTTGAGAATCCCCCACTGTGGCTCAAGGTATAGAAGAGGGTCATGCCCAATTTTCAGCCCACCACCTGGAATTCTTTCCCTTTCGCACAATGTTCCAAGTCTCATTGTTTGTCAGGACATCTTGGTGGAGTCAAGCTGTGCTAGGCCACAGGGAAGATTTGAAGAATTTAAAGAGGAGAATGACCTGTCAGATCAGGGTTTAAAAAGATAGTGTAAGTTGAGCTGGGCATTATGGCACGTGCCTGTAGTCCTAGCTACTCGGGAGGCTGAGGCAGGAGGATCGCTTGAGCACAGGAGTTTGAGGCTGTAGTGAGCTATGATCACGCGTGTGAATGGCCACTGCACTCCAGCCTGGGCAACATAGTGAGACTCTGTCTCTAAGAAAAACAAAAATAAAAGATAGCATAAGTTGAATCATGAAGGATGAACTGGGAATGTATTATCTGGCTATAGGCTAAGCTTCTGGAACACAGAGACTCCAAATAAGACACAAACAAGAGTCCCATGTAACCATCTTAAAATGAGTGGTCAGGAGCCACAGAAGGGACACCCCTCTGTGAGGCCCTCCATGGCCCAGGTTCTTTTTGCCTTGTTGCCCTACCGTCCCTTAACCACTTCAGTACGGCGCTCACCGGCCGCGAAACCTGGCCTACAGCCGGCACTCATAGTCCGCACGATAGTTTGTGCTGTGCATTGACGACGGATCCGTTTTGCTCTTGTGTGATGAGGAAAGCTTTAAAGCACTGAAAGCTTGTTTTACTTTACAGGCAGCTTTAGGAAATAACTATAATAACTCCTACTAAGGACTTGTTAAAAGGTCACAGATTCGTAGTAACTTATTAGCTGAACGTGCACACTGCAACTGCAGAGAAAAAAGTAAAAGCTTTTGGCTGTCGACTAAAGTCGTCGCTCGGCTGTGCGCCTTCATATCACGGCTGTTGGCTAAAGTCGACACTCACGTTCATCTGTGGCTGTCGACTATAGTCAACGCTGGTACCGAAGTGGTTAAGGCAGTGGTTCTCAAAGTGCAGCACTGCAGCAGCATTAGAACCATCTGGGAATGAACTGGAGATGCAAGTGTTCGGGCCTTGCCCTCGCCCGACCAAATCAGAAACTCTAGGGCTGGGGCCCAGCGCTCTGGGTTTTGACAACCCCTCCAGGGGATTCTGATGCACACACAAGTTTGGAGACAATGACCTAGGATTTTGTCCTCACCTTTGAGGTCGGGACTGTGGGACCAGAAAGGCAGAAGGAAAGGAAGAAGAGGAAAAACCATTTCCTTTTTAAAGAAAATGCCTGGTAGTATCACTTCTGCTGACCTCCTGCTAGTCAGCACCCAGTCATGTGGCCATGTGGTCCTAGGGCTTGCCTCGCTCTAGGGAACCCCAGGAAATGTAGTCTGTAGCTGGGAAGCCTTGTATTCGGCTGAAATCTGGGGCTCTATACTAGAATAAAGATCAAGGAGAAGAACACTGGCAGAAAACTAACAGCCTCTGCCCCCATTGTAATAGGGCAGACAAAGTGAGTGTGCACAGACTGGAAGGGATGTGCTGCTTTGATGACTGCCTTGACCTTGTGCTGAGGGACAGGAAGGAGAATGGACAACTCCTAGGCATCTAGACAAGTGGGTGGTGATGGTGAGAAAGGAGAGCAGGCTATGAACTTGATTCCAGACTTAATGACTTAGAGTTGACTGAAGAATATCCTGCTGGGAATGTCCAACCCTGTAGGCAGTTGGGAATACCTGTCCAAAGACCATGAGAAAAGTTGAAATTGGAGCGTGAGATTTGGGAAACATCATGGCAGTCAGAGCCTAGATGTGACCGGGATTGACCAAATGTGAGACGGGAAGAGGAGTGAGTGCTGGGGGTACTGGCATTTTGGAGGTGAGCCTGGCAGAGCAGCCAATGAGCAGGTGAGAATGAGTGGCTAGGGGGATGGGAGAGCCAGGGAACATGAGAGCAGAGAGTCAATGAGGGAAGGAAGGCACCTTAGGGTCAGGGTGGGGACCACTGTCAAATACTGCAGAGGTGACACATAGGATGAACATTCAGGAGTTGTCTTTGGTGATGAATGAGAAAAACTGAGACCCAGCTAGCTCAAGAGATGTCCCAAAGTGCATGGCTGGTAGGTGGCAGAGCCAGTACTAGCCCCGACTTCTGGCTCCAGTCTTCCATTAGAAGCTGCCCAGGTGGCCATGGTTGCTCTTCTCAGATCGCTGTGCCCAGGCAGGTGTCCTTAGCATTCCCACACAAGCTGGGCTATAAGAACTGCTTTCTGATTGGTGTCTCTCTGTCCATCTGTAGGACCTGTTTCCAAAATTACCATGCTTCTCTCTTCCTCCTATATGCTTGAGTGGACCCGCCGCGAGTCTAATTGTGACATACCAGGTTGGTTTATGGGCTTCCCTTTCCTCCCAAGCATTCCGAGGTCACGCTGCCTTTTGTCCCTGTGGCATGTCTTGCCCAGCAGCCCAGCTCCAGAGCCACGTAAGTAGTTGCTGTCATCCCCTCTACCCACCAGGTGCTGGGAAGAGCAGCAGCATGACTGAAAGGTGTGATTCGCGTTCAAGTCCATGGCACTCCCGATCCTACCTTTGTGCGTGCTAAAGTGCAGACAGCTGGGTATTGCTAAAGATGACCCAGGGGTCAAGGGCAAATCCCACCAGTGTGACCTCATTCTCAAGGCTGCCTGTTTGGTCTAGAGGTTGATCTTGGACTTGGCACCATATAAGGTTGCTTATCTTCAAAGTACTCAGTTTGGTTTTTCACTCTATATTCCTAGATCTTTGACAATTATGCCCCAAGGAGCTTTCAAGGTAGCTGAATTCCATGGCAGCTTTCAGCTCTTTGCTACTGGCGAATGTCTTTGCCCGTTGGAAGGACTTTGCAGCTACAGGCAGACTCCCACCATACCCACCAACGGGCATATTGTCAAGCCACAGTCGTGTGCTGACTGCAGAGTGGCCCGAGCATTTTGCATATCTTGTGAGATCGCTATGGGAACACAGTCATTATGATACAGCAGTTCCTGTCTGGAGTACTTTGGAGAGTTTCATTTTTTATGGTTTCATTTCTTATTAAGACGAAAGAGACTCTTGATAACCGAAAATAAATACATCCACAAATCTCAGGTTCCTTGTTTCACATATGGACATGACTTTGTAATCTAAATTGAGTAAGCCCAGATCTATTAGGCGACTGTGTACTCTCGTAAGAAGTGAGTCACACAGTATTCCATCAACTCTAACATGTTGACGAACTTAAGGATTTAATGATTACCTATGACGTAGAACAAACAAGCTTGGTAGCTGCCAGCAGAAACCAGGCATAAATACTACTAGTAAACACTACTACTGCTTCTAAATATGTACTGAATCAGCTCACACCTCACTTTCTACTGCTACCACCCAAACCTAAGCCACGGGACATTATCCCTAACCTGGACTATTAACCAGTCTCTCTGCTTTCATTCTTACCCCTTCCATGCATTTTCACACTGAAGCCAGTGTCATAAGGAAATCAGGCTGGGCGTGGTGGCGCACACCTGTAGTCTCGGCTACTCAGGAGGCTGAGGCAGGAGGATGGCTTGAGCCCAAGAGCTGGAGGTTGCAGTGAGCTATGATGACGCCACTGCACTCTAGCCAAGGTGACAGAGAAAGACCCTGTCCTAAAATAAACAAATAACAAATAGAACAAGGATCCATGGATGATTTCCCTTGCACTGTATGTTTAGGCAGAATATTTAATCAACTTAAAAGGTTTTTTGTTGCTGTTTAATGAGGTTCTCATTTTTCTATAAACTTGTCTTGAAGGCAATGACAGGCCTCGTAAGCTAAGGAGAATTTTGGTGCACAAAGATCAAAAAGGACCCATTACAACATTATCAATTTAAAAGGGTACTATGGTTGGATTTTTTTCTAATAAAAAACAGTGGGGTTTTTGTGGGACCAAGGGTTTCACATGTATTAATGAACTCAATCGTATTTTAAAGTTTAGTAGAAATTGCACAGTTAATAATTGGCTAGCTTCAGCTTTATCCTGGGCTGGGAAAATGCATGAATGAAAGAAAGAAAGAAAGGGAGGGAGGGAGGGAGAATTTTTTAAAAAGCAAAATTAAAAAAGGAACCAAGAAGGTTGTTTTTGGTAAACTAAAATAAAATTATTTAAATATAATTTCATCCTTTGTTGTTTTGGCACATTGTGAAATTTTTAACTTAAAACACAGTTTAAAATACGTTCACGGCTTTCATTCATAAGACATTTATAAATATTGGATTATGATGTCCCACATATGGTATTTGACTCAGAAAAAAAGGATACACATACAGCTTCTTTAAATATAAGATCTTCTCGTTTAGATGTGGGCTTCTCTCCTACTCCTAGGAATCCAATACGCTCAGCGTAAATAACTACAGGAGAGGCAAAAAGTTCAAGGCTCTGCGACAGCGAGATAAGGCCAGCACCACCGAGCCAGCCTCCTCAGGCCAGGAGATGCCGTCTGGGGGCTCAGATAGGGTTTCTGTAGTGAATGACTCTGGGGTTAGTGCCAGGAGCTCAGCAGTTGTGAAAATGCGAACATCCTGAGAGCACTCGTAACCAACCAAGGAGGAACACACATTTCTGCCCCAATTTTTGCTAATTTTGTAAGCAACCACTAAAAAAAGGAAGAAGAAAGAAACAGGCCAAAGAATGATATGCATTGATGTACATCTGTGTAACGTAAAGAACGAAAGCAAAAGCTAAAGGTCTGAAAGGTACGTCACACCTCAGAAGAGGTCTAGCACTAGACACATTGAGGAAGTAAGCCAGCCCTGACTTCCTGACTTCTCACCCTACTTGCTGTTTGAAAAGTGGCTGATAAACTCATTTATATTAAGGTATACATGACTAACAAGATTTAATCAATTATCTTCTACAGGAGTGTTTGCTTAGAGCAGGACAAAAAATCTTTGACAAATAGCTCAAAGTTTTAGTGGTAGAAGTTCTGCAGAGCTCAAAATTCAACCACAGGCAAATTAGTCTATCTTGAGAAAATAGTCTATAATTGCTGGTTCCTTTTCATCTGCTCCCATTCTCTTCTCTTCTCTTCTCCCCTCCTCTCCCCTCCCCTCCCCTCCCCTCTTCTCTCTCTCTCTCTCTCTCTCTCCTTTTTGCTTTGGAATGATTTCTGATTTGCAGAAAAGTTGCAAAGATAATTCTGAGAACTGCCATATACTACTCACCCAGTTTGTCCTAATGTTAACATTTTGTATTACTATGGTACCTTTGTCAATACCAAGAAACTCACATTGGAACATTACTATTCACTACACTCCAGACTTTATTCTGATTTCACCAGTTTTCCCACTAATGTACTTTTTCTGCTTCATGCAGTCTGGGATAATGCATTGCGTTTAGCCCATTCTCTTCTAAACCCAGTCTAAGCAGGCTTTCAGCCCCAGAGCTCTGCAAAAACAGCTCCTGTCAAAGTCATCAATGACCATCATGCTGCCAAGCCAATGGTCTTTTCCCAGCAAGGCAGGGTGACCAACTCCTCCAGGTTTTCCAGGGACTCTCCCTGTTTGAAAACTGAAAAAAAGCCCTTTATTCTGTCACCCTTGCATGGAGTGAGGGTGTGTGTAGGCGGGTTTGCAAACATTTCATATGGAGGTCAGAGAAAATCCAAAAGAGACATTTGGCCAAAGGCTTGACAGAGGTGAGGGATTGAGTCTGATACTCTTTTATGTTGAACGATTCCTTAGGGTCCTGTCTAGAAAATCCACCAAGCACAGACAAAGGAATCTCCAATGGTTATCTAAAAATACATTTTAGACATTGTTTTTAATAACCAAACTCACAGATTTTAAGAGATCTGCAAAGAATACTAACCAAGGAGACTTTGGGGCCAGGCAGATTTGTAGTCTTGGCTCAGCTGTGTGACCTGAGACAAATTATTTAATTTCTCAAGGCCTGAGTTTTCTCACTTGTAAAATAGAGATTATAAAAACCTCAAGGGTTGTCAAAAAGATTAAAAGAAATACTGTACATGAAGTGTTTAGAACCATTCTGGCACGTAGTCAACACTCAATTATATATTATTGTTATTATTGTTATTGTTATTTTCTCACGAGGTTTTTGGTGGAGTGTTGGTACAATTCAGCATAAGTGCTGTTGTTTGCAGGATACCAAGGATAATACAGACCTGTGGGAAGGGAGTCAGGGAGGAAGAAAGCCACAAAAAAGAGGCCATGAAAAATATGAGTTAATTTAGCCATATTTTTTAACATTTTTTAAAATTTTGAGATAATGGTACATTTGCAGTTATAAGAAATAATATAAAGAGTTCATATGCCACTCACCCAGCATGCCTCAATGGTAGCATCACAACTAGGAAATGGATATCGGTACAACCCATAGCAGGTACTTAACATTTTGATACTGAAACCAGGACTGTCATCTTCATGGGATTGAATGACCAGTGCCACCACCTTGTGCAGGAGTGAGAGTAGTGGCCAGGGGCCAAAGAGTATAGGTCCATCGCCAGTCATCACTTTGATGCTGGACTGTGGCAGTGGGTGCGTCCCCTTGCTCTCCCTACCAGTGCACGGTAAACCACACACTGCGCTTCTAATAGGCTCCCTTCTGAGCGGTCTTCTCTTTTACCTTCTGCATAATCAAAGCAACCACTTACTGAATGTTTACTATGACCGAGGGCTCCGTGCTAAATGTTTTTCAGGCATTGCCTCAATCTTTACAATGGCCCTCTGGGATAGGTAATAGTACTGTCCCCATTTTATAGATGGTGAAACTGAGATCTAGTAAGGTTAAGCAACTTTCCAAGGTCATATGTTGAGGAGGCAAGAGAGCTGGGGTGTTAAAACCCAGGACTACCTGTAATCCTAGCACTCTGGGAGGCCGAGGCGGGCGGATCGCTCAAGGTCA